>QJPP01001832.1:0-485690 GCA_003996215.1 Jaltomata sinuosa | reverse complement strand
CGTATACCCCTCTTCCGGCACACGCAGCCCGTAGCCCCTGGCACGGATAGCAAGGTCCATGGAGGTCCCAGACCCCATACTAAATCTCAGTATCAGAACATGTATCAAGATAGAGACCCAGTCTCGATATGAAGATAGAGACCCAGTCTCGAATATGCATGCCCAGACCCTGTCCAGGACTAAAAATAGTAGGAAAATATCTCAAAAACCCCTCCAAGGGTGCCCGGGCGTAGCCGGGTCTAAACAGTAAAAAGTCATCTCAGGTGCTCGGTCCGACCGAGGCTAAAGATCATCTCAAGTAACAAGAAAACTCAACTAGCACCCCGGCCCTGCCGAGTCTAGCGATAATCGTAAAACTGATGATTTTAAACATAATTTTACTTTCTTGCCCAAAAATCTCCACAAGTGAAATCAACCATTTCCAAATCATTTCCACCAAAAACGGCCCCCCCGGGCCATGCAAGGTTTAGAAAACAGTGCCAGTAGGCCCAAAGCCAAAACCACAGTAAAACATGGATAAAACCTCTTTATATGCATAGAAATGGTATGATCACGCACAATAGCTGCCCCGCAGCTCACAATCAACCTATCGACCCTGCACAGGCCCACAGCTACTCAGCAAGCATAACCAGCCTAGAAGGATAATTCTATGTCCGGGACTCGCGGACATTCCCAAAAATCCCACCTTCTATGTTCCAGAGTCAACAAGGCCTCGCAGGACCACAAGGGTAAATAAAATATACCGGCAAATACTACAAACAACGGAGGAACAAAAATAGGCGGTTATGAATAAAGCGGTCAAGGTCTGTGGTACCAACCTAATAAACCAACCCAAGGATGCCCATTAATACACTTTTATTTTATATATACGGAGTCTAGGGAAATTAAACCGTAACCTACCTGTCATCCGACGACAAGCTATTGGAGCAATGATGTCCAAGCTCGAACCACTCCGAGAAAATCCAAAACTAAATCGGAATCGGATTTGGATTTGGGACGGAATAACTTGACGTAGATAATTAATTTCCTTCCCGGTGATCCAATAAATTATCAAGATCTTGCTTATTGGAATCAACTTTTAACGTGACAAGTGAATGATGTACTGTGATAATTTTTGCACCACAATTATATTTCAAGGAAGTATTATCAATCGTTGGCAGCAATTTAGCAAGCAAGTGCTAATTGCTTAAAGTAAGTTGGCAGCAATTTAGCAAGCAATTGCTAATTGCTTTAAAGTGAGTTGGCAGCATATTGATAGGATTAGTGGCTATCTTAGGTGTCATAGTTAGTGCAAATACATGTTGTGCTCCTCTCCACCACTTCCACGTGGAAGTGGTGGTGCCAACCTAATAATATATATCTCGTTATATATATATTCGGGTATTTCGTAAATTCGTGGTAAAATAAATATAATATTTTAAATATACCATAATCATTAGAAAATTATTTCGAATAAAACCTACTATATTATAATAATAAATTTTAACATAACTAAATTTACTATCTCCGTTAAAATATTATGGAGTATAAAAACTTTATAAAATAAATACGTCTACACTTATATCGTATCAAATATATTTTTCATAAACCTTTTAAATATTTTAAAAAGGTAATAATAATATAATTTTTACCAAATTCAACTTTTAAATAAATATTTCAAATACACGCACGATGCTAAAAAAGTTCTTAAGTTTAGGCTCGTAATTTGCCTACGCACGATTTCGATATTCAAGAATTCTCTCGGGATCCTCCCTTATATTTTATCACTGTTTCGGAACTGAAATGGCATTTTAAAACGTGAAGTCGAGGCTTAAATCGCGATTAACCCGACCCGGTTCGCGACCCGGTTCGCAACCCGTTTTCTGCCAGACAGTCCGCGGTAAAACAGTCATAACTCTTTACTCCGAGATCAGTTGGACGTGAGGTTTTGTGCGTTGGAAACTAGACTCGTAGACCATCGATTTGGTATTTCGGGGGACTTCTAAATCTTTATATATTGGGAGAAAATCCCCGAGACATTTGACCCAAAGTTCAAGAAATTTGTTAACGAACTTACGATAACTTTTGTCGATTTGCTTGACTTCAAACTTAGACGTGGAAATGACCGGAAGGGTCATTACATCATCCACTACTAAAAAGGGCTTTCGTCCTCGAAAGTCAAGGTCAAGGGGGTACCTGAAAGCTAAAATAGCTGCGGATACTGATCCCGCATATCTCTCTCGGTCTCCCAGGTAGCCTCCTCGACTGGACGGTGCCTCCACTGAACCTTAACAACCGGGATCTCTCGAGACCTCAATCTCCTGACATCTCTGGCCAAAATAGTTGACGGCTCCTCAACAAAGGCTAAAACCCTCATCCAACTGAACTGAATCCCACTGCAACAACATGAGACTCATCTGGGATATACCGACGCAGCATCGAAACATGAAACACAGGATGTATAGCCGAAAACATCGGAGGGCAAGGCTAGCTGATAGGAAACGCTACATCAACCCTCTGGAGAATCTCAAACGGCCCAATGTACCTGGGGCTAAGCTTGCCCCGCCTACCAAATCTCATCCACGCCTTTTCATGGGCAATACCGAGAAACACCAAGTCACCGACCGACTAAATTCTAAGCACGAAAAGCTACGATTCAGCATAACTCTTCTGCCTGCTCTGAGCTGCCCGAAGTCTTTTCCTGAAATCACCTCGGACTCGGTCTAAGGAAATTCTCTAAGAAAAAACCTGTGCTCTGATAGTCGCCCCAGCACTAAAACCAATCAAACCAAACCCTACCGTCGTTGATCTGGCAACGCCTGCCATACAAAGCCTCAAAATGGTTGCCGATTGCCGATACCTCGAATGGGAAGCTGTTTTATTATAAGCAACACTCCTGACAGGGGAACAAACTGATCCCAAGAACCTCCAAAGTCAAGAATACAGGCCCGAAGCATGTCCTCCAGAATCTGAATGGTCCTCTCGGACTGGCCATCTGTCTGAGGGTGGAAAGCGGTACTAAGATGAACCTCTATACCCAAATCTCGCTGAATAGCCCTCCAGAACTGAGATGTGAACTGAGTGCCACGGTCTGAAATGATAGAAGCTGGGACCCCGTGCAACCGAACAATCTCACGAAGGTAGATCTGAGCTAACCTCTCTGCTCCATAGGAAGTCTGAACCGGCAAGAAATGTGCTGACTTAGTCAGCCTATCAACAATCACCCATATGGAATCAAACCTCTGAGAAGTACGAGGTAAACCAACAACGAAGTCCATAGTAATCCCTTTCCACTTCCATTCAGGAATAGGAAGTCGCTGCATCAAACCACCAGGTCTCATATGCTCGAACTTAACCTGCTGACAGTTCAAGCACCGAGATACAAACTCCGCTATATCCCGCTTCATACCACTCCACTAGTAAAGCTGCCTCAAGTCTCTATACATCTTCGCTGTGCCAGGGGGAATGGAGTATCTAGTACAATGTGCCTCAACGAAGTATCAACTGAATCAAATCACTAACCCTCGGAACACAAAGGCGACTATCATACCTCCGAACCCCATCTGAATCTAGAGTAGCCCGACTGGTCTCACCCTGAACAACTCGATCACGAAGGTCACACAACTGCTGATCCTCAAACTGACGGCCCTGAATCTGATCAACCAAAGTAGAACGAACCTCAATACTGGCAAGAACTCTGCTAGGATCCGACAAGTCAAGCCTAACCAAACGGTTAGCCAAGGACTGGATGTCCAAGGCCAACGGCCGCTCTGAAACTAAAAGAGAAGCGAGGCTACCCATACTCACTGTCTTCCGACTCAAGGCATCCGCTGCCACGTTTGCCTTGCCAGGATGATACAGAATAGCAAAGTCATAGTCCTTCAGTAACTCGATCCATCTCCTCTGCCTCGAGTTCAACTCTCGCTGACTCGTGATATACTGAAGACTACGGTGATCGGTGAAGATATCACAGTGAACTCCATATAAGTAATGCCTCCAGATCTTGAGCGTGAAAACTACTGCCACCAACTCTAAGTCATGAGTGGGGTAGTTGCGCTCGTGAACCTTCAACTGCCTCGACGCATATGCTATTACTCGACCCTGCTGCATCAACACACAACCAAGACCAACCCCAGAAGCATCACAATACACAGAGAAGCTCTGCCCCTCAACCGGCAAAGTCAAAACTGGAGCTGAAGTCAATAAGGCCTTAAGCCTCTGGAAGCTATCCTCACACTGATCCGACCACTGAAATGGGACAGCCTTCCTAGTCAGCATAGTCAAAGGTGCTGCTATGGAAGAAAATCCCTCAACGAACCGTCTGTAGTAACCCGCTAACCCAATAAAGCTGCGAACCTCAGTAACAGTAGTAGGTCTAGGCCACTCACAAACCGCTGAAACCTTTCCCGGATCAACCCTAATCCCATCCTTGGACACCACGTGCCCTAGGAATGCCACTGACTCAAGCCAAAACTCGCACTTTGAGAATTTGGCATAAAGCCGATGATCTCTCAAAGTCTGGAGTATAACCCTCAAGTGCTGCTCATGCTCGTCTCTACTACGCGAGTATACCAAGATGTCATCTATAAAAACTATCACAAATGAGTCCAAATACCGGCCAAGAACCATGTGCATCAAATTCATAAAGGCTGCGGGGGCATTAGTCAACCCAAAAGACATCACCAGGAACTCATAATGGCCATAACGTGTCCTGAACGCTGTCTTAGGGATGTCCTCCGCCCTAATCCTCAACTGATGGTAGCCAGACCTCAGATCAATCTTCGAAAACACGACTGAACCCTGAAGCTGGTCGAACAAATCATCAATCCTCGGCAACGGATACCTATTCTTCACTGTCACCCTATTCAGCTGCCGGTAATCAATACACATGCGCATCGACCCATATCCTGGAGCTGCTCCTTAAGCTCCCTCAGCTCAGCAGGAGCCATACGGTAAGGAGGAATAGAAATGGGCCTAGTGCCCGGCTCTAACTCAATAGCGAAATCAATATCTCTCTCAGGTGGAATGCCTGGCAGGTCGGTAGGAAACACATCGAGGAAGTCTCTAACCACAGGAACAGACTCAGGAGAAGTGGGTTTAGCACTAACATCTCGGACATATGCCAGATAAGCTAAACACCCACGAGAAATCAACTTCCTAGCTCGAAGACAAGTGATGATCCCAGATGGTGCATGGCTAACCGAACCCTGCCACACAACCGGGGATACACCGGGCACAGCTATGGTAATGGTCTTGGCATAACAATCCAAAACCACACGGTGAGGGGATAACCAGTCCATGCCCAGTATCACATCAAAATCTAGCATATCAAGAATCATCAAGTCTCCCCAAGTCTCTGAATCACCAATAGATAAACATACAGGATCTCACAATCCGATTCCACTACTAAAGAATCTCCTACTGGGGGTCGCAAAACAGAAACCAGGAACAGATAATGGCTCACTAGCCAACCCCAAACAAGGCACAAAGTCGGCAGATATATATGAACAAGTGGATCCAGGATCAAATAAAGCCATAGCAGACTGATGACACACAGAAATCGTACCTGTAATCACAGCATCTGAGGCCTCTGCCTCTGGTCTCCTAGGGACCGCGTAAAACTGACGACGACCTCCACCTGCCCGACCGCCATCCCTACCACCTGCTCTGCCACGCGGAGCACTACCTCTACTTTGACGACCACCCCCTCTAGCTGGGGGCTGAACTACTCGTAACGGCTCGGCCAACTGAAATGCACCCTGCTGAGGGCAATCTCTAGCAAAGTGACCTATCGCACCACAAGTAAAACAAGCCCCTGATGGCCTACTCAGTCGAGATGAACCCGCAAATCCCGAATGACCACCACGACCTGCTGCCCCAAAAACCATACCCCTTGAAGACTGGTCGCTATAGCCCTGATGGCTGCCCTGACCCTGCTCAAACTGGGTACTACCGAAAGTCTGAAGAGAAGCCTGAACTGGTCGGCTGGACTGACCCTGGTACTGCTGTGGCTGAAAACTCCGGCTCCACTGGCCAGGACCTCTACCACCATATCTGGAACCACTATAGACACCCTGATGCCGAGGCCTCTTATCTTTGGGCCCCTGATCATGTCGCTGTAAGTCCTCCACAGTGCGGGCATAGTCTACAATGGCCTGGAATGACCGACCACTGGCAATCAATATCTCGGCTGGCTGCCTAATCTCTGGCCTCAAACCCCATACAAATCTGCGAATCCTATCAGCCTCGGTAGGAATGATCATAGCTCCGAATGGTGCTAGCTGATGAAAACGGGTCTCATACTCCGAGATAGTCATAGACCCCTGTACAAGGTGAGTAAACTGCTCCCTGCGACACTCCCGATCACTCTGGGGTAGGAACTTGGCCATAAAGGCCTCGTAAAACTCAGACCAGGTCAAAGGAGCTGACGACGGTGGTCTACAAGCAACCTGAGCCCTCCACCATAACGTCGCTGGGCCCTCCAACTGGTAGGTAGTATAACCAACCCCGCGAGTCTCCAACAAACCCAGATGATGCAACATCTCCTCACAGGTGGTAATAAAATCATGTGGATCCTGTCCAGAAGTACCCGCAAATCTCGGGGGTGCTAACCTCAAAAATCTGCCCAACGCCTTCTGCTCTGTCTCTGTCATAACTGGGCGAGGAGCAAGAGGATGTGCAATAGATGGAACCGAAATGACCTCTGCACGGGAAGCCATAGCAGCAGGCTGCGCTCCTGAGCTCTGTGCACCCAGGGCTGCCCCCTGAGCGGATGTCTGCACTACCTCAGAAGGCCGCTCTCCAATCACACCCAAAAGCTGTAATAGTAATCCCCGAATATCTGGAAACTGAGCTGTGGCTGGAGCTGGCAGAGAAGTGGGCACTGGAGCTGGTACTGGAGCTGGCGCTGGAGCTGGTGGTACCTGGGCTGCCCCCTGAACCACATGTTGCTCGGGCTCTATCCCCACGCTAGCAGCTCTAGCAGGTGCCACTGTTCGAGGTCGTCCTCGACCCCTCGCTAGAGTGGGAGGCTCATCCTCGCGTGCTGCCGATGATCTCGTACGAACCATCTGTGGAAGAATGAAGTAGAACAAATGAGATCTCTAGAAACTTCAAGGGCTATACGCACGACACAGAAGCAATGAAAGAGTCAAATTTCCTAAAATGCCACTGTAGCCTCCCAAAGATTGAGTACGGACGTCTCCGCCCCGATCCGCAGGACTCTACTAGACATTGGCTCCTATACCGATGACACCGGTGAACCTAAGCTCTGATACCAAGTTGTCACGACCCGATTTCTCGGTCATTTTGATAGGCGCCTTACCAACCCCCGGTAGGTGAACCAATCCCGTAGCCCAGAACAGTTAGTAATGGGCTACTATCTAGCAAAAAGGGAGCAAGACGAATAAAATAGATAACAGGGATATAAATATATACATATGCGGAAACTAAACCAAACCCCAAGACCTGGTATCATAGTATAGAGCCCAAACTATATACATGGAGTGCAAATAATCCAAAACAATATATACAGATGTCTCTGAATGGTAATAGAGTACATGAAGCAAAGATAAACTAAAGCTAAGCTCCGATCGCAAGAGCTCACCCTCAGCCTGAAGTAGTCCCCGACAGATCTCCAAGCACGAATCACAACGATCTAACGGCGATGGCCCACGCTAGGATCTGCACCCAAAGATGCAGGGGGTAGGGGTGAGCACCAAATGCGAAGCATAAGGTACCCAGTAGGTATCATAGGCCGACTGGGCACATATAAGATAAAAGCACAGTAACAGACAGAATAAAAACAAGCAGTCACAGAAATCAACGAAAGGTACACAGGAACTAGCCTAGAGGGGAAATCAACAAACCACATGGAGGGGCTAGTAAGCAGAATATACAACCACCATAGGCAAGTGAGAGTTAAGAAGAGAACCCAACCACCCTGGGGTCCTTTGCAACAACGTGTATACAAAATAAGTTTACGAAATGGACGGTATACCGGTAACCTCAAGTGTAAGAAGAGGGAAAGAGTAATGATAGGCATGCTCAGAGACATAAATCAAGCTCAACTAATCATATCAATCTCAATCCAGAAACTATCAGTTTAGCAGTAACCAATTTCATTCTTAACCGTAACAGGGAATAATTCTGTAAGTAAATAGCAAGAGTCTACCTAAAGTCCCCCGGCCGCCCATACAACCGAGGAACACAAACAAGTGAAAACAAACCCTCCGGCATCCCATACTACCGGAGCGTACAATCAACAAACAACAAACAAGGGTGGAGCCTCAAACAATGAATGATAAGATGCATGAAGATCTCAAGTGAAATGGTATCTCTGTATGTACCTCCTTCGGCGCCGATCCGGCCCAGCAGGTAGGTTCCATGGAAGGACACTGCCCGTATACCTCTACTCCACCGTATACCCTTCTTCCAGCACACGCAGCCCGCAGCCCCTGGCCCGGAAGGCAAGGTCCATGGAGGTCCCTGACCCCATACTAAAACTCAGTATCAACACATGTCGTCCGGAAGCAAGTCCGAGATCAAGATAGAGATCCAGTCTCTATATGCATGCCCAGACCCTGTCCAGGACTAAAGTAGTAGGAAAATATCTCAAAAAACCCCTCCCAAGGGGTGCCCGGGCATAAACCGGGTCTAAACAGTATGAAAGTCATCTCAGGTGTTCGGTCCGACCGAGGCTAAAATTATATCAAGTAGCAAGAAAACTCAACTAGCACCCCGACCCTGCCGAGTCTAGCGTTAATCGTAAAACTAGTGATTTAAATCATAATTTTACTTTCTTTACCCAAGAATATTCACAAGTTAAATCAAACCATTTTCAATTTATTTCCATAAAAAATGGGCACCCGGGCCCATGCAAGGTTTAGAAAATAGTGTCAGTAGGCCCGAAGACCAAACCATAGTAAAACATGGATAAAACCTCTTTATATGCATGGAAATGGTATGATCACACACAATAGCTGCCCAGCAGCTCACAATCAACCTATCGACCCTGCACAGGCCCACAACCACTCAGCAAGCATAACCAGCCTAGAAGGATAATTCTATGCCCGGGACTCGCGGACATTCCCAAAATCCCACCTTCTATGTTCCAGAGTCAACAAGGCCTCACAGGACCACAAGGGTAAATAAAATATATCTGCAAATACTACAAGCAACGGAGGAATAAAAATAGGCGGACATGAATAAAGCGGTCGAGGTCTGTGGTACCAACCTAATAAACTAACCCAAGGATGCCCATTAATACAATTTTATTCTATATATGCGGAGTCTAGGGAAATTAAACCGTAACCTACCTGTCGTCCGACGACAAGCTGCTAGAACAACGGTGTTCAAGCTCGAACCACTCCAAGAAAATCCAAAACTAAATCGGAATCAGAATCGGATTTGGGATGGAATAACTTGACGTAGATAATTGATTTTCTTTTCAGAAATTGAATAATTAACACAAAGTTTTCCTCTCACAGTACTCCTCACGTAACAAATATGATGTACAGTATTATGCAAATCATGTTCAATTCTTAATTTCATATGTAAGGCACATATAAGTTAGGTAGTAAATTATTTCAATGTAACTCAACATGCTGCCACCTTTCACTTGCTATGTGTTGTGTTAGCCCTCCACTTCCACGTGGAAGTGGAGGTGGCAACCAACTTGTCCCGATAAGTATATACTCGGGTATTGCATAAGTTCGTGGTAAAATAAATATAATATTTTAAATATACCATAATTCATAGAAAATTATTTCAAACGAAACCTACTATATTATAATAATAACTTTTAACATAACTAACTTTAATATCTCCGTTAATATATTACGGAGTATAAAAACCTTATAAAATAAATACATATACACTTATATCATATCAAAGATATTTTTCATGAACCTTTAAAATATTTTAAAAAGGTAATAATAATATAATTTTTACCAAATTCAACTTTTAAATAAATATTTTAAATACACGCACGATGCTAAAAAAGTTCTTAAGTTTAGGCTCGTAATTTGCCTACGCACGATTTCGATACTCAAGAATTCTCTCGGGATCCTCCCTTATCTTTTATCACTGTTTCGGAACTGAAATGGCATTTTAAAACGTGAAGTTGAGGCTTAAATCGCGTTTAACCCGACCCGGTTCGCGACCCGGTTCGCAACCCTTTTTTGCCAGACAGTCCGCGGTAAAACAGTCATAACTCTTTACTCCGAGATCAGTTGGACGTGAAGTTTTGTGCGTTGGAAACTAGACTCGTAAACCTTCGATTTGCTATTTCGGGGGACTTCTAACTTTTTATATATTGGGAGAAAAGCTCCGAGACATTTTACCCAAGGTTCAGAAAATTTGTTAAAGGTCTTACGCTATCTTTTGTCGATTTGCTTGACTTCAAAACTTAAACGTGGGAATGACCAGAAGGGTCATCACAAAAAGTCATCGGGTTGGTCTCCGAGTTGGGTCAGTCAATAATAAATTTTAAAACTTACCTTGGTGCGCCGCGATTTGCAATTTGCACAAGCTCTTGGGAGGACCGTGTGTCACTTTGCACCAACTAATTTCAAGCCCAAACATGGCTCAGCTTTCTGTTATGGTGTGAGGAGGTGGTGCAACGCGCACAAGGGCTGGTGCGTAACGCATAGCCCAGCGCACATCGCTTCCAACTTAATATTTTTTTTCTAGTTTAGTGACTTGGGATGTGGTGGCCTGTGCGATGTACACAATAGGTTGTGAGAATTGCACGACCATCTGCACATTCTTTTTTGTCTCATTTTTCCACTTTGTTATTTTTCCTCTCCATGCATTCTTAAAACAAACCAAAAATAAAAAAAAAGGTAACAAAAAACAAAGTAAAAACACTTCGTTTACCTCCCAAGAAGAGCTTGATTTAACGTCGCGGATCGATTATAGTACCTCAATCCTTAGTCGTTGTTGGATAACATGCAATTCCGATAGGCGTGGCCCCATCTAAAGAAGGGGAATTGCTCCATCAACAACTTCAAAAAATCATCTTGTTGCCCAATTGGAAACATCTCAAACTTGAGTATTTTGAAGGGCATCATCAATCTTGCAGTCAATATCTATCACTGATACTACCCGCAATTCATCTGGAGGCGTTGGGGGTAGGCATATGTTGAAAGTCAGTACCTCACTTCCTACTAATAATTTGTGTTCTCCGAGTACAACATCCATTAAGGCTCTCCCCCTAGCCAACAATGGTTGCCTCAATATGATGGTCCCCTAAATATCCACTTTGCAATCCAAAATCACAAAGTCGGCCGGGAGAATAAACTTATCAACCTTGACCAACACGTCAAAGAGAATTCCTACCGGATGCTTGATGGACCGATCAACCATGAATAGTCACATAGTTGTAGATTTGGGCATGCCCAATTTTTATTTCTTTATGATGACTCGGAGAATAAAGTTGATGCTTTCCCCTAAATCGCACAAGGCTTTCCATAACACAAACAATAAAATAGTGCAAGGAACAGTGAATGGACCCGGGTATTCCCATTTTGTAGCAACATTACTTGTCATCACAGCACTATAGCTGTGTGAGATATCAACGGTGCCCACATCGACAACTTTCTTTTTCTTTAGAAACTCCTTCATGAATTTGGCATACCCCGACATTTGCATTAAGGCTTCAACCAATGGAATATTTATCAAAAGTTTGCTGAACATGTCAACAAACTTATTGAATTTGTGCTCTTACTTCTTCTTATTTAACCTTTGAGGGTACGGAGGAGGCCTCTTGGGTAGTGTGGTTGGCACACTTTGCACAATAGGAGTGTCCTCCTCAATATCTATTGCCACTTGGGAAGGAGACTCAGCCTCCTCCTACTCATCATCAAGATTATCATTCACCGGGATGTTTGGTGCACCAAGCTTCACCCCAACTCTTGATTATTCAACATCTTGTTCATGCACAACCTCTTCTTCTTTGTCACACAGCTGGATAACAGCTTCAACACTAGCTTCTTTACTACAACATCTGACTTTTCAATCACATCAACAACGGGCTCTTTCACTAGACTACTTGTTCTTTGATTTCTAGTAACAATAGACATAACATGAGCGTCATTTTTAGGATTGGCTATGGTGTCACTAGGAAGCGTCCCCTTAAACTTCAGGTTCATTTGATTGGATAGATGGTTCATTTGAGCCTCAATATGATTAATAGAGGCCGAATGAGAGCTCACAGTTTGGTGAAGTTTTGACACTTTGCTTTTAAGCTCACTAACCCCAGTATTTTTTATCTCTACATTCTTCAACACCAAGGAAAACATGTCCTCTATATTTGAGTGACCAGGATTGCCTATGGTGGGTTGATATATTGTATCTGACTTGTTTGGAGTTACATATGGATTTGAGCTCCGGTTATTGGATCTATCACCCTTCTTGTCACGATCCCTCCAATTGCCATCTCATTCCTGATCCTTAATCTAACCTCGATTCTCATCCCTCAGGCGATAATACCCGGGATGAGAACCAACTGATAAGTAAAAAAGGTTACAATCTGTGATGGGCATTAGTTCGTCATCTCTAGCCGTATTCCCTAATGAACTCATAGCATTCATGGTCCTAGGACTTTCAACCCCCATCATATGCTTGGCCAAGAGATCACAACTATCACCCTCCTTGTCACGATCTCTCCAATTGCCATCTCATTCCTTATCCTTAATCCATCTTTGATTCTCATCCCTCGAGCAATAATACCTAGGATGAGAACTCCCTGACATGTAGAAAAGTTTACCATCCACGATGGTTATTTGTGCATCATCATTAGCCTTAATCTTTGATGTACTCACGGTATTCAAGATCTTAGCACTTCCAACCCCCATCATATGCTTGGCCAAGAGATCAATTTGTGTCATCATCTTGGTCATCGTCTCATCCCTCTCTTCATCTATTCTCCACATCTCATTTTTTAAAATAGATGAGGTGACTCCTGTGGTAGGAACATTACCTCCCTTGTGAGCCAAGCTTAATTAGTCTTGGTCATTCTGTCTAGAAGGGCCGAGGAGACACCAAATTGTTTGTCCATGAAAGTATCACTAATAAATGATCAAACATACTCTCCAAGATGGAGGTATCGGCGATCGTCAAGCAAAACACATTTATAAGTACCCAAGGGATGTCAGGGTCGTACCCAAAGAGACTTGTAGATAGCACAATGATGATTGTATTGAAATGACTTCACTAAGAGAGTAAGTGTTTGAAAACACCAAAGTAAAGGATTAAGGGAATTGGGATTATGTCACAATAATCTCAATTCAAGCAAGACAGTAAAGTATAGCGGGTATATATATGAGAGTAGAAGACTAGGGATGTGCATCCAATGGGGCTCTAGTATGGGATAAGGTGATTGCCTATTCACGCATATTCTTTCTCATTGACATAGGTAGCTTTAGTTATAGGTATGGTTGTTCATCTATCGATCAACAACCATATATCCGACAATCTTGATTTAATAACAATCGATTTAATAATAAACAACCAAGATAAAGCTATTTGTAGCCTCAATCTAAATGGAAACCCAAGTTTCCACTAGTAATTTCACATCCGAATCAATGAAATTCTCTTTCAAGCAACAATATAACCAAGTTAGAAAAATCAGTGTTTGCAACCACCAATATTAGGACTAAAACTTGGTGAAACTACTAGACCCGTGTCAAATAAGAAATTATATGCAAGAATTAGCAACACCCTCACCCATTTGTCAAGCACCCATTATCAACACATCCCTAGACAATGAAATTATCTAATCATGCTGAAGGAAAGAGATATGCCAAGTGGGAACGTAAAATTCCTTCTCATTCAAGGGTAATTTCAATATCTAAGCTAAGTTTTGCACACCAATGGTGAACTAAGAATTGGAAAAGAGAATTGATTGAAACCCCCTTCTTTTTCTTAGAGAGGAAACTTATTCTCAAAGCTAAAGTTACTCAAGAGTATTAAGAATTGAAGAATTGTCTTTACAATTGTTCCTAAAATGGGTTTAAATACTTTCCATAAATGGCACTAAATTTTTGGACAAGAATGCCCTTCGAGTGGTGTGCGGTGCGACGTACGGTTTGCACGTAATGATGTGTGCGTCACCCAAGGAAAGAGACTTTGCTAAAGTGTTGAGACTTTTCTTTTAAGATCATTCACCCTGGAATTTGTTGTTTCCACCTTTTTTAGCACCAAGGGTAACATGTCCTCTACTTTAGAATGCCCGAGGTTTCTTGTGGCCAATTGGTAGAGAGAATCCACTTTGTTTGGGGGCACATAGGGGCTCCGATGATTGTATCGATCACGATACCTATCCTGATCATCTCTTATCCAACCTTGATTCTCTTTCCTTGGGCGATAATACCCAGGACAAGAACCCGCCGACAAAAAACATAGTTTACCATCTATAACTGTCATCAACTCATCATTGCTAGCTTTTATTTCTGGCATGTTCAGAACATTCACGCCCTTAGAAACCATCATATTCTTTGCCAAGAGAACAATTTAGGTCATCATCCTAGCCATGGTCTTATTTTGAATTTCACCTCTTTTTCTAATTTCATTTGTTAAGATGGATGAGGCATCTACCGAAGTTGGCACATCCGCTTCTCTTGTATACCAAGCTTGGTTGGTCTTGGTAATTCTCTCTAAGAAAGCTAAGGTAATGTGAAATTGCAAGTACATGAAGGTGCCACCATCAAGGTTGTTAGCCATCGACTTATTCATAGAGTTCAATGATCCATAGAAGATTTTGAGCAATACGTTGTCCGACAACTCATGGTTCGGAGACAAGACAAGATGTTTTTGAACCTTAACCAAGCCTCATGTAGAGGCTCATCCGGGAGTTGCCTAAAGTTGGTAATCTCATCTCTTAGCTGCATCATTCGAGATAGAGGAAATAATCTTGATGTAAATGCCTCAACTAACTCGGCCCAAGATTTGATAGATACGTCCGATAATTCTTCCAACAGCGTCGTGGCTTCCCCTGTCAAGGAAAAGGGTCATAGGCATAATCAGATGGATTATTGGGAGATATTTTGAAATATGAATGGTTGGCAAATCTCCACAAAATTCTGAATATGCCGGTTGGCATCTTCATGTGCTGCTCCATCAAACATGCTCTTCATTTGGATTTAGTGGAGCATAGTGCTAGTAACGTGAAAAACATCATTTCCCATTGTGGGAGGTACGAGGATTGCACCCACACTCCCTTGCATCACAGGCTCAGCAGCATTTGCATCCATGAAGCCGTCAATGATCTCGTTATTGTCTGCCCCGCTCATAGGCTAGCCTTCTCAATCACAACACAAACAACAAACAAAATAAAAGGCAACAAGTATTCTCAAAGTGATTTCAAATCTACAATCAAAAATATCTATCAAATCAAGTCCCTGACAATGATGAAATTTTTGATAAAGCTCAAACATACTCTAAAGATGGAGGTATCAGTAATCGTTAAGCAAAATGCATTTATAATTCCCAACGGATGTCAGGGTCAAACCCAAAGAGAATAATGTAATCGTGATTGAGCTAATAAAGAATCTAAGCAACTTATTGAAGTTCAATTAACAAAAGAAAAGATATAAAAAAGGAGAGGTTAGAACTAAAGACAAAATATAAAAGAAATCATATACAAGATAAATTGATTAATGGCTTTCACCTTGCTTTCGCCAAGCAAGGTCAACAAGGAAGACTTGGGAATGAGAATTCAACTCACAAGACTTGCACTCATTTAACATGTGGGTAGCCTTAGTTAAAGGTATGCCTAACCATCTCTTGACAAATCAAGCATATATCTTGTGTATTCTCGCGAATCACCACGAGTGAGCAATAACCAACCCATTCAACTTGGGTGAGTTGGCTATATCTAGCTCAAACTCTTAGATGGGGGTTTCCACTGAATTGAGCTATTTCTAGCCTCAATCTAGAATGGAATCCCAAATCCCCACTATTGAACCTTCCCGAATTATTTGGGTTGACTAGGATTGATGTCAAGGGAAATTATTTGGGTTAAGTGGTTGATCAAAAAGGGACTAAGATCATCTTCCAAGCTCAGTGACATCTAGAATTTTTCCTTGAATCACAGTCAGGGCATGTTCTAGACAACACACATGCACAAGAATGAAGGTATAGCCTCACCATACAAGGCATCATGCCACAAGAATTTTCCACATTTGTCTCAAAATCAATTAGGACAAATGACTTTTGACAAGCTAATTTGATTTCATGACATACTCATTTCTGAATCGATCAAGCCCAACCGAGAGTATGCAAGTCATGACAAGAGAATGCTTTCGTCAAAAATTCTTTTCTTTCATCTTCAGAACCTTCTTGCTAAGAATTTTTTTGGTGGGTCCATTTTCAGAAAAGCAAAGCACGAACTCAAACTAAAACTAAAACTTGGCATTTTCCCTTGAGAAAGTCGCCTCTCTATCTATCATAGGGAAACACCAATCTGGTTCGACACAAAAATAAAAGAAAAAGAAAAATAAAGGAAATATTTGCTCCTTTGGAAAGAACCGTGGTATTAAGAAAACCCTCGTAGTTTATTGCTAAAATACTATTAATAAGGCGACTACCAAATTTGCATGCTCATAAATCATTTGAAAACAAGCCTCGACGTAGGCCCTTAGCGCATTTGCAAGGCACGGGTAGTGAAACAATGGGAATATGTAAGACTAAACTGGTAACACAATCACATTTTAAAAATATCAAGCCCAACGAGGGAACAATTAAGCACAAGGCCAAAAGGCAAATAATTAATTAAGACAAAGACAACCCCCAAACTTAAAGTACGCATAGCCCTCGATGGACTAAAAGTTATACAGATAAAAATGTGTGCAAAAACTCCCTGGTGATACTAATGGTGGCGATGATGCCTTCTTCAGTAAAATTACTGAGGTGGCCTATGAGACCGAGGTGGTGGTGATGTCGATGGTGGGATGTAGGCATGCGCTGGGTCAATCTAAAATCCCTACATTAGTGGGATTGATGGATCCCATTTGACCTAGAGGAGGCTAGATGGTTCCATAATCTCCCACTTGTCCTCATAAGTCATCAACTCATGGCAAGAGAATCTCGATTGTGGACCCCATTCCCTCTCATCAGACATTGGATGGCCCAAGTAAGTTTGGATAGCTGATTTTGAAGCTTTGGGGTCCTTCTTGAATAGATCAATCTCTTCATGAATCTAGGATGGTCCTTCTTCATTATTCGGATCCCAATTCATGCACCAATCATCAAGAGGGCTAGCAATCTTTTGAGAGATCATAGAATTTGGGGTCGGTAGATTAAGATCCTAATTAGAGATCTTTCGCTCAACATCAGGTATCATTTATCTAAGATGATCAACCTCTACTTCCATGGTATCTATTTTAGCACAAATCTTACTCATACTTGACACTACCGGCTTTAAAACTGATTTAATGGCAGATTGAATCATGCATAGAATGTCATTATACATCTTTTCTAATCTCCCCTTATTTTTGTAAGTAAGTTGACTATGTTTGAGAAATTTAACTAAAGATGAGGTTGCTTAGGAAGTCACATGGATGGTGTTATATGCTCCTTGATACTGGGAGAAAGTGTCTAAATGATCATGAGTAACAGTCTCAGCGTGGGTATTGACTGACATTGCACTGTGAGCAAGGTGCTTTTTCTTAAAATGCGGAGCATCTGTGTCCCGCCTTGTGTCTAAGAGGACCATGCCAGTAGCTTGGCTAGTCTTGTCTACTGAACAAAACATAGGGCAGTGTGCCTGGAAACATAGAAGTGATATGTGTACAAGAAAGGCCATGGAGGTGGACTCATGTCTAGCCCTTCACTTTAGTTATTTGGCAATGATTTCTCCTTCATGTAGTCTTAAACTAGACATGATATATGAAATAAGAATGGCCACCTCTATAGTCACTTTGGTGGTGTGACTAGTTAGGATGAATTGTGTGTATAGAAAATCCGGCCATATTCGAGCATCAAACTTAAGATCTGATCGGTAGATGGGTCCTTTTGAGATGGCCTAAAAAGGAGTTCCTCCTGCAATGACACTAGCAACCCACTCATACTGGTCTTGCTTTGTAGCTACACACTCCAGATATCTTGACTCCTGAATTGGTTCATCATCCCATATAGAAAAATAGATGGTTGTTGGGCTGATATCCACCTCATTGCCTCTCACTAACAGTGAATCAAGACATTGTATCTTGTTTACTGGGACCTTATGCTTTAGAATGTCTTTCCTAGCCTTATATGAGGCATAGAACTCCTGTACCAACTAAGGGAAATATGGGACTGGAGTTTTGGCAAAGTGTTCCCAGGCCCTTAAACAAAATTGTCTAGGTATGCTTGGGAACTCAGCTTTGAATGTTTCCACTCAAACCCCTTTACTTTCAAAAATAGTCGCTTTCCCCAAAAAATTAGATAGTATGCCTCCATCCCCTCAAGGACAAATCAGATTTCATACTCAATAGGACCATCATCTTGCACAGGCAAGCCCATATTTGTGGATGTTGAAGTGCAATTAGTAGCTCACTTCTTTTGGTGACGCATATTGGAAGACATATTCCTACAAATGGAAGTTAGCAACAGGAACTAGGTATCTATACATAATATAAAAGAAGGTTATAACTAAAAAGACGGAGTGCCAAGAAGGAGAAAAACAAAACTGGTTCCTGCAGGCTTGTGCAAACCTCGTACGGCCACACAAGCATATGTGTTAATCGCACAAAGCTTTGCATAAGACAACAAAAGCCTCTAGTGATTTTTGCGTTGAGGAGCAAAGTATGGTGTGATTTTCACCAGCACAAGTGCACGTTGAACCATTCCTCACTCCTCAAATCAGTCAACTTGTAGCTCATTTCATAAGTGTGCAATGCCTTGTGCATTTCGCACATACATGTCTGCATTCCGCATGCAAGACGCATAGGAAAACACATGGAATTTTTCAATACATTGTCTTCTTGTGCCTTAAGCATGTGATTCGTAGAACAGTCCGTGCGGAATGCACTTGGCAACAAGCTCCACACTAATAATCCAATTATTTAAACAATAGGGCCAAGCATTATATGACCCAACCAAATTATCCGGGTACTCAAACTTCCCCAGAATACATCAACATAATTCATAACCAAAAGAAGAACTTAACGACTTCCCTTAAGAAGGACAATACCCCGTCTGTCATCGGGAACGTCAAGACATAAATTTTTCACAATTAGGCACATTCATTCAATCAATAATTTCTACCTCCTAACCAAAATCATACACCCAATACACATATTCAACAAAGAACATGGGCACAATAGTAGTAACAAATTCAGCCCCAAACCTCAATTTCTAACCAAAACCTCATGAAGATGATGATTTACCCTTAATAATGACATCACCCAATCTATCATAGCGACAAATCATGCACCAATCACAAGTGGGTTACTCAGACTTCACCCCAAGCACAGATTTTAAGGATAAAAATTACTACAGTTAGCATGCATCATCATATCAACAAGTTCTACCAAGTTAATCCTAAGTAAAATCTACAATACAAATCAAATTTTTTGGATCTCACCCAAAATTAACATGGCAATTGTACTTAGCATGATTTACAATATGAGTGCCCAATAAATATAAAAACATGTATTTAACATTGCAAAAATGGTGACCCAACACTTTGACTGGAGACGATGGTGGTGGTGACTAGCGGTAGTAGTAGAGGGAGTTTGTTGAGAAAGAAGGAGAAGATTTTGGGAGAGTTGAATGATTTTTGGGAGGTTTTGGGAGAAAAATTATGGAATTTTGGAAGAAAAGAGGTGAAGCTGGCAATTTTAATAGAGAAAACGAAGAAGAAAAGTCATCGGGTTGGTCTCCGAGTTGGGTCGGTCAATAATAAATTTTAAAACTTACCTTGGTGCGCCGCGATGTGAAATTCGCACAAGCTCTTGTGCGTACTGTGTGTCCCTTTACACTAGCTAATTTCATGCCCAAACTTTGCTTAGCTTTATGTTATGGTTGCAACACGCACAAGGGCTGGTGCCTAACGCATATCCCAGTGCACATCGCTTCCAACTTAACATTTTTCTTCTAGTTCAGTGACTTGGGATGCGGTGTCCTGTGCGATGTACACAATAGGTTGTTAGAACCGCACGACCATCTGCATATCATTTTTTTGTCTCATTTTTCCAATTTGTTATTTTTCCTCTCCATGCATTCTTAAAACAAACCAAAAAACAACAAAAGGTAACAAAAAACAAAGTAAAAGCACTTCATTTACCTCCCAAGAAGCGCTTGATTTAACGTCATGGCTAGATGATACTACCTCAAACCTTAGTCATTATCGGATAACATGCCAATTCGATTGGCGTGGCCCCATCCCAAGAAGGGTAATTGCTCGATCAACAACTTCAAAAAATCATCTTGTTGCCCAATTGGCAACATCTCAAACTTGAGTATTTTTAAGGGCATCATCAAGCTTATCCTCAATATCTATCACCGATACTACCAGCAATTCATCCGGAGGATTTTTGGGTAGGCATATATTGAATGTCACTACGTCACTTCCTACTCATAATTTGTGTTCTCTGAGTTCAATATCCATTAAGGATCTCCCCTTAGAAAACAATGGTTGCCTCAATATGATGGGCACCTCAATATCCACTTTGCAATCCAAAATCACAAAGTCGGCCGGGAGAATAAACTTATCAACCTTGACTAACACGTCAATTAGAATTCCTACCGAATGCTTGATGGACCGATCAGCCATGAGTAGTCACATGGGTGTAGGTTTGGGCATGCACAATTCTAATTTCTTTATGATCACTCGGGGCATCAAGTTGATGCTTGCCCCTAAATCGCACAAGGCTTTCCGGAACACAAATAATACAATAGTGCAAGGAACAATGAATGCACCCGGGTCTTCCCATTTTGTAGCAACATTACTTATCATCACAGTGATATAGCTGTGTGAGATATCAACGGTGCCCAGATCTACAACTTTCTTTTTCTTGAGCAACTCCTTCATGAATTTGGCATACCCCGACATTTGTATCAAGGCTTCAACCAATGCAATATTTATCGAATGTTTGCTGAACATGTGAACAAACTTATTGAATTTGTGCTCTTACGTCTTCTTATTTAACCTTTCAGGGTATGGAGGAGGCCTCTTGGGTAGTGTAGTTGGCACACTTTGCACAATAGTAATGTCCTCCTCAATATCTATGGCCACTTGGGAAGGAGACTCAACCTCCTCCCACTCATCATCAAGATTAACATTCACCGGGATGTTCGGTGCACCAAGCTTCACCCCAACTCCTGATTCTTCTACATATTGTTCACATACAACCTCTTCTTCTTTGTCACACAACTAGACAACAACTTCAACACTAGGCTTCTTTACTACAATAGCCAACTTTTTAACCACATCAACAACAAGCTCTTTCACTAGACTACTTGTTCTTTGACTTCTAGTGACAATAGACATAACATGAGTGTCATTTTTGGGATTGGCTATGGTGTCACTAGGAAGCGTCCCCTTAGACTTCAGGTTCATTTGATTAGATAGATGGTTCATTTGAGCCTTAATATGATTAATAGAGGCTGAATGAGAGCTCACGGTTTGGTGAAGTGTTCACACTTTGCTTTTAAGCTCACTAACCCCAGTATTTGTTATCTCTACTTTCTTCAACACCAAGGAAAACATGTACTCTATATTTGAGTGACCAGGATTGCCTATGGTGGGTTAATATAATGTATCTGACTTGTTTGGAGTTACATATGGATTTGAGCTCCGGTTATTGGATCTATCACCCTCCTTGTCACGATCCCTCCAATTTCCATCTTATTCCTGATCCTTAATCTAACCTCGATTCTCATCCCTTAGGCGATAATACCCGGGATGAGAACCCGTTGATAAGTAAGAAAGTTTAACATCCATGATGTGTATTAGTTCGTCAGCACTAGCCTTAATCTCTAATCTACTCATGGCATTTATGGTCCTAGCACTTTAGACCCCCATCATATGCTTAGCCAAGAGATCACAACTATCACCCTTCTTGTCATGATCTCTCCAATTGCCATCTCATTCCTTATCCTTAATCCATCTTTGACTCTCATCCCTCGAGTGATAATACTTAGGATGAGAACTCCCTGACATGTAGAAAAGTTTACCATCCACGATGGTCATTAGTTCATCATCATTAGCTTTAATCTTTGATGTACTCACGACATTCACGATCTTAGCACTTCCAACCCCAATCATATGCTTGGCCAAGAGATCAATTTGTGTCAGTATCTTGGTCATCGTCTCATCCCTGTCTTTATCCTTTCTCCACATCTCATTTGTCAAAATAGATGAGGTCACTCCCGTCGTAGGAACATTACCTCCCTTGTGAGCCAAGCTCGATTAGTCTTGGTCATTCTCTCTAGAAGGGCTGAGGCGACACCAAATTGTTTGTCCATGAAAGTACCACTAATAAATGGTCAAACATACTCTCAAAGATAGAGGTATCGACGATCGTCAAGAAAAGCACATTTTTAAGTACCCAAGGGATGTCAGGGTCGTACCCACAAAGACTTGTAGATAGCACAATGATGATTGTATTGAAATGACTTCACTAAGAGAGTAAGTGTTTGAAAACACCAAAGTAAAGGATTAAGAAAATTGGGATTCTGTCACAATAATCTCAATTCAAGCAAGACAGTAAATTAAAGCGGGTATACAACTGAGAGTAGATGACTAGGGATATGCATCCAATGGGGCCCTAGTATGGGATAGGGTGATTGCCTATTCACGCAAATTCTTGCTCATTGACATAGGTAGCCTTGGTTATAGGTATGGTTGTTCATCTGTCGATCAACAACCATATATCCGACAATCTCGATTTAATAACTATCGGTTTAATAATAAACAACCAAGCTAAAGCTATTTGTAGCCTCAATCTAAATGGAAACCCAAGTTCCCACTAGTAATTTCACATCCGAATCTATGAAATTCTCTTTCAAGCAACAACATAACCAAGTAAGGAAAATCAATGATTGAAACCACCAATATTAGGATTAAAAACTTGGTGAAACTACTAGACCCGTGTCAAATAAGAAATTATATGTAAGAATTAGCAACACCCACAGCCATTTGTCAAGCACCCATTATCAACACATCCCTAGACAGTGAAATTAGCCAATCATACTGAAGGAAAGAGATATACCAAGTGGGAAAGTCTAATTCCTTATCATTCAAGTATAATTTCAATATCTAAGTTCAGTGTTGTACACCAATGGTGAACTA
Organism: Jaltomata sinuosa; assembly: GCA_003996215.1. Lineage (NCBI taxonomy): Eukaryota > Viridiplantae > Streptophyta > Magnoliopsida > Solanales > Solanaceae > Jaltomata > Jaltomata sinuosa. Next base: position 462,433 of record QJPP01001832.1, on the reverse strand, counting down.
AGAATTGGAAAAGAGAATTGATTGAAACCCCCTTCTTCTTCTTAGAGAGGAAACTTATTCTCAAAGCTAAAGTTACTCAAGAGTATTCAAACCTGAAGAATTGTCTTTACTATTATGCCTAAAATGGGTTTAAAAGCTTTCCCAAAATGGAACTAAATTTTTGGACAAGAATGCCCTTCGAGTGGTGTACGACGCGACATGCGGTTTGCACGTCATGATGTGTGCGTCGCCTAAGGAAAGAGACTTTGCTAAAGTGTTGAGACTTTGATTTTAAGCTCATTCACCCCGGCATTTGTTGTTTCCACCTTTTTTAGCACTAAGGACAACATGTCCTATACTTTAGAATGCCCGAGGTTTCTTGTGGCCGGTTGGTAGAGAGAATCCTCTTTGTTTGGGGCCACATAGGGGCTCCGATGATTGTATCGATCACCATACCTATCCCGGTCATCTATTATCCAACCTTGATTCTCTTTACTTGGGCGATAATACCCAGGACAAGAACCCGCTGTCAAAAAGCATAGTTTACCATCTACAACTGTCATCAACTCATCATTGCTAGCTTTTATTTTTGGCTTGTTCACAACATTCACGCCCTTAGCAACCATCATATGCTTTGCCAAGAGATCAATTTAGGTCATCATCCTAGCCATGGTCTTATTTTGAATTTCACCTCTTTTTTTAATTTCATTTGTTAATATGGATGAGGCATATCCCGAAGTTAGCACATCCGCTTCTCTTGTATACCAAGCTTGGTTGGTCTTGGTCATCCGCTCTAAGAAAGCCGAGGTAATGTGAAATTGCAAGTCCATGAAGGTGCCACCTTCAAGGTTGTTAGCCATTGACTTATTCATAGAGTTTAATGATCCATAGAAGCTTTGGAGCAATATGTTGTCCGACAACTCATGGTTCGGAGATAAGACAAGATTTTTTTTAACCTTAACCAAGCCTCATGTAGAGGCTCATCCGGGAGTTGCCTAAAGTTGGTAATCTCATCTCTTAGTTGCATCATTCGAGATGGAGGAAAGAATATCGATGTAAATGCCTCAACTAACTCAGCCCAAGATGTGATAGATCCGTCCGATAATTCTTCCAACCGCCCTGTGGCTTCCCCCGTCAAGGAAAAGGGTGATAGGCATAATCAGATGGACTCTTGAGAGATATTTTTAAATATGAATGGTTGGAAAATCTCCACAAAATTCTGAATATGTCGGTTGGCATCTTCATGTGTTGCTCCACCAAACATGCTGTTCATTTGGATTTACTAGAGCGTAGTGCTAGTAACGTGAAAGACATCATTTCCCACTGTAGGAGGTAGGCGGATTGCACCCACACTCCCTTTCATCACAAGCTCAGCAGCATTTGCATCCATGAAGCCGTCAATGCTCTTGTTATTGTCTACCCCGCTCATAGGCTAGCCTTCTCAATCACAACACAAACAACAAACAAAATAAAAAGCAACAAGTACTCTAAAATTGATTTCAAATCTACAATCAAAAATAGCCATCAAATCAAGTCCCTGACAATGGTGCCATTTTTGATAACGCTCAAACATACTCTCAAAAGATGGAGGTATCAGCAATCGTTAAGCAAAACACATTTATAATTCCAAACGGATGTCGGGGTCAAACCCAAAGAGAACAATGTAATCGTGATTGAGATAATAAAGAAGCTAAGCAATTTATTAAAGTTCAATTAACAAAAGAAAAGATATCAAAAAGGGGAGTTTAGAACTAAAGACAAAATATAAAAAAAAATCATATACAAGATAAATTGATTAATGGATTTCACCTTGCTTTCGCCAAGCAAGGACAACAAGGAAGACTTGGGAATGGGAATTCAACTCACAAGACTTGCACCCATTTAACACGTGGGTAGCCTTGGTTTAAGGTGTGCCTAACCAGCTCTTGACAAATCAAGCATATATCTTGTGTGTTCTCTCGAATCACCACGAGTGAGCAATAACCAACCCATTCAACTTGGGTGAGTTGGCTATATCTAGCTCAAACTCTTAGATGGGGGTGTCCAGTGAATTGAGCTATTTCTAGCCTCAATCTAGAATGGAATCCCGAATCCCCACTATTGAACCTTCCCGAATTTATGGAAATCCTCTCTCAAGAAAAAATCCAAATTAGTATGCTAAGTCAATGTTTGCAACCATTAACTATAAATTCAAGCAAGGAGGATTCAATAGACCCAATTAATTAACCAAGAACAAAATCAAGCATGAATTCAATACCCAAACAAGTATTATCTCTAATACAAAACCCAAATCGCAATTCAATAATTACACCTACAAATTAGCAATTAAGAACAAGAGTTGAAGAATAGAAACTAAAGATTATACAATAAAGAGCATCCAAATCTTCACTTCTATGGTGTTGGTTGATAAACTTGCTCTCCAAGCTTTGCCAAAAGTTGTAAAAATAGCCAAAGATAGGTTCCCAATCGGCTGAGAAGAGTTTTATATGAATTGGGGTTTCCAAAAAGGTAAATTTCCATTTCTGCCATGCAACTGATATTTCCATCTTCACCTATGCGTGTGGTCCACCGCGTTCGGGAAAAGTCTTCTTTCTGGTTGACCTTCGCATATGCATTGGTCTTCCGCATTTGCGTAGCTTCTGCTCAAGTGAACTTTACATACGCGGAGGGACTGCTGCATTCACACAGGCCAATCAGCTGCCAGCTCCATATTTCTCTGATTAGCTTCTTTTTTACTTATTTTCATCTGAATTCTTCCCGAACACTTCGAAGATATAGAAACCTGCAAAATAGAAGTAATCCATATTAATTGTACTATTTTTCCACTTAATATTAGCAAAATCATAAGATTAAAAGCTAAATAAGTAGGTAGACTACAAACTTATCACCAAGCAAGTAGGATCTAAACTTTTCAAATGCAAACACCACAACAAACAACTCTTATTTTGTCACAATATAGTTCTTTTGAGCAGGATTAAGAACTTTGCTAGCATAGTAGATGGTATGGAGAATCTTCTCACGTCTTTTTCCTAGAACTGCTCCTAGGGACACTCCACTAGCATCGCACGTAACCTCAAACGGCTGGGACCAATCAGGCGTAACAAAAATGGGTGCGAAGATTAACTTTTGCTTGAGGCATTCAAATGCCTTTAGACATGCATCATCAAAAACAAACTTCACCTCTTTTTCCAATAACTTTCACAAGGGACGTACAATTTTAGAGAAGTCCTTTATGAACTTACGATAGAAACTAGCATGCCCCAGAAAGCTTCGGATACCTTTCACAGAAGCTAGAGGAGGAAAATTTTCAATCACCTCTATCTTTACTTTGTAAACCTCAATACCTTTCTTGGAGATTCGATGGCCAAGCATTATACCCTCTTTGACCATAAAGTGACACTTCTCCCAATTCAGTACTAAGGGGCATTCTTCACATCTTTTTAGCACACAACTCAAATGAGCTAAACAATCATCAAAAGAGTAACCAACTACAGAAAAGTACTCCATGAACACCTCGATAGTGTCCTCTACCATATCTGAGAAAATTGACATCATGCATCACTGAAATGTCACTGGTGCATTGCATAACCCAAATGGAATCCTCTTGAAAGCAAACATTCCATATAGACAGGTGAAAATAGACTTCTCTTAGTCTTCAAGAGAAATCGAGATCTGATTGTATCCCGAATAATCATCAAGAAAATAATACCATCCTCTACCAGCAAGACAATCTAACATCTAATTTATGAACAACATCAGAACATTATCTTTCTCAGTCCAAGCATTAAGATTTCTATAGTCCATGCATACACGCTAACATGTGACTAGCCTCATCAGAATCAACTCATTCTTAGCATTTGGAACCACAGTGATTCCACCCTTTTTAGGCACACACTAAATCGGGATCACCCACTTACTATATGTAATAGGATAAACCACACCTGCATCCAGCCACTTAATGATCTCCTTCTTGACAACTTCTTGCATAGTCCAATTCAACCTACATTGTTCCTCAACACTTGGAATACAATTTGGCTCAAGCTGGATCTTGTGCGTGCATATGCCAGGTAGAATCCCAATGATGTCAGTAATGGACCAACTAATGGCCCTCTTAAATTCTCTCAGACTAGAAACCATATCCTTAATCTGCCCTTCTTTTAAGTCTGTGACAATAATAACTGGCAAGGTGTCATTAGCTCTTAAAATAACATATCGAAGGAGAGATGGAAGAGCTTTGAGCTCTAAAACTAGAGGATTCTCTATAGAAGGCCTAGCTGGTGGAGTTACTCGACTCTTCAGGTACAAATTGAGCTTCTTCAGAGCATAAGAATAAGATCCCATACCTACAAGTGCTTTCACTATATCATCATATTCAGCAATATCCTCTCTGTTAAAATTCATAATAACAGCTGCAAGTGCTTCAACACCAAGTCATTCCTCAACAGGCACTATTAGTTGTTCCTCATTAACCACATTAATAACTGACACTACACACATATCATCATGATATTTCATTGATTGACAGATATTGAAAGTTACCACCTTATCATTAAGTTTGAATTTTATCTTCCTAGTCTCTAAGTCAAGTAAAGCGCATCTAGTGGAAATGAATGGGTGTACCAAGATGATGGGAACCTCAAAGTCTACCTCATAGTCAAGGATCACAAAGTCTGCAAGAAAGATGGAGGTATAAACTTTTACAAGTACATTATAGAGAATCCCCACTGGCCTTTTCACTGTGCAATCTGCCATAAGAAGTAGCATATAGTCGGTTTGGGGGCTCCCAAGCCCAACTATTTGATTACTACTAGTGGCATAGATTTATACTAGCACCCAGATCACACAATGCTTTTGAAAAATAGAATGCTTCAATTGTGCAAAGAATAGTGGAAGATCTAGGATCATAATTTTCCTGAACAAGAGAATGAGAGGATATTGCACTACAGTGGTGTAAATTATCAGCTGGGTCAAAGCTCATATTTCTCTTCTTTGTCACCAAATCTTCATAAACTTTGCATACCTAGGCATCTACTCTAATGCTTCGACCAAAGAAATATTCACTGAAAGTTGTTTCAGCATGGATATGAACTTATGATATTTACCATCCTCAGCCATCTTAAGCAGTCTCTGTAGGTAAGGTGAATGAGGTAATGGTATAGGCTTTAAGATATGTGTAACCTCCTCGTTCTTCTCTTTGGTAGTTGCAGACTTCTTCTCAATAGGATTTTCATTGCCACTATTTTCTTATGAATCAAACACACTCTCAACATCATCTTTCTCAGACTCAGTCGGTTCATCAACAACTATAGGGGTAGAAGGATTAACAGTCTATTTTCCACTTTAAGTAGTCACCTCCATGCAATGCCTATTTTTTTTGGGTTTTGAATTGTATTACTAGGAAGTGTCCCTTCTAGTGCTGGTTTAAAGTTATAGATATTTTACTTAACTGTTGATCGATTTGCTTTATGGAAATGGCATGTGACTCTAATTTCTGATTAATGACTGAGATGTCAGCACGCATTTCATTCAAGTTACCATCAGTCGACATCACCTTCTGCAACACCTTGGCAAATATCTCTTTGATTGTGTTCTGATTGGACCCTCCTTCATAGTTACTAGGAGGGACATACAAGCCACTTCTATCATTCTTTTATCTATCCCTCTTGTTCCAATCACTATCTCTACCCATGCTCCTATCTCTATAGCCAGACCAATTGTAGTTATTTTCTCTATCTCTGTTGTTATTTCTATCTCTATTCTGACCTTGATTTCCTTGACCCCGTCAAGTGTCCTGATTTGACCCTTGACCATTGGCCCAAAAAACTGGCACCTGATCATTCAAGAAATTTTCCTCTTCATCAGATTGAGAGTCTTCATATCTAGGTGCTTTACCCTGCGAACCAACTATGTTTTCCTTTCCAGCTCCAGCACCCATGACATGCTTAGCAATAAGCCCAATATTTGATTTCACCTCAGCCATATTTTGGCTCAACTCCTCTAATTTAGTTTGATCCAGAGTCTTCCCAATAGCATAAGTTCCGGCTGGAGCCTTAGACTCTCTTGTGTGCTAAGCCATGTTCATCTTTGTGACTCTATATAACATCTTAGAAGCATCTGTGTAAGTGTTTTTCATGAATTCTTCCCCAGTTACTGTATCAGCCACTGCCTTGGTGTTTATATTTAGTGCTCTATAGAAAATCTCCATCAAATGATGCAAAGGGATTCTATGATTCATCACCTATTTCATCTTTTTGTTGACCATAAGCCATGTCTTAAATAGTGCTTCAGTTTTCAACTGCCTGAAGTTATAGATCTCCTTCTTGAGCCGCAACATCTTTGATAGAGGGAAAAACCTCTCCAGAAACTGACTTTTCAGTTCCCTCCATGTGTAGTTGAATTATCAGGATGTTTCGTAAGCCAAAATATTGGTTCTCTAGTCAAAGAAAATGGAAATAGCCGCAATCGGATAGAATTTGGACCTAATACTGGCAGATTGTAAGACTTGAAAATCCCTACAAAGTTCACCACGTGCAAATTTGCATCATCATTAGACTTTCCAGCAACTAATCCCTTCATGTTCAACAACTGGATCATAGTACTTGTAATGTCAAACATCATACCCTCGAGCAGAGATGGCAGCACTATAGGACTTGTTGGTCCTATGTTATCAATATTAGCTTTATCATGATCCAGATTATAGCGAGGGATGTGTCGAGGTTGCTGAAACAGGCGGCCCCTATTTCCTCTCTGTGCAATTGGATCTTGATATATATTGAATCGGGCTGCCTCATCTCTTGTGGCTTGAGCATTCAGTGCATCTTGATGGTCAGTTTCTTGTCTTTAATGCTCGGATACAACATTCTGATTTTCTAAGTCTATGGAAACCTAAGCATCATGTGAAATTTGGGCAGCTTTAGCTGCCTGTTTCCTTTGCTGTTCTTCGGCCAACAACCATGTTCTGGCCTATTCCGGTGTCTCAACAACCCTGTCCTTCACCATATTTCTAAGAGTTCGTTAGAGTTTGGTATCAAATGGAATTAGGGGATTTCCTTGATTCTATATACTGGGCATGCACACGTGTGCAACCTATGAAACAAAACAAAAATAACAAAAAAATAAGGAAATAAGGACTAATAGTCAAATAAACATAATTGCTCTTAAACCTAAATCGTATTTCATGGTAACGGTGCGAAGATTTGATACTCCAAAATTACACCTCCAAAAGGTAGTATAAAGCGGTCGTTGATAAAATATAAAAACTAACAAAGGTTAGGGTTGATCCGACAAGGAATATGGTGAGACCTTGGTCAATGTGTGTATTTACACTCTTAGCCGTCTTACTTCCCTAAAGGGGGGTTTTAAGAAAAAAATAATGCTTGTAAAATATCAAGTAACAAATATCAACAAGTATTAATATTGTTGTGATTCAGAGAGAGAATGGACTTGGACTGTGTTCCCCATGAGTTCATAACATTGTAGGCGTTGTACTAGCAATCTATTCTGGTGCTTAGAATAGAAGATTGGTAAGTTAGGTTAACTTAAATGGTTGGTCCCCTAGGTAGATGAATTTCACCATGCAACTTGGTCCGTCTGCGGGTGTATACTTTACTAACCCTTACCTTTGATCCCAAAGTAGCTATTCCTTGACAAGGTCAAGCTATTAGATGAGGGTTTGTAGCCTCAAATCTCTATTTTAACAACCCTTTTCATCTTCGTTACTTCCTTGGTCTGGCAAGTAAGAATAAGGAGAGTTCTAAAGTTGTGCACTGTTAAAAATCAATCAAAGAGAAGGTAAGAAAAATACATGCATAAATGCCATCCTAGAATTGCTAAGTACTTTGGCTACATTGTTAATTCGTCATTCTTCCCACAACCCTAGTTATGGATTTAGCTACTCATGTTCATAAGCAAACAATAAAAGTAGTTGAAGAAGTCATGCTGAAATCCAAAATCTTGATTAATTGAAGAAGAATCAAGAATCAAGAGCCGATGGATGTAATAATCTCTCAAAATCAATACCAATTCAATACCAAGTGTTTTCAAAGTTGTTTCCTACAAAATATATAGCATAATTCGTAAAAGAAAACCTAGGAAAGGTATTTATAGACATCACAAATCATATCCTAAACAAAATAGGAGAACCATGTTTGGGAACTTCCACGGACACAATCTACGGTCCTTGGAACTATCTACGTTCCCTGGAACCATCTACGGGTCGTGGAAGGCCATCGTGGAACTCAAAACTTTTGTCTTCTCTCAAGTTCACTTCTACGAAGTCATTCCTCAACTCTCAGATTGGTCCATAGCTCGTGGATTGGCCTCGTGGAACTCAGGAATTTTGTTCATCCTCTGATCACTTTCCATGAATAGGAATAATGACTCATGGATAGTCCCACCAAGTCTAAATTTGCATCATCAGTAGACTTGCCACAAAATAATCCCTTTAGGTTGAGCAACTGGATCATAGTTGTTGTAATGTCAAACACAATACCATCGGGCAGTGGTGGCAGTACTATAGGGCTTGTTGTTCCTGCATCATCAATATTGGCTTCATCATCAATATTGGCTTCATCATCATCAAGATTTTAGCGAGGGATGTTTTAGGGTTGCTGAAAATGGCGGCCCCTATTCCCTTTCTGTGCAACCGGATCTTGATTCATATTGCATCGGGCTGCCTCATCCCTTGAAGCTTAAGCATTTAGTGCAGCTTGACGGGCATTCTCTTGTCTTGCTTTCTCAGCTGCATCATTTTGACTCGCTAAATCTGAGGTAGCCTGAGCATACTGTGCAACTTGGGCAGGTTCAACTACCTAAATTCTTTGTTATTCCTTGGCCAACATCCGTGTTGTGGCCTGTTCAGGTGTCTCGACAACCCTGTCCTTCACCATGTTTCTTAGAGTTTGTTGGAGTTTGCGATCGAATGGAATCAGGGGATTTCCTTTACTCCGTGTACTGGGCATGCACAAGTGTGCACCCTATGAAACAAAACAAAAAAACAAAAAAGTAAATTAGGAAATAAGGACTAATAGTCAAATAAACACAATTGCTCTTAATCATAAACCATATTCTTGGAAAATGGCACCAAAATTTGTTACGCCCAAATTACACCTCCAAAAGGAAGTATAAAGCGGTCGTTGGTCAAATATAGAACTTAACCAAGGTTAGGGTCGACCTCACAGGGAATATGGAAGGACCTCGGTCAACTATGTGTATTTGGACTCTTAGCCATCTTATTTACCTAATGGGGGTGGGGGGGTTTAAGTAAAAAGTAATATTTGTAAAATATCAAGTAACAAGTAATAACAAGTATTAATATTGTTGTAAGTTAGAGAGAGAATAGACTAGGACTGTATTACCCATGAGTTCATAACGCAGTAGGCGTTGTACTAGATATCTATTCTGGTGCTTAGCATTCAAGATCAGTAATGTAGGTTCACTTAAATGGTTTATCCCCTAGATAGATGAATTACACCATACAACTTGGTCCGTCTATGGGTGTATACTTTACTAACCCTACCTTTGATCCTAAATTAGCTATTTCGGGACAAGGTCAAGTTATTAGATGAGGGTTAGTAGCCTCAAATCTCCACTGTAACAACACTTTTTCCATTCATTACCTCCTTGGTCTGACAAGTAACAATTAGGTGATTTCTAACACTGCACACCGTTAAAAAGCAATCAAAGCGAAGGGAAGAACAATACATGTATAAACACCATCCTAGAATTGCTAAGTACTTTGCCTACTCTGTTAATCCGTCATGGTTCCTACAACCCTGGTTGTGGATTTAGCTACTCATGTTCATAAGAAAACAATCACAAGTTGTTGAAGAATTAATAATCATATACTTACAAGATGATGTAAACAAATCCAAAATCTTGAATTATTAAAGAAGACTCAGTAACCAAGAATCAATGGATGTATAAATCTTTCAAAATCAAGAACAATATATTACCACGTGTTTTCAAAGTTGTTTCCTACAAAATATCGAGCATAAAATATAAAAGAAAATCTAGGAAAGGTACTTATAGACATTACAAATCCTATCCTAAATAAATTAGGAGAACTGGATTCGGAAACTTCCACGGACACAAACCATAGTCCATGGAACCTTCTACGGTCCTGGAAACATCTCATGAAACTCTCGCTTCTTGTCTTCTTGCATGTTCAATTCAACAAAATCATTCTACGGCTCATGGATTGATCCACGACTCATGGACTGGCCTCATGGATCTAAGGCTTTTTACTCATTATCTGATAAGGTTCCACGAATAGGAACCACGGCTCCTGGAACCCTATCGTTGGTCTAAGAGTGTTATTCCCCGAGGTTACACCTAGACGTAACACGGGATTCGAGACCACAAGGATCCAAAGCTAACCCTTGGACATAGCATTCTCAATCATAACAAAAGATAAGCGGAAGCATAATACAGAAATCCAATAAGGAAAAATCAATAAGGGTCTAAGAGCCACATAACATACAATATCCAAAAAGGGAACTCGAATACAAACTATGTCTGAAAGCCTATAGTCATAACATAAGAGTTTCTATGACAAGAACCTAGCTAACTCGGAGTATAAAAGTAAAGCTGACATAAGCAAAAGCATAACTAGTCCTCGAACCATGAGGACTCACCACAGCTGACTAAGGAAGTGGTCTGAGACTCTAGCCACAAAGCTGAGAAGGGGTACCTGAGTCTCCATCATAAAAGATGCAGCACAATATGCATTAGTACTATGAAATGTACTAAGTATGTGAGCGATGCATAAGTAAGGAAAATATGCTTTAAAAGGGTACTTAAACATAATTCTTACATAGTAGAGTACCATGAAAATATATCGACATGAAAACCTAAATCATAAGGCAAAAGCCAACTTCAAGATGATGTTTCATAAGAAGGTTCATAAAGCTTAGAAAACTGGAAAACATAACATACAAGAGTTTCTTATAACCGACATGAGACCACGTGAGCTACATGGAATCTAAATATATAACCCTAGTTAGCGAAGCTGACTTTGAACCCTGCCAAGGAACAAGTCACCATACTCAACTAAATAACCGTAGTTGGCAACGCTGTCCTATGCCTCGCTAAGGCAAGGACACCATACATAAAGATGTGGATCCACTCTTATAAGCCTTTAAGGCACATATCATATCATATCATGACCTATGGTGGCAACGTAGTTTATGGGACTAAGGGTACTCTCACCCCGTCATCTAGGTGCTAAATACTACTCCCAAAACATGCATACATGTAGCTCATAATCATGAAGGCATACTCTCATGCCAAATATTATTCATAAGGGCATACTCTAATGCCAAATCTTGTACATAAAGCATGAAAACACATCCGGTATCATGCAACTTTCATATCATAGTTCATAAGCTTAGCATAGCCATAATTCAAAAACATGCTTTTCTTTCAAAATACATAATTGAAGAATTAGGCATGAAATTTAATAAATACATAAAGGCCATGATATCTAATCATGCCAAGTTTTTCTTGAAAACATGCAATTTCATAGTTTCATGCTAAAAATGGACTTTCATGCTTGGTCTTTTATAACCAACAAGAGAATCATACTTAAATCATGAGTAATCAAGAGGAAACCATGAATTTAAACATAGAAACTGATTTCATAAATTTTCCCCAATTTAGATCAAAACCCTAATTTCATAAGTCCATATTTCAACATAAGAATTGGGGATTTTGGGCACAAGGGTGAAAGGAACCCTTTGTTAAAAACCCACAAAACTTGGTGGAAGATTACCCACTTGATTGGAAAAGAACAAGGAGACTTGACTTGGAGCTTGGAGACTTGAGTTTGAGAGCAACTTTCCTTTTTGAGTGAAGAATGATGAACTTAAGAGGGACATAGGGTAATATGGGTGAAAACCTTTCTAAAAGTAGTTAAAATGACTTCACTTAATACATAATAAGGTGGGAATGACCAAAATACCCCTAGACTTAATTTAAGAAAAGCTGGAAAAATTGTCGAAGTCAGTGACCACGGGTTGGACGACGGTCCATCATCTAGAAGGACGGACCATCTAAGGGAACCGTGTTTTGACTGAAAGAGTCTGTGGGCTACTAGACCTCAAGGATTACTGTTGGAATGACCACCCGTTGTCCATAAAGATGGGTCGTCCTTCGACTCGTCATTTTTGGAACTTGGAAGATAGGTTTTTGAACTTAGGACGATGAGTACCAGGAAAGCTGAGAGGACGGTCCATCGTCCAGAGGGATGGACCATTCTTGGAATCATCATTTCTGGGACACTATGAGGGGTCTTCTTGAGATGGGACGATGGGAGCACAGGACGGGCCCGTGCTTCCAAATGATGGATCGTCATCTCTGGAAACTTGATAATTTCTGAGATTTTTAACTTAGATAGCTGGATACGTGCATGGGGTGTTACAATATCTCCCCTTTAGGATCATTCGTCCTCGAATGAAGGATCATCAAGGAAAACTGAGGGAAAATAGCCCAACCAAACATCAAAACATAGAAATCAAGGGGTAATCACAAAACCACAACTTTTCAACTTGAAAACATGATAAACTAACTTCGTAAAACATGGATGCATGCTAAAATCATGAGAGGAACTGACAGAGTAGAATCAGAGGGACATATTAAGGAGGAAACTAGTACCTCAAACTGGAACTGAATCGGAAGGAAAGAGATGAGGATATTTGGCCTTCATAGCCTACTCCGCTTCCCAAGTAGCACCTTCAACAAGCTGATTTCTCTAAACGACTTTTACCGAAGCGACTTCTTTGTTCAGAATCTGCCGATCAAGAATCTCCACGGGAATCTCCTCATAAGTGAGACTATCTTTCACACCCACATCTTCCAAAGGAACAATCAAGCTTGGGTCGCCAACACACTTCTTCAACAAGGAAACATGGAAAACTGGGTGAACCTCTTCCAACTCCGCTGGCAACTCCAACTCATAAGCAACACTACCAACTCTCCTCAAAATCTGATAAGGACCTACAAAACGGGGATTGAGCTTTCCTTTCTTACCAAACTGATGTGCTGCCATTTTACGGCACTTTCGACTCCTTTTAACTAAGAACAATAGTATGTTTTTAAGCAACCGTCATCGTTTTTGATGGTTTTATGTTATATTTGTAGGAAATGGAGATAAACATGGAAACGGAAGGAAATACGGGCAAAACGATTTTCTGGATAAGAGTGACGGTCCGTGTGACGGACCGTCAAGCCCAAGGAGTCAAGATGGGGCAGCACCACTGCCTAGTGGTGACGGCCACCGTGACGGGCCGTCAAGGTTGTGACGGTCCATCGCCCAAGGCGTCACCCTGAGGCAGTCCGCTACGCGGAATCTGAGAGTTTTTGGGATTTGTTTCCTAGACTCTTATAAATACCCTATGTTAGGTTTATTTTATTCATCAAGCTTTTTACAATAGTTCTCCCAATAGTTTTAGGGGAGGATTTGAGAGCAAGAAACACGTTTTCCTTGTCTTGAAAACGTGTTCTTGATTTGTTCTTGGGATCTTTGTTTTCTTGTTCTTGGAATAATTGAAGATTGTTTTCACTATATTGTAAGGATCTCTTTTCTTTATTATGAATATGACTTTCTTCTATTCTTCTACTAGCATGATTAACTAAACCTCCCACAACTAGGGTTGTGGGAGCCATGGCTAAAGTAGCGATATAGATTCCGAGTAGCGACGGGTTCAATATCTATGTGGTCACGTTGTTAATCATTCATTATTTAACGTTTTCTAGTGGTTGCAAATATTAGAACATGCCTAGGTTTAATTTACTTGAGTAAAGAGATTAAAACCGGGAAACTTGATTAACGACGAGGATTCGAGACTACCAACTCTCGTCTTATGATTAATGCTATAACTAGATTAATCTACTTGATTTTTAGGATTGAAATCTAAAAGCACACCTTTTCAAGTTTGAGAGAATTGAAAAGTAAATTCGTCTATTTGGTTGAGAAACGTTTAGATGATACCATTAATTCAATCACATCGTGACACACATATAGAAAGAACCCGGTTAAGCTTAGAATCGACATTGTTACCATCGCCATGGTGAACACTTCCCTAGTTCGCTCTCATATTGATTATCACTCCTACATTATTGTTCATTTTGCTTACACATTGTTCACTCAAAACCCCCCTTTATTTACCGGAAACTATTGACCATTAGTCAACTAATTTACTAAAGACTTAACTTTCACCATATTCTCTGTGGGATCGACCCCAACCTTTTGTTGGGTTCTATATTTGACAACGATCGCTTACGCTTCTTAATTTGAGTGGTACTTTGAGCGTTATCACAAAACTCATCACACCCTTCATGGGTGACACCTTAAGGAAAACCCAATCATCAACTTTAAATTCTAACTCCCTTTTCCTCAAATCCGCATAAGATTTTTGTCGACTCTAAGCGGTCTTCAACCTTTCCCAAATAAGCTAACCTTTCTCCATGGTCTCGTGCACAGAATCTGGCCCAATCAAGTCTGCCTCACCAACCTCGAACCAACCAATAGGAGATCTACACCTCCGGCCATAAAGTGCCTCATATGGAGCCATCTGGATGCTAGAGTGGAAACTGTTATTGTAGGCAAACTCGATAAGAGGTAAGTGATCATCCCAATTTCCTTTGAAGTCAATAACACAAGCCCTCAACATATCCTCTAAAGTCTGAATAGTACGCTCGGCTTGGCCATCCATCTGAGGGTGAAAATTTATGCTAAGCTTCAACTTAGTACCAAGACCTTTCTGAAATGATCTCCAAAACTGAGATGTAAACTAGGGACCTCTATCCGAAATGATAGACAAGGGAACACCATGAAATAACACTATCTCCCAAATGTAGAGTCTGGCATAATTATTCGTTGTATCCGTAGTCTTAACATCCAAGAAATTGGATGACTTGGTCATCCGGTCAACAATCACCCAAATGAAATCATGCTGCCTTCGAGTACGAGGCAAACCTATAATAAAGTCCATATTGATTGCTTCCCATTTCCAAGTGGGAAGATCAATATCCTGAAGCATACCACTTGGACTTTGATATTCCACCTTTACCTGTTCACAGTTGGGACACTTAGCCACAAACCCGACTCTCTCTTTCTTCATACCATTCCACCAAAAGACTTCCCGTAGATCACGGTACATCTTAGTCGCACCTGGATGAATGAAGTATCAAGAACTGTGAGCCTCATACAAAATTTGCTATCTCAATCCATCTACATGTAGCACACATAACCGACCCTGGTAACGAAGAACACCATATCCCCCTTGGGAGAAAACCTCAAACTTTTGCTAACTCACTGCACCCTTAAGCTGAAGTAGAACGGGATCATTGTCTTGCTTGGCTTTCACCTCAGCCACCAAGGATGATTCGGCACCATTAGTCATAATAACACCACCTTCAGTCGAGACCATAAGTCGAACTCCCAACCGAGCAAGCCTATGAACTTCATAAACCAATTACTTCTTTCCATCTTCAATTAAGGCCATACTACCCATGGACAATCTACTCAAAGCATCCGACACAACATTGGCTTTACCTTGGTGGTAAAGCACACTCATATAATAATCCTTAAGGAGCTCAAGCCATCTCTTTTGTCGTAAATTCAACTCCTTTTGAGTGAACACCTATTAAAGACTCTTATGATCAGTGAAAACATCCATATGCACACAATACAAATAATGTCTCCAAATCATCAAAGCAAAAACTACGGCCGCTAGCTCAAAATCATGAGTAGTGTAGTTTTTCTCATGAACCTTAAGCTGTCTCGAGGCATAAGCAATCACCTTGCCCCATTGCATCAAAACGCAATCCAAACCAATCAGGAGGCATCACAATACAAAACAAAATCATCAAGGCCCTCGGGTAGAGCTAATACTGGAGCTATAGTCAATCGAGTCTTCAATTCCTAAAAAAATTTCTCACAAGAGTCGGACCACTGAAACTTAACCTTTTTCTGAGTAAATTGGGTCAATGGGGAAGCAAGGGAGGAAAACCCTTCCACAAATCTCCTATAGTAACATGCCAAACCCAAGAAACTCCTAATATCGAATGGGGAAGTGGATCTAGGCAAGTTATTTACTGCCTCAATCTTTTGAGAGTCAACCCGAATACCATCTTTAGTCACAATATGACCCAGAAAAGCAACAGACTACATACAAAACTCGCACTTGCTAAACTTTGCAAACAACTGTCTGTCCTTGAGAGTTTGCAGCACAACCTTAAAGTGATTTGCATGCTCCTCATCACTCTGAGAGTAGATGAGGATATCATCAATGAAAACAATCACAAACATATCCAAATATTGTTTGAACACACGGTTCATCAAATCCATAAAAGCTGCAGGCGTATTCGTTAGACCAAAGGACATGACAACAAACTCATAATGACCATATCGTGTCCTGAAGGCTGTGTTCGAGATATCACATTTCCAAACCCGAAGCTGATGATAACAAGATCTAAGGTCTATTTTGGAGAAGAAACTAGCACCCTAAAGCTGATCGAACAAGTCATCAATCCTAGGAATGGGATACTTATTCTTGATTGTGACCTTCTTTAATTGACTCTAGTCAATACACATTCTAAGAGAACCATCTTTCTTTCGAATAAACAAAACTGGGGCACGCCAAGGTGAAATACTAGGCCTGATGAAACCCTTATCAAGAAAGTCTTTCAGCTGGTCTTGCAACTCCCTGAGTTCCGCGGGGTCCATTCTATAGGGAGGAATAGAGATAGGATTCATATTCGGAAGAAGATCTATCACAAATTCAATTTCCCACTCGGGAAGGACTCCGAGGAAATCATCGGGGAACACTTCTAGGAATTCATTCACAATAGGAACAGACTGAATAGTTAGGGTCTCGGACTCCATGTCCATAACCCAATCTATATGATAGACACAACCCTTATACATCATCTTCCGAGACTCAAGATAAGATATGAAAAGAACCTTCAAAGAAAAGGAATTTCCTTGCCATTCTAGGATAGGTTCATTAGGAAACGTGAAACTAACCACACGAGTGTGGCAATCAACAGAGGCATAACATGCATAGAACCAATCCATACCGAGAATGACATCAAAATTAGTCATCTCCAACACTACTAAATCCGTTAAAGTGACTCTATGAAGGACTGAGATAGGGCAATTTCGATAGACTCTTTTGGCAAGGACTGACTCACCAACAAGTGTAGAAACATGAAAGGGTACTAAGTGCAATTCAGGATGGATCTCAAACTTACAAGCCACTTAAGGGGTTATAAAAGATACGGATACACCGAGATCCAACAAGGCATACACATCAAGAGAGAAGACTTTTAACATACCAGTAACCATATCTGGTGAAGTCTCCTGGTTGTGACGGGAGGACATAGCATAATGACGGTTCTGGCACTGACCACCAGAACTAGAAGTTGTGCCTTGCAGGGCTGGTCTACCACCTGAAGCTGGTAAGGTAGACTGAGTCCTACCACTTTCCTATCCCTTCCTAGCTGAAGGGCAATCCTTGATACGATGCCCAGCCTGACCACAACCAAAGCAACCACCTGAACAGGCCAAACACTTGCAACATGATTCTTCCCACACTTAGCACAAGATGGGTAAGAGTGTCCCTTAGTAACACTACCTTGGGACTTGGAATAAGAACCATAACCTCTACCACCCTGATCATGATGAGGCTTGTGAGCCTGGGTAAGAGCACTAGAAGAAGAGTGAACCAGACCTGATGACTTCTTCTGCAAAGAAGAGCGATGTCCACCTCCGAACCTGTGATGACCAAAACCTGACCCCTCGGATCTAACCCTCTTGTTCTACCAAGCCATCTCCTTAAGCTTATCAACCTCAATATGATGGGAATGAGTCATGAGACGAGAGATATTCATGTCACTCAATAACAAGGCTGACCTACACTCCTTCTTCACTATATCAGAAACAACATAGATGAACTTTCTCATTTGATCATGCGGGTTTGCTACTATGGATGGAGCATATCTAGAAAACTGAGTGAACTTCAAACTATACTCTTGCAGCAACATCGAACCTTGACTCAAGTTCACAAATTCTTCCACTTTTGCTTGCCTGAACTCATGGGGAAAGAACCTATCACCAAAGGCTCTCTCAAAACACTCCCAAGTCATGGGGATCGCATCCCTCACTCTAGCCTCCATCTATTGCGTGAACCAAATATGAGCCACATCCTTGAGTTGATAGGATGCAGGCTCAATACAATCAACACCCGCTACTTGCATCACCTCAAATATCTTCTTCACTTCATCAACAAATTTGAGCGGGTCCTCTCCCACTTTATAACCCCAAAACTCCGGTGGGTTATACGGATAAATTCACAAACTCAGGCCGCTACCCCACCTTGAAGAAGAGCGGGGGCAAGAGCCTGTTGATTTGCCAAAGTTTGAGCTAGTAGGTGAATAGAATTCCTAAACTCATCATTCATGACATCGAGAACCAGAACTTGAGGAGCGGATTTTTGAGTGGCTCGGGGAGGCATAGCACATCGAGGAGGCATAATCTGAATCACATAAGATAAGGATTAGAGGAATATTAGACTTATGATCTATCGCATGATGTGATCATGAAATAAGTGAAGTTTTTTTAATATACCTCATAGCTTCCTCTTCATATGTGTGGTGCGCTTCACACACATGAGAAGGACTTTACTCGATGCGGCTTTCAGACATCCTAGGACTTTTGAACCTGAGGCTCTGATACCAAGTTTGTCACTACTCGAGGTTACCCCCTAGACGTAACATGGGACTCGAGACCACAAGGATCCCAAGATAACCCTTGGCTATAGCATTCTCAATCATAACAAAAGATAAACGTAAGAATAATACAGAAATCCAATAAGGAAACATCAATAAAGGTCTAGGAGCCACATAACATACAATATCAAAAAAGGGAACTCGAATACAAACTATGTCTGAAAGCCTCTAGTCATAACATAAGGGTTTCTAGGGCAAGACCCTAGATAACTCGGAGTATAAAAGTAAAGCTAACATAAGAAAAAGCATAAATAGTCCTCGAACAATGAGGACTCACCACACCTGACTAAGGAAGTGTCCTGAGACTCTAGCCACGAAGCTGAGAAGGGGTACCTGAGTCTGCATCATAAAAGATGTAGCGCAATATGCGTTAGTAATATGGAATGTACTAAGTATGTGAGCGATGCATAAGTAAGCAAAACATGCTTTAAAAGGGTACTTAAACATAATTCATACGTAGTATAGTATCATGAAAAGATATCGACATGAAAAGCTAAATCATAAGGCAAAAGCCAACTTCAAGATGATGTTTTATAAGAAGGTTCATAAAGCTTAGAATACTTGAAAACATAACATACGGGAGTTTCTTATAACCGTCATGAGACCACGTGAGCTACATGGAATCTAACTGTATAACCCCAGTTAGCAAAGCTGGCTTTAAACCCTGCCAAGGAATAAGTCACCATACCTAACTATATAACCCTAGTTGGCAAAGCTTTCCTATGACCCTGTAAGGCAAGGACACCATACATAAAGACATGGATCCACTCTCATAATCCTTTAAGGCACATATCATATCATATCATGACCTATGCTGGCAACGTAGTTTATGGGACTAAGGGTACTCTCACCCCGATCTCTCGGTGCTAAATACTACTCCCAAAACATGCATACATATAGCTCATAATAATGAAGGCATACTCTCATGCCAAATCTTATTCATAAGGGCATACTCTCATGCCAAATCATATACATAATGCATGAAAACACTTCGGGTATCATTCAACTTTCATATCATAGTTCATAAGCTTATCATAGCCATAATTCAAAAACATGTTTTATTTTTAAATTCATACTTGGAGAATTAGGCATGCAATTTCATCAATACATAAAGGCCATGATATCTAATCATGCAAAGTTTTTCTTGAAAACATGCAATTTCATAGTTTCATGCTAAAAATTAACTTTCATGCTAAAAATCAACTTTCATGCTTGGGATTTTAAAACCAACAAGAGAATCATACTTAAATCATGAGTAATCAAGAGGAAACCATGAATTTAAACATTGAAACTGATTTCATAAATTTTTCCCAATTTAGATCAAAATCCTAATTTCATAAGTCCATATTTAAACATAAGAATTAGGGATTTTGGGCACAAGGGTGAAAGGAACCCTTTGTTAAAAACCCACAAACCTTGGTGGAAGATTACCCACTTGATTGGAAAAGAACAATGAGACTTGATTTGGAGCTTGGAGACTTGAGCTTGAGAGCAACTTTCCTTTTTGAGTGAAGAATGATGAACTTAAGAGGGCCATAGGGTAATATGGGTGAAAACCCTTCTAAAATTAGTTAAAATGACTTCACTTAATACATAATAATATGGGAATGACCAAAATTCCCCTGGACTTAATTTAAGAAAAGCTGGAAAAATTGTCAAAGTCAGTGACCACGGGTTGGACGATGGTCCATCATCCAGAAGGACGAACCGTCTAAGGGAACCGTGTTTTGACTGAAAGAGTCTGGGGGATACTAGACCTTAGGGATTACGGTTGGAATGATGAACCGTTGTCCATAAAGATGGGCCGTCCTTTGACTCTTCATTTTTGGCACTTGGAAGATAGGTTTATGAACTTAGGACGACGAGTACCAGGAAAGCTGAGAAGATGGTCCATCGTCCAGAAGAATGGATCGTTCTTGGACTCATCATTTCTGGGACACTATGAG
Source organism: Jaltomata sinuosa (assembly GCA_003996215.1). NCBI lineage: Eukaryota > Viridiplantae > Streptophyta > Magnoliopsida > Solanales > Solanaceae > Jaltomata > Jaltomata sinuosa. Next base: position 441,719 of record QJPP01001832.1, on the reverse strand, counting down.
GGGTCTTCTTGAGATGGGATGACGGGAGCACAGGACAGGCCTGTGCTTCCAAATGACGGATCATCGTCTGAGCCGTTGTCTCTGGAAACTTAAAATTTTCTGAGATTTTTAACTTAGATAGCTGGATAAGTGCATGGGGTGTTACACAGGGCTTCATACACCTTTGCAGTATTATTTCCACGATTGACTTCCACAACTCATGGATACTTTCATGACTCGTAGAGTTGAGTCATGGTAGTCAGTTCTGGCCCTTTTTGTAGTCTTTTTTGAACTTAGCCTTCGAACCCTGTTTTCCTGCAAAAAAAGTTAAAACACATCAAATCTACTAACAATCGCTAAAGAACATACTCCAATTCCAAGTTTTAAGAGTCAAAAGTGCCGCAAAAGCATTGCACATCACGAGGATGTAAATATTTCCATAAGAGCTTACAAAGGGTCCTATGAAGTCTATTCCCCAAAAATTGAATAATTCAACTTCCAAGATCGGGGTGAATGGGAGTTCATGGAGATGATATATACCCCCCTCATGTTGGCATTGGTCATATTATTTTACTAAATCATGAGCATTTTGGTAGAGAGTCAGCCAATAAAACCAAATTCGAAACTTTTGAGGCTATTTGCATGCTGACCACCAACTAGTGATGAGTGGCAGGCTTCCACAATGGGCACCATTTCTACTTTGAGAATGCATCTTCGAATCATACCATTAGCACATATTCGGAAGATATAGGGTTAATCCGAATAGAACTTTCGGGTGTCATATAGAAACTTTTTCTTCTGATGGAAGGTTAGACCTTTTGGTACTACATCACTTGCTAGGAAATTAACAAAATCAGTGATCCAAGGTATAAGATCATGATATGAAGCCAAGATGTGTTCGTCGGGGAACACGCCATTTATTTCAAGTTCCCTCACATGTCTTCCTTCCTCCTCCAATCTAGACAGATGGTCGGCCACTTGATTTCCACACCCTCTTCGGTCTTTCACTTCAAAGTCAAACTATTGTAGAAACAAAACCCATCAGATAAGCATTGTCTTGGCATCTTTCTTAGCAATCAAATACATAATCGTTGCATGGTCCGTGTGTACCACTACATTGCTCCCCAACAAGTACACCCAAAAATTTTCAAAAGCAAACACAACTGCAAGCAATTCTTGTTCGATCACTGTATAGTTTATTTGGGTTGCGTTGATGGTTTTACTAGCATAATAGACCAGATGAAAGATCTTATCCCTTCTTTGACCAAGCACCACCCCCAAGGCTACTCCACTAGCATCACCCATTAGCTCAAATGGTTTTGACCAATTAGGTGTTATAGTGATAGGGGCTAAGGTCAGCTTTTCCTTCAACTTGAGAAATACTTTCACGCAATTATCATCAAAATTGAATTTAGCATCCTTTTCTAGCAATTTGCACAAAGGATGGGCCACTTTAGAGAAATATTTAATCAATCTCCTATAAAAGCCAATGTGACCCAAGAAACTTCTCACCCCTTTCACCGTTTTCGGAGGAGGTAGCTTGGAAATGACCTCAATTATTACTTGATCTACATCAATTCCCTTTTCGGATATTTTGTGACCTAAAAGGATGTCTTCTTTCAACATGAAGTGACATTTCTCCTAATTAAGAAGCAAATTAGTCTATTAACATCATTCATGTACATCTTCCAAATGAGATAAGCAATATTCGGATGGGTCTCCCACAACAGAGATATCATCAATGAAAATTTTCATAGTGTCTTATAGTATATCTAAGAAGATTGACATCACACATCGTTTAAAGGTAGCCGGAGCATTGCAAAGACAAAATAACATTCTCTTTAATGTTGTATTTTCTTAGTCTTCAGGAGAAATTGAGATTTGATTATAACCCGAGTACCCATCAAGAAAACAATAATATCCGTACCCTGCTAATCAATCAAGCAATTGATCCATAAATGGACGCGAGAAGTGTTCCTTCTCCGTCCATGCATTCAATTTCCTATAATCCATGCAAACTCTCCACCCAGTCACTTGACGAAGGGCTATCATTTCATCCTTGTCATTAGGCACAATAATGATTCCTTATTTCTTGGGTATGCATTGGACCATACTAACCCACGTGCTGTTGGATATTGGAAAAATGACCCCCGCATCCAACCATTTAATAATTTCCTTTTGACCACCTTTTTCATAGGTGTTTTTAATCTTCTTTGGTGCTCAATTGATGGTGTGTAATCCTATTGGAAGTTAATCTGGTGTGTACATATTCCCAAAGGTATGCCAATTATATCGGCAATGGGCCAACCAAGTGCTCAAACATGCTTCTTTAAAACATCAAGTAAAGCCCTCACTTGCCCTTCTTTTAATTTATTGGTTACGATTAATGGTAAGGTCTCATTGGCACCCAAATACACGTACTTCAAGTGCATAGGCAAGGGCTTGAGCTCCAACACCAGAGGTTCAACAACGGAGGGCTTGGATGGGGCAGTTTGTCATTTCTTTATATCAAGATCAAGTTTCTTTGAAGGGTAAGAATAAGACCCTATTCCCACTAAGGCACTACACATTTCCTCATACTTCTCAATCTCCTCGCAATCACGGTTCAATACAAACCTTGGGAATCTTATTTCAACAATCTTGATTCTCCGCAATACAATTAATTGATAGCCCTTTTGCCATCTCTAGAGCTTGATTGTTCCCCTTCAACAAAAACCTCCTTACCTCTTTAGGCTTGCTCATACTTGAATTAAGAAGTGAGCCAATGAATTATTTCTTCAAGAAGCTTGATAGAGACAGAATGTGAACGTATAGTTTGAGCAAGGGTCCCAAAGTCATTTTTTAGCTCAGAGACTCCTACATTAGTGGACTTCACCCTCTCTAATACTTTCTCAAGCATGACTTCCCTTCTTGAGGTGACATTCACTTGGTTCCAACCTTTATTCCCATGATCATGTCTTAATGATCTTTGATTATCTCTTTTAGGACTTGCATGGAAATCCATCTCATGATTTTTGACGATTCATGCTTCGCTATCCTCAAAGGAGTAGCTCCCATCATCCACTAACTCTACTTCTCCTCTAATACTATTGGCATTTACACTCTCCACTTTTTGATTGACCACGTGCTTTGTTATAAAGGCGAGAAGCGTTTTGATGTTGGTTAGCTCTCTATCTCTTCGTGCATCATTTTTATTACACTCATCAAGCCTTTTAGCAGAGGTAGAACCCATTGCCCCCGGCTCCCCAAGCATTCCAATCATAATTTTCTTTAGTCACTCTCTCAAGTAACTCCTTAGCAAATTCAAATGTTTGGTCCATTAAAGCACCTCCAACCAAAATGGTTATAATAGTCTTGTTCATGAGGTCTAAAGATCGATAAAAGTGTTGTAGGAGGACATCATCCGGAAGGCCATGGGTTGGACATTTTTTTACCTTCCTCTTGAATTTTGACCAAACCTCATGGAGAGACTCTCCATAAAATTATTTGAACTTGGTAATGCCATCCCTTAATTGTAGCATCTAGTTAAGGGGAAAGAATCTATCAAAGAATGTGGTGAGCATTTCATCCCAAGTAGATATTGTGCCTATGGGTAATCCTTCAAACCAAATAGTGGCTTCTCCCATGATAAAGAAGGGAAATAAGTGCAACCGAATGGATTCTTGAGTGAGTTGGCCATAGTTAATGTTTGACATAGTTACACTAAATTTCTTATGTGCCGGTAGGCATTCTCATGATGAAGTCCTCCGAATAAACCCTTCATGTGCAATAAATGGAGCTTTGGGATAGTAATTTGGAACGTTATATGCTCCACCGCGTAAGGCAAACAAATAGCACTTTGCACATCTTCACCCTGTGGTTACCAACACTTGCATGGGAGCTAGTGTGGATCTTTCTTCCTATTCAAAGAAACACAAACAACAAAAAGGTAAAAGATAACAAACGCTCAATAAAAGTGAATCAAAAGATAATAAAATAGCAAATCGAAAACCATTCCCCTACAACGGTGCCATTTTTGATGACGTTCAAAAACACTCTCCCAAAGAAGGTGGTAACGATCTCCAAGAAAAACAATTAGTCACTCAATGGATGTTGGGGTATAATCTATAGATAATGGGATGATGACTTGCCACCACACGTCAAATATCACTAGAGTAAGCAATTGTCCGAACAAGCAAAAGTAAAATTGGGGGAAAAGGTTTGGGAAATAAAAATTTGAACTAGAATAACGTAAAGAAATAAACACAAGAGTTTTAATCAAGAGAGGAAGCCTAGGGGTGTGCTTTTTATGGGTTCATACAATGGGATAGGGATTGATTATTCAAGAAAACTTTCAATTAATAACATGGGTAGCTTGGTTTAAGCTATACTTAGTAGTTTTTTAACCTATCAAATATATTTTCTATGGTCTTATTTCAAGCCCCATTGTTTTAACATCAAACCAACCAATTAATGCTTAGGTGAATCAAACTATCTCTAGATTTTATTCTTAGATGGGAATTTCCTATAATCAAGTTATTTCTAGCCTCAATTTGTGGTGGAAATCCAAATCCCTACTATTGAATTCTTACCCAATTGAAGAACTCCTCTTCAAAGCAAGAACACAATTAGTAATTAAATCAATTTGCAACCATCAATTTTATAATCAAAACATGAAGAATTAAATAGACCAATAATCAATAAACAATTATAAGCATAAATAATAAACACCCATTCCCATATTTAAATACCCATCATACACACACCCCTAGAGCTGAGCTTAGCTACTCATAGTAAAGGAATAAGAGAAGATACTAAATGGGTTTTCCAAAATTCCATTCACTATGCTAGATAAATTCAAATTTCAAGCTCCAAATTGTCTACAATGGTATTTTTCACTATTGAAGAAGAAGAGAATTTTTTTACTATATCCACTATCTTCTATGGGAAAGTAAATACTACTCAATAATATTGGTACAGATCCCAAAAGGGTCTTAGAACCTTCCCAAATCCATCATACACCATTGGAAAAAAATTTCCTTTGGGGCAAGTGTGAAATAAGGGGCGAAGGCACCTGTGGCCGCCCCTTGGGACTTGCGGCTCGCATGTGCTCAATTTCTCAGGCAGTGATGTCCAAGTGATTTGTGATGTCAGGTATAGAGGAAAGGGCGATCACCTTTGGCATTGTGCGGCTCTCCTATAATTGACTGCTCAAGCAATATCTAATCTGTTCACGTGCGTTGACACCTGTGAAACTCTCACAAAAATAATGAATGCCAATAGAACAGATTGGGCACAAAAATTAGATGATGGATTGTGGGCCTATAGAACTGCCTAGAAAACCCCCATCGGCATGTCTCCATACCAAATGGTTTTTGGAAAGGCTTGTCATCTTCCTATGGAGTTGGAACATAAGGCCATGTGGGCTTTAAAAAGACTGAACTTAAATTGGGAAAAGGCTTCTCATGCTCGAGTTGAAGATCTCAACGAGAATGATGAATTTTGTATGCGAGCCTACGAGAGTGCTTCTCTCTATAAAGCTCGAATGAAGCACTTTCACGGTCAGCAAATACTGAAGTGAGAATTTTTCGCCAATGATTGGGTGCTTCCATTCAACTTTAGTCTTCGTCTCTTCTCGGGTAAGATTATGTCCAAATGGTTTGGCCCTTTCAAAGTATCTCAAGCTTACGTAAATGGAGAAATTGAGTTGGAAGATGAAAATGGCTCAAAATTTAAAGTGAATGGGCAACGAGTCAAATAATATGTGGATATTCTGAAAGAATTCACATTCATAGGAGTGACTTACCTCAACAAACCATGGGTGTGAGGTACCCCCGTCGAGCTGTGATGTTATCTAAGAGCTTCTTGGGAGGCAACCCAAGCGTCTGTCTTAGTTTTAGTATTTTCTCTTTTCTCTCTTTACTATGTTGTTGTTTTTGTGAAATTTTTATGTAGGAGATTATTCAGGTGACAATTAGAGTGCTTAGAAGGCACCAAATCACTCTTGCTAAGCAATAGGTGAAACACACCTAGAGAAGTGCTACTGGCATGTCACTTCACCACTCTTAACAGATTCTTTACCTTATGATAATCTTCGTTCTTTAACTTCCATTTTAAGCTCTTTTGTGTTCAAATCTTTTTCTTTCCTCATTTTACTAAGTATATATGCATTTACGATAATAAAGGCAATAAGTACCTCTAATTCTCATCAAAACATGGCAATAATTCGTGAATAAAGGCTCAATAAGTTGGTAGATTACCAACTTATCATACCCCCAACCTGAAGTATTGCTTGTCCTCAAGCAAGACACTCACAAGGTAAGGATCAAAACAAATTCTCAAAACAAAAGGGTTGTACAAAAGATTATATCAACTAAAAAACTCAAGAAAATAATAAATAAAAGACTCAAAAACAAAAAAGACTCAACGACAATGCTCATCTCAATTGGTATCACCATATTTCAAGGCAAGTATTCATTTAAAAAATTCCTATGCAAAAACTTCATTTTTCATTCAAAAGCAGGGGATTTGTCATTCAAAACATAATTATCAAGCTTCTCAAGTCATTGGCATTGACCTTTAAGGTTTGACTCGAGATTCACCACACACATTTGTCTCATTCATTCCTCTCAATTGAAATAGAGACTTCATTACATTTGTGTGATGCCACTTATCATAAGAGAGTCTCCCACTCACAATCATGCAATTCGTAATAGAGGGTTTATAAGAGAACAAAAAGACTCTCACTCTCTCAAAGAAGTTCAAGTGCACAAACATTGAACCATAGGCTTTCCCTTCATGTAATTTTCCACTAATGTAGAGTTACCAAGCTCAGAATAACTAAGGACTTGTGAGCAACGTTGTTGGCTAGGGTTAAGGTGACGATTACATTGGGCTCAGGTGACTAAATCTCCCTAACTCTATTTGCTATTGTTCAATGCACTGCTCACATTTTCAAACATTAAGTTTACTTTATTTCTCCCTTTCACAGTCCGTGTTTCCCTACCAACTTATTCATTCAACATCCTTTTGTTAAACTCATTTGGTAGCACCAACTTCTTACTTTCTTTTCCATTCATTAACTACATTGAACACTTTGGAGAAATTTTCATTTTAAGCATAAGGTGCTACCTTGCATTAAAGCACAACTCTTTTTCTTCACCAAATTTCATGCATACACCCTCAAACATAGGATTTTGCCTATGTCAACATTTCAATTTCCCCCCAAACTTAGGCTTTTCGCCTACATTACACTTTCTAGCAATTAGGAAGGATGGGTGCAAAGATAGAGGATCCAATTTAGGTTAAGGTGTCTAACAAGGTGCCAAAGAAAAGTTACAAGCTCAAAGGGGCTTACTAGGATCAATGTTAAGGGAAGTCAATTTGGGTAAAGTGGCTATACAAAAAGGTCCTAAGGTCATCTTCCAAGCTCGGTAACGTCTAGGATTTCACCTTAAATCACATTCGGGATAGGTTTTAGATGACACACAGACACAAGAACGAAGTAAGACCCTTCCACACAAGGCATCACAACACAAAAATCTCATAACTAGTCGCAAAAATCAATTGGGGCAAATGACTTTTTAAAAGCTATTCCGAGTTCTACACACTCGTTTATGAATCAATCAAGCCAAATGGAGAATGTGCAAGTCATGAAAAGAGAATGCTTTAGTAAAAATCATTTTCCCCTATTTTCTTTAATTTGAAAACTTTGCCAAGAAAATTTTTGGTGGGCCCATTTTGAGACAAGCAACATACGAACCCAATTAAATACTAATACTTGGCATTTTCCCTTACTGAAGTAGCCTCTCAATTTATCATAGGGAAATCTCAACCCGGTTCAACACAAAAATAATCAAAAGAAAATCAGTTGCTCCTTGGAAAAGAACCACGGTATGAAAAAAAACCCTCAGAATTTATTCAACTAATCTACTATTAACAAGGTCAAAAATTAAGTTCTGCGCTTCATTGAACAATGGAGAATAAGGCCTGGCATAAGCATTATCATGTTGACAAAGAATGAGTAGTGAAACAATTGAGCGTGTAGGTCTAACCCTGCGACATGACAACTCACATTCAAATCATAATGATATTAAGCCCGACAAGGGCATAATTTAAGCATAAAAAAAATAAAGGCTCGATTAGGGCAATTAACAATTATCCAAAACATGCCCGACATGGGCCAAATTATCTAAATATGAAAATAAAGGCCTGACAAGGGCAATAAAAGTAATATCTTCAGCCCGACGAGTGCTACCACCATGAAATCATCAAAATATTAAAAATAAATGCACCCCTACCCCACTTAAAACAAAGCATTGCCCTCAATGCTTAAGCATAAAATAAGTAGAGGAAGAATGCAAAGACTCCCTGTACGGGCTATTCCTCCTCCTCTTCTCAACTACCTCTAAAATGGTGCCAACTTCTTCTTGGAGAGAATGTGTCGTATATTGAGACTTATATAGTACCTGCTAGAGTCCCAGATCTCGCACATCATCAAGATCCTTATCATCTCCACCCAAGGCAACAAATAGATCATCCATGGGGCCAGAAGTGGGATGGGGTGCTGCCATGGCATCATCGAAAGCTCTCAAATATGCATCCGTCATAGTGCCTTTCCTCTATCCTTGTCAACATCCTTTATGATAGCAGTCACAACATTCTGTACAACCTCTACTATTTTACAAAGTTTGGACACACTGTCCACAACATCCTTCATAGAAGTCTTCATTGCTTTCTGAATCATACCTGGCGGCCTCTAGGCCAATATGTTCAATTGGTTTTCATAGGAGTAGATCATATTGACTAGCTTTTGAAGGCCAATCGGGATTGAGGATAAGGAAGAAGGTGAAGGCCTAGGAGGGGAATAATCTAAGGATTTCCCGACTCCACAGGAGTAGGAGTGCCAGATACAGATCTAGCAGGAGAAGAGGCACTGGGCACAAGATCAATGTCTGGAATCTGCACACCAGCAAAAGTCTGCAAGTAACGATTCTTTATCTTAGGAGCAACATCACCCATCTTATTTTTTATATCGATCACTCTAGTTGCAGGGGTAGATTTGTCAAAAGGAAAATAATGGATCCCAACTTTAGCACATAACTTACTGATAAGTACATGATAGGGGAATAAAGGACCAGGTTGATGAGCTTTCCTGTTAATCACCGCTGCCGCAATCTCACCAATATTAACATGCTCCTTTGACATTATGCAAGTTACTACAATGGTCCCCTCACATGTAACATTCTGATCATTTTTAGAGGGTAAGAAATGGGAGCGGACGAAATCATACCACAGGCGCGACTTAAAATAGAGATCTTGATGCATAATTATACCTCCTATAGTAGCCCAAAGAGGTGTCCTAGGGGTAATGATTGGGGCATCCAAATCTAGTGGCTTCTCCTTTTGAGTAACCTTGAACCAATATTCTGGCACTAGAACAATGAGGGTATCCCAGTAGATGGAGTTTATAGCACTCCGAGTGTTGTAAACTTCTTTACCACAAACTATCACCGAGTCCAAGCAAGGAAAGTCTTCAACATTTCCTGTGTACTTTATTGAATCTATCTTGGCTTGGTATGATGCATAAAATTCGTGGACTACTTTAGGGTAATAGCCTCCTGACACATCTACAAATGGGAACCATTGGCGCACAGTGATTTGGTGGTGAAGGTTGCGCAAATCATTCCCGATTATTGCAAGGTTAAAACTGCACTACGGATTAAAGGTTCTCTTTGATTTGTCCTTGTCATATAGGCTTTCATTCCCCCTACACTGAAACAGATCATATCATCCTCATTGACTGTCACAAGAGGAGGTGTTGGGGTAGCAGTAGGAGTCTTCTTCTTCTTGGATTTGCTTGTAGAGGTGGGAGGAGGTGGGGGCCTGATCCACCCAAATTACACCTCCAAAAGGAAGTATAAAGCAGTCATTAGTAAAATATAGAACCTAACAAAGATTAGGGTCTATCCCACAGGGAATATGGTAGGACTTAAGTCAATAGTGCATATTTACGCTCTTAGCCAACTTATTTCCCTAATGGGTGGGGGGGTTAAGTAACAAGTAATGTTTGTAAAATTAGAGTTAACAAGTAACAACAAGTATCAATATTGTTGTAATTCAGAGAGATATTGGACTAGGATTGTGTTCCCTATGAGCTCATAATGCAGTAAGGTGTTGTACTAGAAATTTATTCTGGTGCTTAGCATGCAAGATCGGTAAGTTAGGTTGAATAATATAGTTTGTCCCCTAGATAGAATAATTTAACCAAGCAACTTGTCCGTCTATGCTTGTGTGGTTTACTAACTCTTTTCTTTGATCCCAAATCAGCTATTCCCGGAAGGTCAATGTCGCGCCCCATTTTTCTTGCGAAAAGCGGGCCATCGACGTGACAACTCTTTTAAGATGAAAAAGAGTGAAGAGTCGCCACCTAACGAATTTAAGGCGTGTTAGGGCACCGTTCTAACTAATTAAATTAAATTTTATTTTAAGTCTACGCAACCAGAAATCGGGTAAGGGTTCAAGTTACCTCGAAAGGAAGGTGTTAAGCACCTTTCGAGGTCCATAAATATGGGTCCCTGCCGGATTCGTTATTTATGTGGGGAATTATGTGATAAACAAAGATCGATATGAATTGATAAAACTACACCGCTATACAAATAAATTCTATTTTTTAAGAAGTCAATAAATTAAACCAGTTTAGTTATTAATGAAACTAGGTGAGCAAGAATTAAGCATGTGGAATATTTAAAAGCTAAATAAACACATAAGAAAATCAGATAAGCGAGAAGATAGAATTCGAAAAAAACTGATATAGGAAAAGAGATCTAATTAGTAGGTGATTTAATTAATACTACTCCAAACACGTAAGAGTATAAGAATGAACTTAGGTTAATTTTAACCTATTCGGATCAGCACCCGGCTTATTTATCCAAGACAATTCCGAAGACATTGTCGTATTCTGCTCGGGTCAATTTCAATCATGTCCGTCTATCTACCCGCCTAAGTTGGTTATTAAGATTATTATTAACCTAAAACGCGTACTAAAGATATAAAAAGTCTAACGTACCTTAGTATGCCTACCCATCCCAACTTAATGTCCAAGAGGCATTGGACTTACTAACTTGGATATGGATCAAGACAAATAAAACCTAAGGTTACTAATTAGACTTGGGAAAGCGTCAAGCAAAACAAGAAGGGACTTTTAAACAATTAGCACATAACAGTCTCAAACATGCCTCTTAATCATTTAATGAAGTTACAAGGTGATAAACTATTCTTCAGAAATTAACACCTTAATAAACTACAACTTGATTTCTAGTAGTATAGATGTGCAGAAAAATTTATTAATTAAATCTTATGAGCATGATATCTAAATGAAATAATGTACTGAAACAAATTTAAATCCTATAGGCATGCTATCTAAATGATTTAACATGTTGAAAGCTGATTTTAATATGCTGAATTAAATTTAACAGATTAAACATGCTGAAACTGACTTTAATATGTTGAATTAAATTTAACAGATTTAAACATGTTGAAACTGATTTTCATATGTTGAATTAAATTTAATAGATTTAAACATGCTGAAACTGACTTTAATATGCTGAATTAAATTTAACAGATTTAAACATGCTGAAACGGACAACTAATTGACAGGCTGAGACCTTGTTTAGTCCTATAGTAATCTCTATTTTGACTTACGAAAACTAATTTAATCATGCTGAGATTGATAAACAAGTAACTTAATATGCTTAAACAGGTTTTAACATGCTGAAACTATTTTTAACATCCGAAACGTTAACCATTTTATTTTAAAGATGCTGAAACTGATGTTAACATGCTAAAACGATGGCCAAATAATTTAGAAGGTCGAAATGAATTTGACTTATAGACGTGATTTCTGATTTTAAAACATAAAACATGTCTTCTAACAAACGATGTTAACATAACTCCTATAGGCATAATTTCTAACAAATGAGATTAATAGAAGTTCTATAGGCATGATTTCTACGGTTTACAATTAAAGCAAGTAACACGTAGTTTGCCCCTCCCCCATAGCAGTTCCCCTAAATTTCATTTATTTATCCGAGTTTATACAATAATTATTACACACTAATTTTTTTTTTGAGAAATCAGAATTTAAAGCTAAAATATGGAGCTTTCCCAATACTCGGAAATCCTGATCCCGAACGACTTTTCATCACCTCTAACCAGAACCTGTCATACAATGTAGAACACTAGATCTAGAGGCTCCTAGTACACCCCATAAAGCTGATCCTTGACATGTCAGAGTTCCTGAGGATCTCAAGGATCATAGGCAATGCTTATTTCAAGGAGTAGGGATATATTAGGTCCTCCGTAATCCGCCAAATGCGACAAAGACCAACCAAGCTAGAACCAAATGCTCATATAAATAATAAACAGTTAACACAAGCAAGGGAAAAAGCCAATAGTAAGCAGATTTTGGGTGTGAATATTACAGGCAAATTTGCAGTGAATTCACCCATATAAACTACAAGCATTCATGAATAAACATAGATAAACTAGAGAGTATGCTAAAACTACAAGGAATCATACATAAAAATTCTAATTTACTTCGATAAGAACTAAACAGTTAGCCGTAAACAACAAGAAGATATTTGAATCCCAACAGTTAGCAATCGGTAAGTATCAGCCCAGAAGAAAAACTTTAAAATATAGGAGTGATCGTGTGTATGGTCTGAGCCAAAGGTAATGAAGAGGGACTGTTTTTATAGCGACTAGAGCACCCAGAAGTTAAGGAAAAAATCAATCTCAACAATCCCTTCTTTAAAACAGATTTCCCAAATTAATGAAATCAAAAATCAATTAGTCCTAAAACTTACCATAACGAAAAGAGTAACATAATAAAGAAAACCAAATAAAGGGAAATTATTACCTTAATTACCACACAGAATCAATTATCATACAAAAGGGGTCTGATTTTATTTGCTAAGCATAAATAGACCAGTAGCAAGATTATCAACACCTCAATGAATCCGTAAAAGGTAAAACGAGTCAACACTTTACCATAATTAAACAGGTAACCAAGCTGTCAATACCAAAATCCTTTCTCAAAAATCAAGTAATCGAATCAATTAGGAGCAAACATGTCATGTTACCATGATTAAACAAACGAGAATCAACATATCTCAATCAATAAAAATGGGCAAATATTAAGATTGTCCTAATAGAGGAGATCAATTAGTACCCAGAGTCAATCATAGCTTACCATAAATACTCAAGTACTAAAGCTATTCCATTTCTCACAAGGAAATGAGATCATTTAGAGCAATTACTCATCAATGTCCTTGAAAATAAACAAGTATCAAGCTGTTATAATTCAAATAAGGCAACAAATTTCAATTAAAGATATGTGGCATGCTGAAAATAATTAATATAGATCAAAATTTATTAAAACAAACTGCACCCAAGGCTGTCCAGATTCGATTTCCGAAAAAAAAAAGAGTCAAGCAATCAAATTGAAGTTACCAAGTTTGCAGGGATAGACAAATATCAAGGCCATCTTAGTTATACAAGGAAAGAAAAATACAAAATCCATCTTAGGCTGGTCAATTGCGACCCAAAATAATCGACTAATGAGCATAGAGTACTCCTAATAACAGAACCAATCAAGTCATAGAATTATAGCAATTATTCTACTCTCATGCTCATAACCAAGTCATATAAGACTTCCACAAAATGTATTCCAATATTGGGGTAATACGAGGATAAGGAGCAAAAGCAAAGTGACCTCCCACTTAGACCATAAAACAACAATCAGTAACATGCTCACAAAACAACTTCATTAACAGAGAATTCAAATTTTTAGGCTAGAGGAAGGTTCATAAGAAACTTGGGGTTTTCACATATGATAGCTCAACGGTATAATCAACATGAAATCACATAATTTAAGCACTAATTCATCAGACAAACTTTAATAACTTCACACTTAAAATCAGATAACAGCAAGCAAGAAAGAAAGAAAGAATGAGATTCAACCATGAGAACGATAAGACCCGGAATGGATTCGTAATATCAAACTTTAGCAGAAGTCAAAGAGGCTCTAGTTTTGATGGCTTCTCGCGTAGACATCAAGATCAACGACGAGCTTTGCACAACAGTCCATCCATCCATTTCCTCTATCGTTTGTCGGAGATGAAAAAATCTTCAATTTTTAGGTTTTTGTTGTGAGGTTTCGCCAAAGCCATGGCGGTAGTATGACAACACAGTTCATCGCCGGAGAAAGGCGGCAGCGACATAGGGGTTTTGGACGGAGGGGATCTGTCGGTGTTTTTTTCCGATGGAGATGTGGTGGCGGTTGGGTTTCATCGGGTGGAGGAAGAGAGAGAGGGGAGAACACTGGGGTGGGGGTTTTGCCGGACCGCCGCGGCTAGCAGCTTGCCAGCGGCGGAGGTGGTGGCGACTGCTTGGTGGAGGATGGTGGCTGATTGTGGGGTTATATGGGTGGTTCCGCCGGTCGGTATTTGTGGCGGTGACGGGCGGAGAAGTGGAGCAGCAGCAGTGGTTGGAGGAAATGAAGAGAGGAGAGAGAGAGATGAGGGGTGGAGGCGGCTGGTGGGGGTGAAGGAGAATGGGGTTAGGGTTGGGGGTGTTTTGTTTAAAAAGGAAAGAAGAAAGGAGGTTTAATCTCGGCCGTTGATCGTATTAGATCAACGACTGAGATTGAATTAAACTTGGGATTTAAAATTTGGCCAAATTAGCTCAATTTAGGCTAAAATTGAAATAAACTGGGTAGGAAGGGACTAGGATTTAAATAATTTGAGATTGGAAATTGAATTCGGATGGCTATTTAATAAATAAACTACTACATATATAAAATAATAATAAACGATATTTATCAAAAGATAAATTATTTTAAAAAAGAATAAATTACGTATATATATTGTACGTAAAATAAATGACATGTAATATCATATGACATTTATGGAAAAATAGTAATAATATGAAATAAATTATATATTTAAAAATTGTATACGAATTTAAAAGTATCACGATGACGATAAAAACGTGATTTACTTAGTAAATAAAAGCAATACGCGAGGAAAATTAAGCTTAAAAATAACAATAATTAGTATAATAACAACCCAAGAGAGGTATAGAGAGGTCAAAATTGGGTGTCAACAGCTGCCCCTTCTTTGCTCGGGAATGAAGGATGAATTGGCGGGCAAGGAATGTTGACTAGTAGCCAATTTTGTCTGACCTGACGATTAATTCTCCTGAATCCGAAAAGCAAAAGGGGATTGCAAAAGTGTTGCGGCCGAGACTTTGGTTTTCAAGTCGCCTAAATATCCCTGGTCTTACGAGAATCAGGCCGTGTGTAGTTCTAGATTCAGAAATGAACAAGGTTTCTAAAGAAAAAATGCACACGAAAATCTGAACGAAGATGTAGTTGGCACGAGTCGATGAGATTTAAACGATTAGCTGAGAATAGGACACGAGCAACGGTCCAGTGTTGGTGATATACGGATAAGAAAGGTTGTGTTTTGAAAGCGAAGACGATGGTTAATCTCGTTTCTTGGCTTGCTCAGTTCTCGATGCCTGCAATTTCTGTTATAACTAGATAAATATTAACATTTAAATAAGAATAAAGTAAAACATGATGCAGGTTCCTTTTAAGACTATGGAATGTTGCTTAAGACGATAAAAATGTTGTCTTAAGCGATGATATCTCAGGATCATGATACGTAAAATTAATCCTCAGGCCATGAAATGATGTCTACGGGCCATGAAAATGATGCCTTTAGACGATGACGCCTTTGGAGTATGACAAGCAGAAAATAAATCCCTAGGCCATGAAATGATGTCCGCAGGCCATGGAAATGATGCCTTTAGACTATGACGCCTTCGGATCATGGTAAGCAGAAATTAAAGGAAGCATATCTGTTTTGAGTGGCATATCATGACGTTTGGTAGATTCTGAATAATTTGTTCCATGGTAGCTTGTTGTGATTCGATACAGTCTCGGGCTCAATGCAATCTCGGGCACAATGCAATTCTCGGGCATAATGCAATTCTCGGGAAAAATGCGATCTCGATCTCAAATGTATTTCTCGGGCGCAGTGCAATTCTCGGGCCCAATGCAATTCGTAATTTTCGAGCACAATGAAATATCGAACATAATGCAATCTCGGGCCAAATGCAATCTTGGGCTCAAATGCATTTTTCGGGTAAATATAATTCTCGAGCCAAATGTAATTCTCAAGCTTGACGCAAGCTCGGGCCAAAGCAATTCTCGGGCCAAATATAATTCTCGGGCCAAATGCAGTCTCGGGGCAAATATAATTCTCGAGCAAAATATAATTCTCGGGCCAAATATAATTCTCGGGCCAAAATGCAATTCTCGGGCCAAATGCAGTCTCGGGCCAAATGCAATCTCGGGCCAAAGTCATCTCGGGCATAATGCAATCTCGGGCCAAATGCAATTCTTCTTTGAGGAGATAGAGTAGCTTAGATTTCTTGCCATATTTTTATGACGGTGTTTGTCTTGATGCTGCTGAGACAATTCTCGGATTTGTACCTGCTAGTTCTGCGTTCAAAGAAAAATTGTTAATTTGTAAAAAGGGGAGGTTGATTTGTGCATATGCTCTTGGGTGCATCTGTCCTCCTTGTTATGTGTCTGCGGGCTATCGCTCGAGCAAATAAATAAATATTCTTTGAAATCGTATTTTGAAATAACTTGCTTTGAAAAGGGAAGGGAAATGTTAAAAATAATAATATTGTTGAATCATAAACCGTGACATGTTTTGAGACATCACAACATCTTATCATCTTTGCATTTGGAGTGCAGCTCCGATGAAATTTTTGAGGGCCCTCAAAAATTTCTGCCCCAGTGTAGAACTTGTCTTTCGGCTAGAAAAATTTGTAGAATGAGTGGTCGCTTGTTTCTCCCCCAGTCTTACGATTCATGGTAATGCTTTTCAGATGGAATTTTTGAGATACTCTCAAAAATTCTGCCCCAGTTATAATGCTTGACAAAAGAAAATGAGAGATTTTATTATGATAAGACTGAACTCCATAGGAGCGCCTACGTATCCCTCTTAAACGGGAATCAGGTCAAACGTAGTTCCAATTACAAGGTAAGGAAGCATAACAGAAATAACTTTCTCTTAACTTCTCAGATGAAGTATCATTTGACAGCGTCGGAATTGATAGGCTTGGGCCACACTTCACCATCCATTTCCGCTAGTATGAGTGCTCCTCCTGTCAGAACCCGATGGACCATGTAAGGACCTTGCCAATTTGGTGCAAATTTTCCTTTTCCCTCGTCTTGATTTGGAAAGATCCGTTTTAGGACAAGTTGCCCCTGTGTAAGATGCCTTGGTATGACCTTCTCGTTGAAAGCTTTGGCCATTCTATTATGATAGAGTTGACCGTGACAAATTGCATTTATTCTCCTCCCATCAATGAGTGCCAGTTGTTCCATTCTACCTCGCACCCATTCAACATCACTTAGTTCTGCTTCCTGAATGATCCCTCGAGAAGGTATCTCCACTTCAGCAGGTATCACAGCTTCAGTACCATAAACCAGAAGATAGGGAATGGCCCCTGTAGAAGTCCTCAGCGTAGTACGATATCCCAACAATGCGAAGGGTAGCTTCTCGTGCCAGTGTATGTAATTGTCAATCATCTTACGCAGTATCCTCTTACTATTTTTGTTCGCAGCCTCAACTGCTCCATTCATCTGTGGCCTATAGGCTATAGAGTTTCTATGGTTGATCTTGAACTGCTCACACGTTACTTTCATTAGATCACTGTTGAGATTGGTGCCATTATCTGTAACAATTGACTCAGGAACTCCAAATCGACAGATAATATGATCTCGGACAAAATCAGCTACAACCTTCTTTGTGACAGACTTATGTGAGGTAGCCTCAACCTATTTGGTGAAATAATCAATAGAAACAAGAATCAACCTATGTCCTTTGGATGCAGCAGGTTCGATAGGACCAATAACGTCTATACCCCAAGCAGCGAATGGCCAAGGAGAGCTGGTGACATGGAGTTTGTTGGGAGGAACTCGAATCATGTCGGCATGCGTTTGGCATTGATGACACTTTTGCACATAACGAATGCAATCTGTCTCCATAGTAAACCAAAAGTACCCGGATCTCAGTATTTTCTTGGCCAAGGTAAATCCGTTCATGTGAGGGCTACAAGTTCCACCGTGGACTTCTTCAATCAAACTAGAAGATTCTCTAGCGTCAACACACCTCAGCAGTCCTAAATCAGGAGTCCTCTTGTACAATATTTCTCCGCTTAAGAAGAATTGGTTAGCTAACCTCCGAATAGTGAACTTTTGAATATTTGTGGCATTCTCCGGATAATCTCCATTTTTTAAGTATCCCTGGATATCAACATACCATGGCTTGCCATCTAACTCCTCTTCGACATGGAAACAATATGCAGGCTGCTCGTGAGTATGAATAAGGATGAGATCAATATAATTCTTGTTCGGATGCTGTATCATAGAAGACAAAGTGGCCAAAGCATCAGAAAATTCATTCTGGATTCGCGGAACATGTTTGAATTCTATCTTGACAAACCTCTTGCGCAATTTTTGTATGCAATTTATGTATGGCAGGAGTTTCCTGTTCTTGGTAGCCCATTCCCCTTGTACATGATGAATCAACAAGTCTGAGTCCCTAATTACCAATACCTCTTGGACATTCAGGCCAATGGCTAGCGGAAGCCCCAAAATGCAAGCTTCGTATTCAGCCATATTGTTGGTGCAAGGAAACCTAATTTTGGCTGATACCGAATAATGCTGGCCAGTTTTTGAGATCAAAACAGCTCCAATACCTACCCCTTTAAAGTTCGCAGCTCCATCAAAGAATATCCTCCAACTATTATATATTTCAGATATGTCCTCTCCCACAAATGCCACTTTCTCATCAAGAAAATAAGTTTTCAAGGGTTCGTATCCATCATCTACGGGGTTTTCGGCCAGGTGATCTGCCAACGCCTGTGCTTTCATGGCCCTCTGAGTGACATAAACTATGTCAAACTCACTCAACAAAATCTGCTATTTAGCCAGCTTCCCGGTAGGCATCGGCTTCTGGAAGATGTACTTTAGTGGATCCATTCTCGAGATCAAGTAGGTAGTGTATGCTGAGAGGTAATGTCTCAAATTCTGGGTTTCCCAAGTTAATGCACAACACGTGCGTTCCAGCAAAGAGTAACTAGCCTCATATGCTGTGAACTTCTTACTCATGTAATAGATTGCCTGGTCCTTCCTCCCTGTTTCATCATGTTGTCCCAGAATACAACCGAAAGCATTATCCATCACAGAAAAATAAAATAGTAGTGGCCTACCTGGCTCAGGAGGGACCAATATAGGAGGATTAGATAGGTAATCCTTGATTTTGTCAAACTCTTGCTGACACTCTGACGTCCATTTTGTGGCAGCATCCTTTTTCAATAACTTGAAAATTGGCTCACAGATGACAGTGGATTGGGCTATGAAGCGACTGATGTAGTTGAGGTGGCCCAAGAAACTCATTACCTCTTTCTTATTTTTTGGTGGCGGAAGCTCTTTGATGGCTTTGATTTTGGTCAGGTCCAACTCTATTATGCGACGGCTGACGATAAAACCCAATAATTTTCCCGCAGGGACTCCAAAGGCACACTTTGCCGGGTTCAGCTTTAGATTGTACTTCTGAAGCCTATTAAAGAACCTCTCGAGATCGTCCAAATGACTCGAACCCTTCTTAGATTTGATGATAACATCATCCACATAAACTTCAATTTCCTTGTGGATCATGTCATGAAAAATGGTAGTCATGGCCCTCACGTATGTAGCTCCATCATTTTTCAACTCGAAAGGCATAAACTTGTAACAATAAACCCCCCAGGGTGTAATGAAAGCGGTTTTCTCAGCATCCTCTTCATGCATCTTAATCTGATGATAACCGGCAAACCAATCCACGAATGATTGTGTTTCATGCTTGGCACAGTTATCGATCGAAATGTGTATATTAGGGACTGGAAAATTGTCCTTAGGGATGGCTCTGTTAAGATCCTTGTAGTCACCGCAGACTCTGACCTTACCATCCTTCTTGGGAACATGTACGATATTAGCTAGCCAAGTCGTATATTCAATTACTCGAATGATTCCAGCCTCAACTTGCTTTGCCACCTCTTCTTTAATCTTCAAGCTCAGATTAGGTTTATACTTTCTAAGTTTCTGTTTGACAGGAGGACAGGAGGGATCAGTGGGCAGTCTGTGGGATACAATCGAAGTGCTCAATCCTTTCATGTCTGCATAGGACCAAGCAAAGACGTCTTTGTGTTTTTTCAAAACCCGAGGGTAAACACTGAGTTCACTACCTCTGTATCCACTAGGTTTGCCTTAGGTTTATGTTTAAACTCTTCAACCTTCTTAATGAGTTCTTCCGGTACTTCCACTTCTAGTTCACTTATATTATGTTGCACAGTCTCAGATTCAACGTTTTTAGAAGTAATTTTGCTGAAAAAGAAAGAATGAAAAGAAAACACAAATAAAGGATATTAATATACTGAAGAGAAACCCTTTATTAAAGAAAGCTTAGTGCCTTCAAAATAGTAAATAGCATAAAAGTGAACTCAAAATCGAGCCTATTTATTGAGAACAATAAAATAAAATCTTCTGCATCTACCCAAGTGCTCGGCGGGCCCTAGAAGGAGTGGCAGACCAGTTGCTGAGGGTGGCTTTGGGCTGATTGCTCTGTGTAGGAAATCCTCCTCTCCCCTCATCGATGATGACATTGCAGCTCTCTTTTGTCAGGAATAGACCTCTTAATCTTTCTAGCACATCATCTTCACCATCGTCAAGAAATCTCGCAGAGACACAAGTCTGATGCAATGACGGTATCGGTCCTAGCGAAGGATAGTAGAATCCACCCACGGGTGTCTTCCAATCTTTGTACTCTTGTGCAGTTCCAAGATAACCCAGCCCGAACGTGGTCTCTTGTGACTGTATCTGTATTGGTTCCATTATGCCTTGCAAATTTGCCCCCAAGCCGCCATTAGGTAAGAACCCTGAGCGAAGCAACATATTCATGATGGTGCTGCTCCACCATGGTCCCTCTCCAACAAATCCCAGCATTTCCAGTGTGTGGAACATTTCTCCATCCAGTCTCTCTTTTCCTTCTACCGCGTATATAGAATGCCCCTTTTCACCATGGACCACCACCTCTTGATAGTCCCATTCAAACTTGAGGCATTGATGCAGAGTAGAGGACACCGCTCCTGCCATATGAAGCCATGGGCGACCAAGTAACATATTGTAGGAAGTCGGGATATCCATTACTTGGAACACAATGGAGAATGTGGCAGGTCCCATCAATGCATCGAGGGTAATTTCCCCGATGGTATCTCTTTGAGAGCCGTCGAAAGCCTTCACGTTCATCCTCCGAGTCTGAATCTTAGAAGTGTCAACCTCTAGCCTTGTCAGTATGGAGAAGGGGCATATGTTTAGACCAGAGCCTGGATCGATCAATACCTTTGTTATCACCCTATCCTCATACTGCATGGTGATGTGCAAAGCATCATTGTGTGCTCTTCCTTGAAGCGACAGCTCATCCTCGTGAAAGGATATTTTATGAGCCTCGAATACCTGCCCAAACATATAGGTTACCTCTCCACCGATGATATTAGCTGGTACATAAGCCTCACTAAGAACCCTCATTAGAGCTTTCTGATGGAGCTCAGAAGTCTGTAAAGGTGACAAAATAGAGATTTGAGCCGATGTCTTGCTCAGCTGATCTATAACAGAATATTCCTTTGCTTGTACCTTCTTCCAAATGTCATTCTCCTCAACCTCTACAACTGGTTGTTTTCCCTTGCTAGAACTTCCTTGAGCCAGATTTTCAGGCGTGTAGATTCTGCCAGATCGAGTCACACCCTGAGCGGCGTCAGCCTCGACTACCTTTGCCTTTCCTGGAATATCACGTTCATAATTCCATGGTACTGCATGGGGATCATAAGCAACTGGAGTAGCTCGATATACAGTAAATGAGGATTTAGGAGCATCCACCTCTACTTCAAACAAAACCTATTTTTGTGCCGGAGCAGAGGTTTGTGACACCATCGCGACATCCCCTTCTTTCTTAATAACCACAATAGAGCCTTCCAGATCCATTGCCTCTCCAACTTCTAACACGTTTACCTGATGATTTGGGAGCGGATTGTTGGTGACGTTCGGAGCTGGGTCTTTCAACTGAATAACCTTTGTATCAATTAACCTCTGAATTCGATCCTTCAATGAGCGGCATACTTAAGTAGTATGTGAACCTTTCATCCCTGAATAGTACGCACAGACTTTGTTAAGGTCATACCATTTGGCCTGAGTGTCTACAGGTAAAGTGAGAACAGGAGTGATGAGGCCAGCTACCCTCAATCTTTCATACAACTGGGCAATTAGTTCAGCCAAAGGAGTATACTGCTTGACCAGCCTTTTCTCGAAATTGGCTCGGGGTCTGTAATTTGGATTAGGTGGGGGAGATTGGAATTGAGAAGGCTGGGTGCTATAAATGGGGTGAGAGGGAATTTGGTATGAGTATGTAGGCATTTGATAAAGAGGGATCCTTGACATGTCAGAGTTCCTGAGGATCTCAAGGATCCTAGGCAATGCTTATGTCAAGGAGTAGGGATATATTAGGTCCTCCGTAATCCGCCAAATGCGACAAAGACCAACCAAGCTAGAACCAAATGCTCATATAAATAATAAACAGTTAACACAAGCAAGGGAAAAGGCCAATAGTAAGCAGATTTTGGGTGTGAATATTACAGGCAAATTTGCAGTGAGTTCACCCATATAAACTACAAGCATTCATGAATAAACATAGATAAAATAGAGCGTATGCTAAAACTACAAGGAATCATACCTATAAATTGTAATTTACTTCGATAAGAACAAACTAGTTAGCCGTAAACAACAAGAAGATATTTGAATTCCAACACTTAGCAATTGGTAAGTATCAGCCCAGAAAAAACACTTTAAAATGTAGAAGTGCTCGTGTATGTGGTCTGAGCCCAAGGTAATGAAGAGGGACTGTTTTTATAGTGACTAGAGTACCTAGAAGTTAAGGAAAAAATCAATCTCAATAATCCCTTCTTTAAAACAGATTTCCCAAATTAATGAAATCAAAAATCAATTAGTCCTCAAACTTACCATAACGAAAAGAGTAACAGAATAAAGAAAACCAAATGAAGGGAAATTATTACCTTAATTACCACACAGAATCAATTATCATACAAAAGGGGTCTGATTTTATTTGCTAAGCATAAATAGACCAGTAGCAAGATTATCAACACCTCAATGAATCCGTTAAGGATAAAACGAGTCAACACTTTACCATAATTAAACAGGTAACCAAGCTGTCAATACCAAAATCCTTTCTCAAAAATCAAGTAATCGAATCAATTAGGAGCAAACATATCATGTTACCATGATTAAACAAATGAGAATCAACATATCTCAATCAATAAAAATGGGCAAATATTAAGATTGTCCTAATAGAGGAGATCAATTCGTACCCAGAGTCAATCATAGCTTACCAGAAATACTCAAGTACTAAAGCTATTCCATTTCTCACAAGGAAATGAGATCATTTAGAGCAATTACTCATCAATGTCCTTGAAAATAAATAAGTATCTAGCTGTTACAATTAAAATAAGGCAACAAAGTTCAATTAAAGATATGTGGCATGCTGAAAATAATCAATATAGATCAAAATTTATTGAAACAAACTTCACCCAAGGCTGTCCAGATTCGATTTCCGAAAAAAAAAGAGTAAAGCAATCAAATTGAAGTTACCAAGTTTGCAGGGATAGAAAAATATCAAGGCCATCTTAGTTATACAAGGAAAGAAAAATACAAAATCCATCTTAGGCTGGTCAATTGTGACCAAAAATAATCGACTAATGAGCATAGAGTACTCCTAATCACAGAACCAATCAAGTCATAGAATTATAACAATTATTCTACTCTCATGCTCACAACCAAGTCATATAAGACTTCCACAAACTGTATTCCAATATTGGGGTAATACGAGGATAAGGAGCAAAAGCAAAGTGACCTCCCACTTAGACCATAAAACAACAATCAGTAACATGCTCACAAAACAGCTTCATTAACAGAGAATTCAAATTTTTAGGCTAGAGGAAGGTTCATGAGAAACTTGGGGTTTTCACATATGATAGCTCAACGGTATAATCAACATGAAATCACAGAATTTAAGCACCAATTCATCAGACAAACTTTACTAACTTCACACTTAAAATCAGATAATAGCAAGCAAGAAAGAAAGAATGAGATTCAAACATGAGAACGATCAGACCCGGAATGGATTCGTAATATTAAATTTTAGCAGAAGTCAAAGAGGCTCTAGTTTTGATGGCTTCTCGCGTAGACATCAAGATCAATGACGAGCTTTGCACAACAGTCCATCCATCCGTTTCCTCTATCGTTTGTCGGAGATGACAAAATCTTTAATTTTTAGGTTTTCGTTGTGAGGTTTCGCGGCGGAGGTTGTGGCGACTGCTTGGTGGAGGATGGTGGCTGATTGTGGGGTTATATGGGTGGTTCTGCCGGTCGGTATTTATGGCGGTGACGGACGGAGAAGTGGAGCGGCTACAGTGGTTGGAGGAGATGAAGTGAGGAGAGATAGAGATGAGGAGTGGAGGCGGCTGGTGGGGGGTGAAGGAGAATGGGGTTAGGGTTGGGGGGTGTTTTGTTTAAAAAGGAAAGAAAAAAGGGGTTTGATCTCGGTCGTTGATCGTATTAGATCAACGGCTGAGGTTGAATTAGACTTGGGATTTAAAATTGGGCCAAATTAGCTCAATTTAGGCTAAAATTGAAATAAACTGGGTCGGAAGGGACTAGGATTTAAATAATTTGAGATTGGAAATTGAATTCGGATGACTATTTAATAAATAAACTATTACGTATATAAAATTTTGTAGATAAAATAATAATTAACGATAATTATCAAAAGATAAATTATTTTAAAAAAGAATAAATTACGTATATATATTGTACGTAAAATAAATGACATGTAATATCATATGAAATTTATGGAAAAATAGTAATAATATGAAATAAATTATATATTTAAAAATTGTATACGAATTTAAAAGTATCACGATGACGATAAAAAGGTGATTTACTTAGTAAATAAAAGCAATACGCGAGGGAAATTAAGCTTAAAAATAACAATAATTAGTATAATAACAGCCCGAGAGAGGTATAGAGAGGTCAAAATTGGGTGTCAACAGTCAAGCTATTATATGAGGGTTGGTAGCCTCAAATCTCCACTACAATATCCCTTTTCCCATTCGTTACCCCATTGGTCCAGCAAGTAAGAATAAGGCAAGTTCTAACATTGCGTAGTATTAAAAAGAAATTAAAGAAAAGGGAAGAATGATACATGCATAAACACCTTCCTAGAATTGCTGAGTACTTTTCCTACTTTATTAATCATTCATGGTTCCCACAATCCTAGTTATGAATTTAGCTACTCATGTTCATCAGAAGACAATCATAATTTATTAAATAATTCATAATCACATACTTACGAGATGGAGTAAAGAAATCAAAAATCTTGAATTATTATGGACGAATCAATAACCAAGAACCAAGAATTAATGAATTAATTAATCTCTCAAAATAAGAACAATGTTATACCAATAGTTTTCTAAGTTATTTCTGACAAATAATAGAGCATAAAACAAAAAACAAAACCTAGAAAAAGTATTTATAGAAATTACAAATTATATCCGAATTAAACTAGGAGAACTGGGTTCGGCAACTTCCATGGACACCATCTACTATCCATGGAACCTTCTACGGATTGTGGCAGCCTCTTCATGGAATCAGGGAAATTAGCATCTTGCAGATTCAATTCCGCAAAGTCATTCCATAGCTCATGGATTGGTCCACGACTCCTAGAAAGCCTTTGTGGAATCAGGCCTTTTTTTTGCATGTCCTCTTATTCAGTTCCATGGATCGGATCCACAGCTCATGGATATCTGTCGTGGAATCAGGGTTCCTTGTTTCATTATAGTATCAAATCCACGAGCATGGTCCATGGGTCATGGATCAAATTATGACGCATGGAGTAGAGTCGTGGAAGTCAATTTCTGGCAATTTTGCAGTCTTTTTCCTTTACTTTGCTTCCAAACCCTGTTTTCCTGCATATTACTCAAAAACACATCAAATCTAATAAAAATCACTAAAAACATACTCCAATACCAAGTTTTAAGCGTCAAAAATATCGTAAAACCATAGCACATCAACACCCTGAACTTAAAACTATTGCTTTTCCTCAAGTGAAAAAACAAAACTATCGTTTCATGATGCTTAAGCAAAAGAAAACTAGGAACTACTCCAGTCACATGGTGCAAGCAATCTAGCTCATAGATAACACACCCCTCCTTCTTAATATAAAATAAGTGCACGTGTACCATTCATCAAGACAACACGAGAGGATCCGTAGATTACATCATGATATCAAAAGACAAGCTAGCATACACAGATGACACTTACCCTAACAATCAACAATCAATATTACTCTAGTGCTCTCACCATAAAGAAGTCCCGATCACACAGTAATTCATTCAATACATGGGACTGGAAAAGAACACTCACTCTCACAAAGAAGTTCAAGCACTCATGCACAATACCATAGGCTTGCCCTTATTTTGTATGCCTTAGTTTTTGAACAGTTAGACTAGGATCACTATAGGACTATACTCGGCTTGTAACGTAGGCTTGGGGATGGGTATGGTATATTTGGGTAATAGTAACTATGCCCTCCTTAACAGTATCCTACTTTTCTCCCACCTTTAGACCAAATTGTTCCTCCCTTATTCTCCCTTTCTGTTATTTTTTTTCATCAACGATGGGTGCGACTTTTATTTCAAACTCTTCTTTTTTTCTCATATTTCTTATTTTTTTTCTTTTTCATTTCTATCTTTTTTTCTATTATTTTTCTAGCACAGATGCCACACCTGTTATTTTCCCTTTTTATCACTAACCTGCTATTTTCATACCCTATTCGTTCTTATTTACCTCGATAATATCCACCCTCAACTTAGGTGATTTGCCTGAGTTAAGGTACACATTATCCAAGGAGGGACCATGGCCAAACTTAAGGTTCATAGTACAACAGGGAAGGTGAATAGGCTAATCAATAACAAAGGGTTAATGTGGCTCAAAATCAGGGATCAAGGGATATCAATATAATTTGGATGGTCATTTAGGCTTAGTGGGTACGTCCAAAAGCGGCCTATGATCATGTCCTAACAAACTATCCTACAGCCTAGGCAAGACTAATCGAGCAAGTTTTGGATTGGCAAACACAACAAGAACGATGCAACAATAGCTCACACACACATGTCACAGAGTCATACTATCAATTTGCTAACTATCAAGTTCATTACCTAGCTTAAGCTATTCATCATATCCACATACATAATGTCATGCAAAGATGCATAGCGGTCAGTCTATCAAAACATACTAACATGTCACACAAAATTTGTAGGGGTCTCTATTTTTTAGTCAAAATCAATTTCAAAAATCAATCCATAGACTGCGCTAAGTTCCTATTCACCTTTCACAAACACATAACCTACCTAAACATGCTGCTTTAATAGAAATAAAGGTCCTTGGGGAAAGAACATAACAAGAAAACCCCACAGACTTGGATACTCAATTTTACCCTCTTTGGGTTGCCTCCCAAGTAGCGCTTGATTTAACGTCGTGGCATGACACAAGTATCCTGACTACTCAAACATCACCAAGATACCCATCAAAAAGCATATGGACAGCTACCCCCACCCCACTAAAAAAGAATGTGCATTGTCCTCAGTACACTAAAAAAATGCCTAGAGAGGCAGGAACATACCTGTAGCACCTACGTACAGTCATCTAGTGAAGTAGACAGGGCCTATAGTGTGGCACCCATAAAAGTAGCAATGGTATCGTCTGTGCCTGTTGCACTCAATGGGTTAACAGTGGCAGGGTCTATAGGCAGTTCCCTACCAGTAGTAGCAATATCTGGGATCTCAATAGCAGCAGGTATAGAACCCCCAAAAGCTGGTTCTAATCTAGAGGACTCACCTCGAACTCTATGGAAATATGCCCCATTCCACAGTCGCAGGTCATCTAAGGATAGTCGTGCGGCAGTAGCGACATTATGTTTCTCTCTTTTTAGATCCTGCTCAGGGATAAGTCGGTAATTTACCAAATTATTGCGCCTTTAAATCATGAATTGTTTCTATGTTTTGATAAGATTTAGAGGTTTATATGGCCTTTATTCATATAAATTAATGTACTCTTGATCAAAGATAGAAAATAAGGAATTAGACCTAAAAGAGCTCACAAGGAGTTAAAGTGTGAAGTGATCAAGTGAGATGAAGATTCTGCCAAGAAGTGCCATAGCCATGTGATACACCCAACCCTTGGTGTAGTCCGCACCTCCCTTTGCATGAAGCTCAGAAGAAAAGAAAAGAATTTGTTAAGGGGTGCAGCTGAAGTGCGACATACAAAAGGCCTTGTGTGAACCACACCTTGCTTCGCATGAAAACTGAAGATTAGCCAAGTCACTAGTTTGCTTGTGTGGAGTTGTGCGATGCACATAAAGTGATGTGTGAAATGCACATCGCCGCGCACAGCTCTCGAGGTGCAATTTTGTCCACTTTTGTGTGATGAATTAGGAACATTCTACAAACTAATTTAGGAATATTTTTTCATAGTTTTGAAGAGTTTTTCAGTTTCTGAGAAAGTTTCCCTCCCAAGGCAAGATAAAGTGTTTCACTCTAATCTCTCCATCTTGAAACTTGGATTCATCATACTTGTAAATTTGAGCTTGGATATTGGATTTCGTGCTACAATTACTGAAAAGGAATTTGAATTTCCCTATAGGTATACTTTCTTCTTAATTTACCATGAGTGGCTATGTCTCCTTGTCTAGGAATGTGTTGATGATGGGTACTTGATAAAAAGGTATGTGTCTTGCTTATTTGTGTTTATAATTGCTAATATGACATGGGTCTAGTGATTTCACCATATTATAACTATAAAATTGGTGGTTGCAAATATTGATTTAAATTACTTGATTATGTTCTTTCTTGAGAAAGGGGTTCATAATTTTGGATGTGAAATTTGTATTGGGTTCTTGGGATTCCACCTAGATTGAGGCTAGAAATAGCTCAATTCGCTGAAGACACCCATTTAAGGGTCTAAGCTAGAGATAGTGTGACCTCCCCAAGCCTATATTGGTTGGTTAATGGTAAAACCCTTGTTCTTTAACGAAGACCATTGGATAAATGATGGTGAGATCAAAAGATTAACATTCATGCCTAAAACAAATGGAACATATGTTATTTAGTAAGAATTTACGCAATTGAGAAAATACCTTGACCGGTGTTCGAGTCCCATCGAAAACACATCCCTAGTCATCTTATCTCTTGTTTACACCTTTCATTTACTTTATTGTTTGGTTTGAATTGAATTGTGACAGATTTCCAATTGCCCCCCTCTTTTACTTTATAGTTATTTGAACAATCGACTCTAGTTGTGAGATCTTTTCCCACAATCTCTTTGGCTAAGCTACCATTCCCTATGGGATCGACTCCGACTCCCATCGGGTAATATAATATTTTTTTTTGCTTAACAATCGTCATCACCTTCATAATGGAGAGTGTTATTTGAGCGTTATAAAAATGGCGCCATTACCAGGGAATGGCTTATGAGTAGCTATTTGATTGTGAATTGAAATCACTTTGTAGAGTGTTTGTTCTTTTTTATTTGGTTTGTTGTTTTTGTTTGTTGAGAAGGCAGCCCATGAGTGAAGTGGTCGACAGTAGAAGTGTAGACGGATTCATGGATGCAACCAATGAACCTGTAATTCAAGGAGGGGTAGGTGCAATCCGCCTACCTCCCATGGTTGGAAATGTTGTGTTTCATGTCATGAGCACTATGCTCCATCTCATACAAATGAAAGGGATATTTGGAGGAGCAGCATACAAAGATGCAAATAGGCACATTCAGAACTTTGTGGAGATATTCCAACCTTTTATCTTTCAAAACATCCCCCAAGAATCTATTTGACTTCGCGTATTCCCCTTCTCTCTAATGGGGGAAGCCACGACTTAGTTGGAAGAAATTACAGATGGGTCAATCACCTCCTGGGCTGAGTTGGTAGAGGCTTTCACGGATTAATTTTTCCCTCTATCAAGGATGATGCAGCTGAGGGATGATATTACCAATATTCACCAACTGCCCAAAGAGCCTTTGCACGAGGCATGGTTGAGGTTTAAAAAGAAACTTGTGTTTTGTCCTAACCATGGTTTGCCGGATAATGTCCTTCCACAAAGCTTTTATAGGGCTTTGAACTCAATGAACAAGTGTGTGGCCAACAACCTTGGGGTGGTTGATTAGTCGGTAATCTACCAACTTATTGAGCCTTTATCCCTAAATTATTTCTATGTTTTGAATAGATATAGAGGTTCTTATGGCCTTTATTGATGTCTATGTAGGTACTTGTGATCAAAGATGGAAAACAAGGAAATGGACACAAAAAGTGCTTAAAAGGAGTGAAGTGTGAAGTGATCGAAAAGGATGGAGATTCTGCCTTGAGATGTGGCGCCTGTGTGACACGCACAAGCCTTGGTGCATTCTGCACCTCTCACCGCATGGAGCCTTGAATCGATTGAAGGGTTTGTTATGAGTTGTGGTCGATGTGCGATGCGCACAACTCATGGTTCGAACCATACCTCATTTACATGACATCTCCTAAGTTAGTTGAGTCACTAATTCAACAAAAGAGGGTGTGTGACGCTCACATCCCGATGTGTTAACCACACGTCATGCCGCACACCACCAGAAGGGAATTTTTGTCCAGAAATTTAGTGATGTTTAAGGAAAGTATTTAAACCCCTTTTAGGCACAATTGTAAAGACAATTCTTCAGTTCTGGATACTCTTGAGTAATTTTATCTTTGAGAACAAGTTTCCTCTCTAAGAAGAAGAAAGGGGTTTCAATCAATTCTCTCTTCCAATTCTTAGTTCACCATTTGTGTACAAAACTAAGCTTCGATATTGAAATTCCACTTGAATGAAGAGGAATTTGAGTTACCCACTTAGTATATCTCTTTTCTTTAGCATGAGTAGCTAATTTAATTGACTAGGGATGTATTGATAATGGGTGCTTGACAAATGGGTATGGGTATTTCTAATTCTTGCTTATAATTGCTTATTTGACATGGGTCTAGTAGTTTCACCAAGTTTTAATCCTAAAATTGGTGGTTGCAAACATTGATTTTCCTTACTTGGTTATGCTGTTGCTTGAAAGAGAATTTCATAGCTTCGGATGTGAAATTACTAGTGGAAACTTGGGCTTCCATTTAGATTGAGGCTAGAAATAGCTCATATCGGTGGAATCACCCATTTAAGGGTCTAAGATAGAAATTATATGACCTCCCTAAGCTTTAGCTTGGTTCTTTGTTGTTAAACCGATAATGCTTTAATCGAGATTGTCAGATATATTGTTGTTGATCGAGATATAAACAACCATACTTATAACCAAGGCTACCTATGTCAATGAGCGAGAATTTGCATGAATAGGCAATCACCCTATCCCACACTAGATCCCCATTAGACGCACATCCCTAGTCATCTACTCTCATTTGTATTCCCTCTTTCCTTTACTGTCTTGCTTGAATTGAGATTATTGTGACAAAATCCCAATTCCCCCAATCCTTTACTTTCATGTTATCAAACACTTACTCTCTTGGAGAGGTCATTTCAATACAATCATCATTATGCTATCTACAAGTATCTATGGGTACGACCCCAACATCCATTGGGTACATAAAAATTGCTTGACGATCACCGATACCACTATCTTGGAGAGTACGTTTGAGCAGTTATCAAAAGTTGTACCATTGTCGGGGAACAATTTGACATATTGAGTTAGTTTAGAATTTTAGTTTACTTACTCTAGTTCACTTTTTTGTGAATAGCTTTTTTTATTTTATTTGGTTTTATTGTGTTGAAATCTCGAAGTGAAGATGTTATGAATGAGGCAAGCTTGAAGGTTAAGACGCCCAAATTCCACTCCAACTATTTTTCAACCTTAAGTTTGATTGAATGGATGAAAGTCGAATAATCAAGCTTTATGATGATCTTGGAAGGAGGATGGATGAAGGTTTATCCGACTTTAAGTTTTTCGTGGACAGAAGACAAAGCAACCTTCCACGCTTGAAGGAGAAAAAGTTTAAAATGCAAAATCAAGAGAATGACCTTCTCAAGTTCAAACCTTCATCTCGTGATTGAATCCAAAAGTTCGATTCAAGTTTGGGTCGAAGGTTCAAATTTTCCAAATAGAGATCCAAATAGTGACATGTTCTGCATCGCACTGCGACATTAAATTATGCGCTTTATGGGAGGCAACCCTTCATTTTTATGTTTTACTTCACTTTTTGTTTCTTTTTGATTTGTTTTTAGGTACCAAAGGAATGAGAAGAGAACGAAGTGTTGAGAATCACCAAAAATACCTCTGAACAATGTGCTTTTTGCACCTGGAAGAATGCCCATCGCACATGCCATCGCACATGCAACTAGTGAGCTGGGAAAAAATATTGGCATGTGCAAAAGTTGTGCATTTTGCACCTCCCAAAGTTTTCATCGCACCCGACTTCACATATCGTAAATAGTGAGTTGGAAGAAAATGCAAAAATTTGTTCCAGCAACCCTTCTTCGCGAATGCGGTCTCCTGGCCCTGTATGCAATGACAAAGAAAATAATAGACCTACACATACGATTGGACCGGTCACATATGCGAATCTTATAGGCAGTTTCCAGGTATTTTAAATGCTCAAAAATCACAAAAGGCACAAAGTGTTTCCCTAAACGAAAGTTGCACTTTCTCCTCCTTTGCCACACAATAACTTCCATCAAGTCCTTCCATTCATTGCTTCACAAATTTCAATCCATCAGTTATGAACTCCGCCCTCCTTGTATCTTGAAATGGTTCCC
Source organism: Jaltomata sinuosa (assembly GCA_003996215.1). Classification (NCBI taxonomy): domain Eukaryota; kingdom Viridiplantae; phylum Streptophyta; class Magnoliopsida; order Solanales; family Solanaceae; genus Jaltomata; species Jaltomata sinuosa. The sequence continues at coordinate 408,698 of QJPP01001832.1, read as the reverse complement.
TTTCTTCCTCATCTTGATGTTGTAAGAATGGGGCAATGGCATTCTTGGTTGAAACTCCTCTTGCTCTAAATCGATTTTTATTTGTGCCTAATTGTGAAATTGTTTGGTGAAGTTGGTTTAGGGTGTTTCCTAAATTGTGGGACTAAACATGTGGTCCTTAAATTGGTTCCAACACTTTAGGAAATCAAGAAAGAACTGCTTGCTTCTTATGTGTTCGAGAAAATCCCTCAAAAGCTGATGAACTAGGAAAATGCACTGACCTTCGCATTCGCGATCACCTGGCCACGTTTACGAAGGAGTAAATTTTGTAAAAAATAAAATTCCTCTTCGCGAACGTAGCCACCTGGCCGCGTACGCGAAGAAGGATACCTGTCAGTGACAAAAACAGTAGCTTCATATAATCTGCCTTGGATTCTTTTGAAACCATTTATTTGTTCTAAGGGCCTCATAATGCATTGTTTTTAGTGTCCCCAAGAACTTTTAACATGGTTTGTATTGTAGGTACTTTGCTTCTAAAAATGGCCTCCAATGATAGTGACAATGAAGTTGAAAATGTTCTGGAGGTGAAAATGGAGGAGAACTATGACCAACACAGATTCCTAGAGGCATCATGTGAGCGTCGGTATGACGAGCTCTTATCCAATCCCTTTGTTAGGGAAAAAGGAATCAACTTGGACAAAGTTGAAGGAAAAATGTTGGCATTCTATAGGAGATTGGTGGAGCGTAAGTTGATTTGCTTTGCTCCTCCACCTATAAAGGAAAATCATACAGTGGTCACTATGTTCTATGTTAATGTGTCGACAGTCGATTTCAAGGGGACATTGGTTTTACGACCCAAAATTGGACCATGATGGAATCTATGTAAACCCCTGGTAGACAAGTCGAAACCCAACAATTGTGGAAGATAATAATGATATTTAAACTAAGGAAAAGAAGAAGATATAATGAAAAGACAGGGCCAATAGCATATATACATACCAACGTACAAAATATAAAAAAGCTGACCCTAAAGTGACCGAATAGACAAACAACACGAGAACCAACCCAAACCTGGTGTCACTAGTACAAGAGCGACAAAGCAAAGAGTAGCTATACAACAAACTATGTCTATCCAAAATACAAAAATATAGACATAATATAAAAGATTGAAAGCATGTAAAGTCTCAAAAAGCACCGGGAGCTCACCGCTATCCGAACTGCAACAGGCCTTGAACGATAGGAAGGTCAATGAGGGTGGCTCATACTAGGTGCTGCATCAGAAAAAAGATGCAGAGTGTAGTATGAGTACCAAGACAACGGGTACTTAATAGGCATCATAGACTGACCGAGCGCAGAAAGATAATATATAGATAATAAGATACAGGAAAGCAGTAAATACAATGATCTACCTAAATCTAGTTATAAAGCCAAATATCGAAAGAAACAAACCAATAAAAAGTGAAGCACAACAGCAGCCAATCCCAAAACAACAACAACAATCCAAAAGCACCAACCAATGTAATGCCATGAGAATGATACAATGTATGAATGCATAATCGTATAAACTCGAAATATCGCATTGGGCACTCGGAATACCGCATCGGACTATGCACATATATATGAGTAGATGAATGTAAGGTAAAAACCCAGAATAATGCATCGAGGGTCCAGAATACCGTATCAGACTATAAATAATGCATAAAATAGTGTTTTCCCTATTTTCCCCCCAAAACCCGTAGTAAAGTCCAATACAATTAAATTCAAGTCCCAAATTCACTGTAACTGTAGTAAACTTCATTTTGAATCCAAAAACTTTTGAAAATGCTTTCCTTCTATGACTATGATGTGCGATACAATATGAACATGAAATAACCAACATGGAAAGGAATCATTCACAACAAGGCAAAAACAGGGAAAAATACCCTAAAAACTAAGAGAACTGACCTGGAACTCCGTCCAAATCCAAGCTATGGCCTCGGGCCCACAGTTACACACCACAGTAGAACAAAGTGAATAAAATAGGAAAATAACGCAGAAATTCACCAAGATTCTCTACTCTACCTCTAAAACCTCCTAAAAGCAAACTAAGGATTCTAAGCTAGCCACAACGGTACTTCAAGCACCTAGGCTAAGGATAAACATGATAAATCTACACTATAATCCGAAAAGGCCAATTATAAGCTGTAAACATGATTTAAGCCTAAACCTATAAAAAATCCAACCTAACATTCCACTATCAAATAAATATATAAAATCTAACTACACTCAGTCTGGAAAGTAAAATGTATACTACCTCGGGGCCAAACCACAAGCACAAACTGTCACTCGTGTGCCTTCCCCTTTCAGCCTCAGAAAGCTGCCACGCTATCAAGAACATATTCTAGGTGTCAAGAAGAGAAGGACGACACCCATATTGATATACGAAAAATTAGGCTAGAAATCGGGTCAAAAAATGACCCTCGGGGTCTGCATAATGAAACAGAAAAAGAAACTCATAATTATGTTAACAACGGGTCCAGGAACCCATGCCCAAAAGTTGAGTGCAAATAGGACTCGTTTCGAGGCTCAAAACAGCCCTGAAGTACCACTAAATCAAAGAACAAAAAATGGTGGAAGAGAGGTTTTGGGAGGCAAAAACATGCCAATTTTAGGAGTCAAGGACTCCCTTGGATCAGTTGCATACAATCCTCAAGAACAATGGAAGGAGCAAGTGAAGAAATGAGCTCAATAAGAGAAAAAATGGAGTTTTAACCGAGGTTGGAAGTCGAGGAGAGAAGCTGGAAATGTTAAAGTGGCCAGCTATATAGCTTCCAGCGACAGGCTCAGGTGCGCCCATGCAGGCGCAGGGAAGGCCACGCCATAGAGCCTAGGGCACCGCATGGGAGTTGCCCTACCGGCCAAGCCAAGCGTGTAGGCGCGCCCAGGCTCCCGCCACAATGCCATACCAGCAGCATCATTTGCAACAACCAAGCTTTGTGCCAACTTTGAAATGGATGGGCCCTCGGGATTGCATCTGAGGTCCCACGAACAAAAACAAGTTGAGCTACTTGACTAAAAAACATTCTAGACTCAACGGAATCGACGAAAAACACAACGGAGGTCGATAGAACAAAAATTGGGCCCCATGTCCAAACAAACGTTTTGGCCAGTTATCCAAAAACAAAATGTAATGGCCAAAAACAAGTCTGAAAGCCTTGGAACCTGAATCAAAGGTCCCCCTAGCCCAAAGTCGACATTCCAGAGCTAACAGCGCTGATGAATTTTCCATATGAGGTCGTCTTCTATGAATGTTGACCAAAGTCAACCCTACCAGCCAAACTAGCTTGAAAACCTAGACAACAACACAAGGTCAAACCAAAAGTACTCAGATCCAGACCAATGGTCCCACTAGACCAAAATCCCTATTTTTGAGCCAACGGAGTCGTCCAAATTTGATTTTAAGCACGTATACCAAGAAAGTTGACCAAAGTCTAAGATTTTCTAAGTTCATGTTCCAAAACAGAGAAATGGTCATAACGACCTAATGAACAACCCGGGCTTCGAACCGTTAGTCGTGGCAAGTCATAAATGATCTATCGGCACTGAGTAAAAGCTCGAAACGCAGAAAAAGCACAAAAAATGGAAATGACCCTCCAGATCATTACAACATCCGCTACTAAAAGAACTTTTGTCCGCGAAAGTTAGAAAAAACATAGTACTTGAATTCTCAAAAAGACGAGGATAACGGGTCCATCTCTCGGTCTCGATCTCCCAAGTAGCTTCCTTGACATGATGATTTCACCACTGAACCTTAACTGATAGAATCTCCTTGGACCACAACTTCATAACCTGCCTATCCAAAATAGCAACAGGCTCCTCCTCAATGGATAAGGACTCATCAAACTGAACCAACTCTAATTGAAGCACGTGACACTCTTCCAGAATATACCGCCATAACATAGAGGCATGAAACACAGGATGCACACTAGAAAGAGTAGGAGGCATGGCTAACTCATAAGTGACCTCTCCAATACGATGAAGGATCTCAAATGGCCAAATGAACCTCAGACTGAGCTTACCCTTCCTCCCGAACCTCATCACGTCCTTCATAGATGATAACCGAAGGAACACACTATCACCAACCATGAACTATAGATCTCAAACTCTCCGGTCAGCATAACTCTTCTGCCTACTCTGGGCAGTGCGAAGTCTCTCCTGAATAACTCAAACTCTAACCATAGAATCACGAGGCAATTCGGTACCCCATGACCTAACCTCGAAAGCATCAAACCACCCCACTGTAGATCTGCACTGCATACAATCCAAAGCCTTGAACAAAGCCACCTGAATGTTGGAATGGTAACTATTATTATATGTTAACTCTGCTAAGCCTAAACACTGGTCTCACCCGCCCCCGAAATCATTAACACAGGCTCGCAACATATCCCCCAGAACTAGAATAGTACTCTCTGACTAACCATCTATTTGCGGATGAAAAGCGGTGCTAAGATCAAGTCTAGTACCTAAGTCCCTCTGAATGGACCGTCAGAAGTGCGAAACTGAACTAAGTACCCCTGTCAGAAATGTTAGAAACTGGCACAACATGCAAACGGACAATCTCTCGAATGTAGATTTGAGCTAACCTCTCGTAACTGTAGGATGTGTGAACTGGCAGAAAGTGAGCAGACTTGGTCAACCTATCCACGATAACCTAAACAGCATCAAATCTCCAAAAGGTACATGGAAAACCAACTACAAAGTCCATAGCAATCCACTCCCATTTCCACTCCAGAATGGGTAGCCTCTGAGATAAACCACCTGGCGTATGGTGCTTACACTTCACCTGCTGACAATTCAAGCACCTAGATACGAAAGCTGATATATCCCTCTTTATCCCACACCACTAGTAGTGCTATCTCAAGTCACGATACATCTTGGCTGCCCCGGGATGAATGGAATATCTAGAACAATGAGCCTCCTCTGATATCAATCTGACAATGTCACCAACTGTAGGAACAAAGATACCACCCTCGATCCTTAGAATACCCTCTGAATCCAAAGTTGCCTTCCTAGTCTCGCCTCTCAACACTTTGTCATGAATGATCCTCAATCTTGCATCATCAAACTGTTGTGCCTGAATCTACTCTAACAAGGAAGACCTAGCCTCAATACAAGAAAGAATACGGCCTGGCTCAGAAATGTCAAGTCAAACTATCCTATTAGGCAATGATTGGATGTCCCAAGCTAAAGATCGCTTCTCCATAGCTAAGAAATCCAAGCTACCCATACTCACTGCCTTCCGGCTCAAGGCATAAGACATCATATTTGCCTTGCCCGGATGATAAAGAATAGAAATGTCATAGTCCTTCAGTAGCCTCAAATTGTATCATATTTACCTACGCTGCCTCAAATTTAGATCCTTCAGGCTGAAAATGTACTGAAGACTATGATGGTCAGTAAAGATCTCACAATGCATGCCATAAAGATAATGCCTCCTTATCTTCAACGCGAAGACTATCGTTGCTAACTCTAAGTCATGTGTGGGGTAGCTTCTCTTGTGAACCTTTAGCTGTCTGGAAGCATATGCAATAACCTAGCACTGCTACATCAACACACAGCCCAAACCAATACCTGACGCATCACAATATACGATTAAACCATAACCTTTGACCGAAAGAGTAAGAATCAGAGCGAAAGTCAACAAGGACTTAAGCTTCAGAAAGCTCGCCTCACACTCATCTGACAACTCGAAGGGAATATTCTTCTGAGTCAATCTAGTGAATGAAGCTGCTATCGAACAAAATCCCTCCACAAACCGTCTGTAATAACTTGGTAACCCCACGAAACTATGAACCTCGATAGGAGAAGTAGGCCTAGCCCAATCACGAACTGCTGCAATCTTTTCCAGATCAACCATAATTCCATCCTTTGATACCACATTCCCCAAGAATGCCACAGACTCAAGCCAAAACTCACACTTAGTGAATTTGGCATACAACTGATGCTCTCGCAAGGTTTGAAGTACAACTCTAAGATGTTGCTCATACTCCTCTCTACCCCTCGAATAAATCAGAATGTCATTGATGAACACAACCACAAATGAATCCAAACAGGCACTGAACACATGGTTCATCAACTCCATAAATGCAGCAGGGGCATTAGTCAACCCAAAAGACATGACTAGGAACTCATAATGGCCGTATCGAGTCCTAAATGAAGTCTTTGGGATGCCCTCAGCCCTAATCCTCAACTGGTGATAACTGAACCTCAAATATATCTTAGAGAACACCGTTGCACCCTATACCTCGTAAAAAAAATCATCAATACGCGGCATCAGATATCTGTCCTTAACTATCACCTTATTCAACTGTCTGTAGTCAATACACATACACATAGATCCATCCTTGTTCTTCACAAATAGAACTGGAGCACCCCACAGAGACACACTAGGCTTGATGAACCTTCTACTCAACAGATCCTGGAGCTGATCCTTAAGCTTCCCCAACTCAACAGATGCAATCTGATATGAAGGAATGGAGATAGGCTTGATACCAGGATTAACATAGATACCAAAATCAATGTCACGATCAGGAGAAAGACCCAGAAGATTAGAAGGAAACACATCTGAATACTCGCAAACCACAGGAACAGACTCAAGAGGAGGTATGGTGGCACTAGTATCATGGATGCAAGAAAGATAAGCTAAGCATCCCTTCCTAAACAACTGTTGGGTGCTCAAAAAAGATATAACTCCCCTCGGCATGTGCTTATTGGCTTCCTTCAATATGATAGGAGGGATACCAGGCATTCGAAGAGTAACAATCTTGGCAAAGCATTCCATGACCGCATTATGAAAAGACATCCAATCCATGCCCAAGATCACATCAAAGTCAACCATATATAGCACTACCAAGTCTACCCACGTGTCGTACGCCAAGATAGTCACCACACAAGCCCAATACACCTGATCCACTACTAAAGAATCACATACTTGGGTAGACGCACGCAAGGGTGCATGCAAAGACTCACAAGTAGACTCCAGACGGGTAGCATAATAAGCAGATACATATGAGAACATAGACCCCAGATCAAACAAAGCAGAAGAAGACTGATGACAAATAAAGATCATACCTGTGATCACAGCATCTGAAGCCTCGGCCTATATCCGACATGGAACTGCATACATGTGGCTCCAACCTCCATGACCACCTAACCTACCAGACAAAGGACCACCTCTATTACCTTAGGGACGATCCCTACTACCTTGTAAACTGCGTCTAGCTGGTGGTGCTGGAGCTCTGGGGGTCTGAAGAACCTGATCTTGTTGCCTAGGATATTATACCGATGGGCACTCTCTAGTGAAGTGGCCTATATTGCAATACTCATAACAACCCCAACAAAATGTACTCCGCTATAAAGATTCGGCTGAATCAGAATGACCACCATGACCTGTGGATCCTGAATGGCCACCTCGTGGAGCAGGAACGATACTCTAGCTACTCTAACCCTTAAAACTCTGTAAGGCTGCCTGAATAGGTCAGCTCGGCTATAAGAACTGCTGGTGACGACCTCTACCAAGGTGGCCTCTACTACAGGCCTATGAAACACTGAAACTGCACTAATGGCGGGGCCTCTTATCGTTGCTCCCTTGGGCCTCATGAAGTACTACCTCAATAGTACGAGCGTGATCAACTACCTCCAGAAAAGACTGACCCGATCCTACCAAACCCTCTGTATCCAAGCAAAGATGCAAGGTGAAACCTCAAACGAATGGGCATATCCTCTTGTTCTCAGTGGGCAGAATAATAGTGGCGTGTGTGCACAACTGATGTAACCAAACCTCATACTCAGACACAGTCATGGAGCCCTACTCCAACCAAGAAAACTGATCCATCAGACAATCCCTCATGCTGCACGGTATATACTTCTCCAGAAAAGCTGCGGACAACAGGTCCTAAGTAAGCGAAGGTGACCCGGCTAATATGCAAGATACATATAACCTCTACCACTGTTTCACTGGACCATCCAGATGAAACGTGGTGTAATCTGCTCCATGTGACTCAACTAACCCCAAATTATGTAACCTCTCTTGGCAGCTAGTTAGAAACTCATGCGCATCCTCTCTAGAAGCACCTAAAAACCTTGGAGTACCCAATCTCAAGAACCTACCTAGCATCTTCTGCTCCTCAGAAGACATAACTGGCATGGCTTGAAGAGGTGGAGCAACAGTAGGGATCGGTAATACCTCCAATCTGGGAGCTGCAGCAGTGGGTTGTGCTCTTGAACCCTGTGTTGCCGCCTTAGCTGACGTCTAACCCTCATCTTTAACCTGAGAACCAATTGGAGTGGAAGGCAAAGCTGCTGGTGGAGTCATACCCTCAAGGAACCTCAATAATCAAACCAAAGTGTCCTGCAACACTGGAGTAGCCATAAAACCTTCTGAATGCTGGGCTGGCCCCACATGCCCCAACTCATATTGTACCTCATCCACTCTAACCTCAGGCTATGGTGATGGTAGTCTAGCCCAGGCCTGAGCTGGCGCCACAGCCCATGCCCTACCTTGACCTCTAGGTTGACCTATACCCCATCCCCTAGCTCAGGCTCTAACTGCAGGTGCAAGGGCCTCGTCTTCACCCGCTGCAGATCTCTGTCCAAACAATCTGAGAAAGAGTCAAACATAGATACTCAAAAGTTGATAAAGTCAAGAACGCACGACAAGGAATCAAACAATATCATATTTCCTAGGAATTTCCTATAGCCTCTCATAGATTGGATACGAACATTATCGTATCGATCCACGAGACTCTACTAGACATACTGCTCTTGTACTGGCGAGACCTATGAACCTAGAGCTCTAATACAACTCTGTCACAACCCAAAATTGGGCCATGATGGTGTCTACGTAACCCCCGGTAGACAAGCCGAAACCCAACGATTGTGGAAGACAATAATGATAATTAAACTAAGGAAAAGCGGAAGATATAATGAAAATCTAGGGCTAATAGCATATATACATACCAACATACAAAATATACAAAAGATGGCCCTAAAGTGACCGAATAGACAAATAACACGAGAACTAACCAGCACGTGGTGTCACTATTACAAGAGCGACTAAGCAAAGAGTAGCTATACAACAGACTCTATCTATCCAAAATACAAAAATATAGATAGAATATACAAGATGGAAAGCATTAAAGTTTCCAAAAGCGTTGGGAGCTCACCGCGATCTGAAATGCAATATGCCTCGAACGACAAAAAGGTCAATGAGGGTGGCTCGTACTAGGTGTTGCATCAGAAAAAGGATGCAGAGTGTAGTATGAGTACAAAGACAATGGGTACTCAATAGGAATCATAGGCCGACCGAGCGCAGAAAGATAATATATAGATAATAAGATACAAGAAAGCAGTAAATACAGGGATCCACCTAAATCTAGTTATAAAGCCAAAAATCGAAAGAAACAAACCAATAAAAAGTGAAGCACAACAGGTGCCAATCCAAAAACAACAACAATCCAAAAACACCAACCAATGTAATGCCATGAGAATGATACAATGCATGAATGCATAATAGTATAAACCCAGAATACCACATCAGGCGGCCAAAATACCGCACCAGGCACCCAGAATACCGCATCAGATTATGCATATATATATGAGTAGATGAATGGAAGGTAAAAACCTGGAATAATACATCGGGGGTCCGGAATACTGCATCGGACTATAAGTAATGCATAAAATAGTGTTTTTCCTATTTTTCCTTCCAAAACCCATAGTAAAGTCCAATACAATTCAATTCAAGTCCCAAATTCACCGTAACCATAGTAAACTTCATTTGAATCCAATAACCTTTGAAAATGCTTTCCCTCTATGTCTATGATATACAATGAAATATGAACATGAAATAACCAACCAGGGAAGGAATCATTCACAACAAGGCAAAAATAGGGCAAAAATACCCTCTAAACAAAGAGAAATGACCTGCAACTCTGTCCAAATCAAAGTTATGGCCTCAGGCCCACAGTTAAACAACATAGTAGTACAAAGCAAATAAAATAGGGAAATAACGCAGAAATTCACCAAGATTCTCTACTCTACCTCTAAAACCTCCTAAAAGAAAACTAGGGATTCTAAGCTAGCCACAATGGTACTTCAAGATCCTAGGCTAAGGATAAACATTGTAATTCTACACTATAATCTGAAATCGCCAATTATAAATGGTAAACAGGATTTAATCCTAAACCTATCAAAAATCCAATCTAACATTCCAGTATTAAATAAATATATAAAATCTAACTACACTCAATCTAGAAAGTGAATCGTAACCTACCTCGGGGCCGAACTGTACGTACAAATCATCACTCATATGCCTTCCCCTTCTGAACAGCCTCAGAAAGCTACCACGCTATCAAGAACCTAATCTAGGTGTCAAGATGAGAAGGACGACACCCATATTGATAAATGGAAAATCGTGCTAGAAATTGGGTCAGAAAATTACCCTCGGGGCCTGCATAATGAAATAGAAAACCAAATTCATAATTGTGTTCACAACAGGTCAAGGAACCCATGCCCAAAAGTTGAGCGCGATCGGGACTCGTTTCAGGGTTCAAAATAGCCCCGAAGTACAAGGAAATCAAAGAACCAAAAATAGTGGAAGAAAGGTTTTGGGAGGAGAAAACTTACCAATTGTAGGAGTCAAAGACACCCCCAGATTAGTTACATACAATCCTCAAGAACAATGGAAGGAGCAAGTGAAGAAATGAGCTCAATAGGAGAAAAATAGAGTTTTTACCGAGGTTGGAAGTAGAGGAGAGAAGCTGGAAATGTTGAAGTGGCCAGCTAAATAGCTGCAAACAACAGGCGCAGGTGCCCCATGTAGGGAAGGTGTTCCCATGCAGGGGTAGGGGCGGCCACGCCACAATGCTCAAGGCGCGGCAGGGGTGCTACCCTGCTGGATAAGCCAAGCATACAATCGTGCATAGGCCAGCGCCAAGGCTCTAGTGCACGCACGGCCAGGGGCTCGCCACAGCTCCATACCAGCAACATCAGGTGCAACAGCCAAGCTTTGTGCCAATTTTGAAATGGATGGGGCCCTGGGAATGCATTTGGGGTCCTGCAAACAAAAACAACTTGAGCTATTTGACTAAAAAAGAATTCCAGACAACAGAATCGACAAAAAACAGAATAAAGGTCGATAGAATAAAAAGTGGGCCCCACTCCCAAACCAACATTTTGGCCAACTTTCCAAAAATAGAACCAAATGGCCAAAAACAAGTCTGGAAGCCTCGGGACCCTAACCAAAGGTCCCCCTAGCCCAAAGTCAACATTACGGAGCTAACAAAGTTGATGGATTTTCCAATTGAGGACGTCTTCTCCGAATGTTGACGAAAGTCAACCCTACCAGCCAAACTGGCTTAAAAGTATAGAAAATAACAAAATGTCAAACCAAAAGTACTCAGATCCAGACCAATGGTCCCATTTGACCAAAATACCCATTATGGAGCCGACAAAAATATCAGAATTTGATTGTGAGTACATTTACCAAGAAAATTTACCGAAGTTTAATATTTTTTAAGTTTAAGTTCTAAAATAGGGAAATGCTCTAAACGACCTAACGAATGGCTCGGACACTGAACCGTCAGTAATGGCAAGTCATAAATGACCTGTAGCTACTGAGGGAAAGCTTAAAATGAAGAAAAAGCACGAAAAATGGAAAATGACTTGGAGGGTCATTACAATTGGTCACTATCATTCGGGGTGTCGAAGTGAGTTTCAACCTTGAGATCATCAATGCATTGTATAAGCTTCTGGATGTGTATAATGATGTTTAATTGTAAAAATCAAAAGCAGAAGGGCACCAGTGTTGGGTTTACAGGTTGCACGATGGAGTGACTCCGAATTGGTTAACTTTGCAAAAGAGGGTTGACATACATGAGTTTACTGCATAAGAAAAGTCTTGGCTTTTAATTATCTGTGTAAGGATCCTACAATCCTCTCATGAAACTAATGTGTTACCTGACTGATCATTGATTATTGCAGCGCTCATTTATGGGTTAGATGTGAATGTGTGTTATCATATCATGGCTTATATGGAAGAGTTAGCTATGGGAAGGTCAAATAGTATTTTCTTCCCTTTATTAGTGACCTAGTTGTGCTATGACTCTGGGATGTCAAAACTCCGTACTAATGTTGAAAAGAATCCAGCGACCATGACTCATCCCTTGATGAAAAGGGCTTCATAAGGAAAGCTTAAGACAAGAAAGATTGATGTAGCTTCTCCATCTTTCTGGAAATTTCCTGAATCTTTTACTGAACTTACTAATCCTTCCATGGTTTTATTCGTTTCATATCACTCTGTCGGACCACTCTAGTATAGGCCCTACATTGTGCACAATCTCTCTATCAATATTTAGGGAGTAGACGCACATGTTCAGCAGCTGTTAAATGGACTTTCTACAAGCTCATCTTGAGTTGCCACACCAGCAGGCTCTGAGTCTCCACCATCCCTAGATAAAGTGTCCACTGAGCAGAGTTTGATCAATGGGCAACTTAATTCAATGAACACCTGATTGGAGCATATGAGCCATAGGCAATGAAAGGTTTAAAAGGAACAAAGGAAGTTTAGTGCGCATGAAAAGAATAAAAGCAAGTTCTTAAATAAGATGATTGATGGATTGAAGCCTTTTTGTGGATTGGGTACACAAGAGAATGAGGAAGATAAGGACGAAGAGAGACTTCAACTTCCCTCTTCCTCCAGTTTAGATTGAGATACCTCAGGGAGCCCCCTTAAATATATCTCTTATTTTGATGCAGTGAGGGCACTGCCCTATTTTAGTTGGGGTGGCATGTTAGACCGTACTCTATCTAGTTTAGCTTGTTTTATTATTAGATATTATTGTGCCTTTGTTGGGCTTATTTTATCATCTTGGATATAACTATGCACTTGTCGGGCTTTTTGTGTTTGTTTTGATATTATTGTGCCCATATCAAGTGTGTTTTGTGGATTTATGCCCTTGTTGGGTTTTGGAGTTGATATGGATAGAGTTGATGGTTTAGTTTCTTTTTGTACTTCTTTATTTTTCTTTCAGCTTATTTAGTGTATATTGTAGTCGATGTGTTGAATGTTTTGGGCAAGGGGAAGTCTAAGTACCTGTTAGGCCATATCAAACTTGTCTGAGCTGGGAATATTATATTGCACATGTCGATGTGCGAACAGCATGAGCTTCGCACATGCCCACTATTTGGCCTGGTGCAACACACACTTTGACATGTGAAAATTGCATGTGCCAGTGTGGTGTGATGGTCGTGTTGATAAACCTTAAGTAGCCATACCAATTTAGATAAATGAATTGACCCAATGATAGACTGAGTGACGTCATTCTTAGGGCAAATCATCATCTTTTGAAGTTTTGGTTGCGATTGACTTGTTTGGTACTAATTAAGTAGTCTTGCATGCTAAGTGAAATAGGCATACCCCTCTGAATTTTTTTGTTAAAAGTGCATAGCAAAGAATTATGTTTATAACAACCCATTTGATTTTTTTATGACTTTTAGTGCACTAGTGGTGATGATAATGTGAAAGAGAAGAATGTGACTCCATTTGTTCTTGTTTAGAAAGTAAAAATTGACCCTTCTTAAATAATTCGCATGCCATGTGTGGTGAGATTTAGTGAATAATTCTTGTACTTACTTGTATCAACTAGAACTAAGTCAGTTAGTATTTAATACTAGTCTTCACTACTCTTGGTTGGAGAAATGATCTTAGGTCCTCTTTGTGATTATTGAAGCCTACTTAGCCTTAAAAGCCACCATTGCACTTAAATTGAGTCATTAGTCACCCCTTTTGAGCCTAATACCTCTTCTTTGGCAACCTCAGTACCATCCTTGAACCATTTTGACAATAAATCCCTCTCTTGAACCCTTCCCTCCTTGAACTCCACAAGTGTGAAATTGAGGCTAAAAGCCTAAGTTTGGGGGTTGATAAAAGCAATATTGGAGGACTGCTAATTGAGGTTATCTTGGTTTTTTGCATAAAAAGAATTGAAAAAAAGAAGAAAGATGTTTGTAAAGAAAAGCAAAGAGGAAAGGAAAGAAAGAAAATCCTCCAAGGTGAAGAAAATGATAAGAATTGGGGCTTCAAATAAAAACAAGTGAAATGGTGCCCCTTGTTGAATGAAAAGTAAACAAATGCCTTGGCGTTGAATTGAAAAAGCTGTGTAGAGTTCAAGGAGGATGTAGTCACTTAAATCCAAATGCATATCCTACCCGTCCCTGAGCCTACATTACAAGTTTAGAAAAGCCCTTTGAGATCTCCAACCGATTGTTCTTGAGCTAGTGGCGAATGAAAATAAGGGCAAGCGTATGGTTGATACGTGTTTGTAGTTGAAATTCCTTGTGAGTCTGAGTGTTTGTATTTATCCCTTGTGATTGTCTTTGTACATAATGTGTTTTTGGGACTTTCATTCTTGTGAGGGCATGCGAATTAGGATAGTTGGTGACATTGATAAACTCTGAAAATGAGTCAATTAAACATGTTTTAGTGAACTAGTGTTTTTGAGTTACATCGTGAGGATTGTTTGTTGTCACTTGGTTGTTCTTAATGTTCCATTGCATCCTTGAATTGTGTTTTGAGTATAGGGGAATGCTTGGATTAAGTTATCATGTAATTGACTAATCATTAGTACCAACCTAAGTCATACATGGTGATTGAAATGTGTTTTCCTTGACTTTAAGTGATGTCTTTGCACTTGTGTTGTGTGCCTCTTGAAATAGAGTTTTTAGTTGCTTGAGGACAAGCATTAGTTCAAGTTTGAAGGATTTGATAAGTTAGTATTCTACCTACTTATTTAGCTTTTAATCTTATGCTTTTGCTAATATTAAGTGGAAAAATAGTGCAATTGATACGAATTAATTCTATTTTGCAGGTTTCTATGTCTTAGAAGTGTTCGGGAGGAATTCAAATGAAAACAAGTCAAAAAGGATCTAATTGGAGAAATATGGAACTGGCAGTTGATTGGCTTATTTAAACGTGGCAGTCCCTCCGCGTACGCGAAGATCACTTGACCAGAAGCTATGCGAATGCGGCAGACCACTCACGTACATGAAGGTCAACAAGATAGAAGACTCTTTGCGTACGCAAAGAAGGAAATGTCAGCTGCGGGGCATAAATGGAAATTTACCTTTTGGAAACCTCAATTCACATAAAACTCTTCTCAGTCGATTAGGAACCTATCTTTGGTTGTTTTCAAAACTTTTGGAAAATCTTGGAGAGCAAGTTCATCAACCAACACCATAGGAGTGAAGATTTGGATTCTCTCTATTGTATAATCTTTAGTTTCCATTCTTTAACTCTTGTTCTTAATTTCTAATTTGTAGGTGCAATTGTTGAATTGAGATTTGGGTTTTGTATTAGAGATAATACTTGTTTGGGTATTGAATTCATGTTTGATTTTTTTCTTGGTTAATTAATTGGGTCTATTGAATCCTTCCATGCTTGAATTTATAGTTAATGTTTGCAAACATTGTCTTAACATACTAATTCAGGTTTTTGCTTGAGAGATGATTTCCATAAATTTGGGAAGGTTCAATAGTGGGGATTTGTGATTTCATTCTAGATTGAGGCTAGAAATAGCTCAATTCGCCAAAAACCCCCAGTAAGAGTTGGTGCTAGAGATAGTCAACTCACCCAAGTTTAATTGGTCGGTTATTGTTCATTCGTGCTGATTTGAGAGAACACATGAGATATATGGTTGATTTGTCGAGGGACGGTTAGGCACGCCTTTAACTAAGGATACCCATGTGTTAATCGAGTGAAAGTCTTATGAGTTGAATTCTCATTCTCAAGTCTACCTTGTTGTCCTTGCTTGGAGAAAGCAAGGTTAAAGCCATTGATCAATTTATCTTGTATATGATTTCTTTTATCTTTTGTCTTTAGTTTTAAACCCCTCATTTCAATATCTTTTCTTTTGTTAATTGAGCTTTAATAAGTTGCTTAGATTCTTTATTATCTCAATTACAATTACATTGTTCTCTTTGGGTTCGACCCCGACATCCGTTGGGAATGATAAATGTGTTTTGCTTAATGATCGTCGATATGTCCATCTTTGGATAGTATGTTTGAGCATTATCACTTGGCAAAAAGGTGATTGTGCACACTGATCTTGCAATGCAGTTACTATTGGACTACCCTACACAAGGACCCTCATTAGTATGCTAAATCTTGCAATTGATGTCAAAGGGAAGGTGGCATATCAAGGAAGCAGGAGCTTTCTCTCACTCACATCCTTGTAATTCAGTTGTTTGATGTGTAGGGCATTGAGTTCATGGGTCCGTTTTTGAGTTCTAATGGGATTAAATATATATTAGTGGTTGTTGACTATGTGTCCAAGTTGGTAGAGGCGGTTGCACTTCCCAATAATGAAGGAAAGAGTGTCAGAGCATTCTTGAAGAAGAACATCTTTTCAAGATTTGGTACACCACGGGTGATTATTAGTGATGGAGGCTCTCACTTTTTCAATACGCTATTCCGTGCTTTACTTGAGAAGTATGGAGTGAAACATAAAGTTTCAACCCCTTATCATCCACAGACTAGTGGGCAAGTTGAAGTTTCTAACCCCGAGATAAAGTCAATCCTAGCAAAGACTGTGAATATGAATAGAAAAAATTGGTCTAGGAAACTGGATGACGCTTTGTGGGCATGTTGGACTGCGTACAAGACGCCAATAGGTATGTCACTATATCATCTTGTGTTTGGGAAGGCATGCTATCTACCGATTGAGCTTTAGCATAAGGCCATGTGGGCACTGAAAAAGTTGAATTTAGATTGGAGTGCAGCATCATTTTAGCAGCTTGGCCAGTTGAATGAGTTAGATGAGTTTCACCTCAACGCCTATGAAAGTTCAGCCTTTTTCAAAGAAAAGATGAAATTGTATCATGACCAGAAGATTGAGAAGAGATATTTTGCACCGGCTCATTTGATTATGTTGTTCAATTCCAGACATCCCTTGTTTCCTGGCTAGTTGAAGTCTAAATGGATTGGACCATTCAAAGTGGTACAAGTGTTCCCACATGGTGCCATAGATCTTGAAAACCATGAAGACAAGAGGTTCAAAGCTGACCATCAAGGCTTATTTGGGAACTGTTCAGGAGATAAAAGTTGTTGAAGTACGGATCCTTGGTGAAGTCTGAGTAGCCAAGGAACCTGCATCGTGCCACGATGTTAAATTAGGTCCTACATGGGAGGCAACCCATGAGAGAAACTTGATGAAGTCTGAGTAGTAAAGTGACCTACAACGCGAGGAACCCCATGAGAAAAACTTGATGAAGTCTGAGAAATCATGTGACATGCATCATGCCACGACATTAAATTAGGCACTGTATGGGAGGCAACCCATGAGGGAAACATGATGAAGTTTGAGTAGTCAAGAGACCTGTGTCGTGTTGCAATGTTAAATCAAGTGCTGCTTGGGAGGCAACCCAAGGCTATGTTTGTTGTGTGTGCAGGGATAAGTGGAGTAAAGTCCCTAGAAAAGAGATATTCAAAATGGGGTAAGCAATGTTCCACGAGCAAGGTTCATGGAACGTGGTTCAAACCATGACTCATAGACCTTACTCGTGGAAATCGAGTGAATTTAACCATCTGCAGAACTGGTTCCACGAACGAGTTAAACGAATCATGAATACAAAAATGAGTCGTGGTTTTGGTTCGTAGAAATTAGGTGAAAATCTGGGTGGCAGGACTTGTTCCATGAGCCTATTCCACGAGCTGTGGTTAAAACAACGACCCATGAGTAGTGATCGTGGAACTCAGGTAAGTTCCCTTTTAATTACTGTTGACCCGCCTTAAACTTGACTCGACCCACGACTTGGTTTCATTTAAAACAACCCAAAATTGATTATCCCACATTTTTTAAAATGCCTAATTTGACCCTCCACTCTCATACTCCTATTAAATCACTAACTCCTCAACTTAATCTACAAACCAACCAAGTTCTTTCCCTATTTAATACCACATAACCCCAAAGCAATCAACCCTATCATCTTTTTCACCAAAAGTTCCGAAAAAGTGATTAAAACTTAAAATCCAGTTGTAGGTCAAAGTGGTGTTTAAATCTACCAGTGTTTACTCAAGTTCATCCATAGATTCTAAGGTACAAGTAATTTCTAACCTTATTTGAATTTTTGGGTGAAATAACTTGACCTAGGGTGTGTCTTGTGTGAATTAATTATGTAAAACCCTAAGGGATGATAGTTGTTGAGTGAATACTTGGTGTGTGATTGTGCTTTGTGTGTAAATGGTGAAACATGTGTTGAAATTATGTAAGAAATTTCAAAAAAATGGTTGCTTGATCTTACAGTGATCACGAGAGCACTCTACGGGTCGTGGTTCACTCCTCGGACTGTGGAATGCACTCGTAGAAATAAGATCAGAGGCTTATTTCTAGGTCTGATTTCCATGAGGGTCATCCATAAGTTATGGATCAAACCATGAGTCATGGATGACACCCGTGGATCTCAGACCTGCAAACAGTTAAAACATTTTGATATCCATAAGGGGTTTTTACAAGCCGTGGTTCATTCCACTGGCCATGAATCCCAATCGTGGATTCCCAAACCTGAAAAATTACAAAAGAGTTTGTTTTGATTTTCTTGCTTCTACTGTACTTATATTCCCCCAAAGGTACAATTCCACCAAAAAGACTCTGAAGAAGGGTAAAGCACGCAATGCAAAGGAAATTCGAGAAGAGGCTCACCACATGAAGTTTAGAATCTTAGATGAGCCTTCCGAAGCAGAATGGAGTGTGTCCGAGAAAGTCTATGAAATCCAGCCCTATCAAAATGTGGTACCCTAAACAATAAGGCAAGGAGCTCATACACAGGTTACTGATGAGGCACCACTATAGCTGGCCCTCACGGTTGCATCGCAGGCAGAGACTACTTCTCCCAATACTGAAGAGGGAGAGGGGTCATCGGATGAAGGAAATGGCAATAGAGATGAAAACACGGTGACTGGAAGTGGGTCAGGAACAGAGTCAGATGATGTTAAGTCAGACACAAGTGAGAAGAGTTCCACTAGTCTGTCTACTCTAGAATCTTAAACCCAGAGATGAGCTGAGGCATATAGAGTTCAAAGACCTGAGGCTCGGGCAATCGGAGATGGTGTGTTCAGGGCATGAGGAGATAGTGTATTGAGGGTACAGCCCAATCCAAGAGGGGTTTGCCCAAAAGGGGCATCTTTTAGGAGCCACAGATTCGGACTGAGGGCCTACCTTCCATCCCAAATATTCATGCTACTTTTACTCACTACCGGCGTGGTTGGATGGATAAGCCTTCAGGCCGCTACAGTCCTGAGATAATACAGGAATTTTATGCTTCTTATGCAGCCACTAGATATTAGCTCCTTCAGCCAAGACAGAGGTACCAGGATTTTCCCCCACTTACTAGTGTAATGGTGCAATATGCACTCATTGACATATTTGAGCGCATAATTCAATGCTTTCTATTTGGTCCAGAGTTTGAGCTATAGGTTGATACAGCCGAGTTTGACCATATAATGAAAACAGTCAAGGATAAACTGAAGATGAGGGACCTTGTTCAGAGAGTTGATCTATTGAGAGAGGTTGCAGGTTACATAGCAGAACATGGCAAGGATGTAGAATATATTAATGGAGGTGACATCAAAAAGGCTTCCTTGAGTTTCGCCAGAATGTTTTACTGGGCAATAGTATGGTTCCATCTTTGTTCGACTCAAGAGGACAACACTGTGACACATGAGCATGCAGTCCTAGTTGCAAACATCATGGTTGGTTATGAGATAAACATACACCGCTACATTATAGAGGAGATTCATGAGTGGTCATTTAGAGACAACACTAGTATTCCCTTTCCTTGCTTGATTCATAGCCTCAACATGGATTCGGTAGTCCCGAATCTTCCTAATGTGAACCATATGATCGAGGTGACATGTACACAGTATGTTGGATTGATAAAGGATGCTACTAACCCGATCGCGCATAGGAGAGATTTCTTCTCCACTTTAGCTGGAGTTGTTAGAGTTGAGGGACCATTAGTATTACAAGATCCATTTGAGTTGGGTTCAGCAAACCAGACCATAGAGCAGAGTGATGATATTCCTGGTCCTAGGGTTGGTACCACTTCAGAGGGTGCTACAGCTTCAGTTGCTGCACCTTTGACTTTCAAGCCACCATTTGTTATGCCTACTGAGCCCCCGACCCTAGCTCCTTCTAATATAGTCACCATCACCGCTGAGTTTCTACAGAATCTTGTATAGTACTAGGCTAATACAGAGAAGCAGAAAGGTGACTATCTAGATCAGCTGAGGCTTTGGGTAAAGGTTTCCAGTCGATACCTACGCGCACACATCCAGGCAATTTGCACGCGGCCATGCGCACGGGGCTAGGCGCACGTGCACGCCAAGGCTAGGAAGAGGCCAGGCCAGTGGCATGCGGGCTGGCCACCATGCGCGCGGGCACGTGCACGCTACCCGTTGGCTGCCTAGGCGATGGGCACGAAGGGGAGGGGTCGGCTAGCCTGCTGTGCGCATGCAGCTCGCCCATGCGTGGGCGATGTCTTGGATGGTGCTTCTCCAGCCACTAGCAACCAACAAATACTTTTTGGCTAAAATGCCAACTGATGGACCTTCGGGAATGAATGCGGGGTCTCGCGAATGCAAATTAACTGAACTACTCAACCAAAAATGCTATTCTGGACTCAAAGGAATCGAAAAAATTCCCAACGTTTGTTCATTTAACGAAATGGTGGGCCCCACGCCCAAAACCAACCTTAAGCCAACTTTTCCAAAACAGAACCCAATTGCCTAAAATGAGTCTGGAAGCTTCGGGACCCAAACCAAAGGTCCCTTTAACCTAAAATCGACATTCTGGAGATAACAGCGCTGATGGAATTTCCATCTGAGGCCATCTTCTCCGAATTTTGACCAAAGTCAAACTTCAAAGTTCAACTGGCCAGAAAACACAGAAAGAGGGATAAATCCAAATTAAAAGCTCCCAGACCCCACCTAAGGGTCCAACTAGACCAAACTCTGTGCTCTGGAGCTAATGGAACATTCAGAATTTGATTTTGAGCACGATTGCTAAGAATGTTGACTAAAGTTAATGATTTTCTAAGTTAAAGCTCTAAAATAGGGAAATGGCCATAACGGCCTAACAAATGGACCGGGCACTAAACCACCGGCCGCAGTATGTCATAAATGACTTGGGGCCACTACAGACAAGCTCTAATAGTACAAAGAAAGAAAAAACACAGAAATGACCAGAAGGGCCATTACATCATCCACTACTAAAAAGGACTTTAGTCCATGAAAGTCAAGAAAAGGGAGTACCTTAAGGCTCAAACAAATGCGAATACTGATCCCCCATCTCTCTCTCGGTCTCCAAGGTAGACTCCTCAACCAAATAATTCCTCCACTGAACCTTAACCACAGGAATGTCTCTGGACCTCAATCTCCTGACATCTCTGGCTAGAATGGCTACCGGCTCATCAACACAGGTCAAACTCCAATCGAACTGCACTATATCCCACTGCAACACATGTTACTCATCGGGAACATATTGCTGCAGCATCGATATATGGAAGACTGGGTGCATAGCTAAAAACATAAGAGGAAAGGCTAGCTGATAAGAAACACTACCAACCCTCTGAAGAATCTCAAACAGCCTAATATACCTCGGGATAAGCTTGCCCCACCTACCAAATCTTATCACGCCGTTCATAGGCGACACTCGAAGGAATACCAGATCCCAAACACTGAACTCTAAGGCATGAAATCTACAATCTATGTAGAACTTCTGTCTACTCTAGGTTGCCCATAGTCCATACTGAATCCCTTAAACTCGGTCTAAGGAATCACAAAGAAAATCTATACTCTGCGGCCTGGACTACAAACCATCACACCAAACCACTAGTGATCAACAATGCCTACCATACAATGCCTCAAAAGGTGCTACGCCGATGCTCGAGTGATAACTATTATTATACGCAATCTCTTCCAAAGGCATATACTGATCCCATAAACCTCAAAAGTCAAGAATACAGGCTCGTAACATATCCTCCAAGACATGGATAGTCCTCTTAGACTGGGCATCTATCTGAGGATAGAATGCATTGCTAAGCAGAACTATTGTACCATTCTCTCGCTGAATAGTCCTCAAGAACTGAGAGGTAAACTTAGTGCCATAGTTTGAAATAATAAAAGCTGGAACCCTATGTAAACAAACCACCTCACAGAAATAAATCTAGGCCAACCATTTTTGCATAGGAGAATAAACTGGTAAGAAGTGTGCAGACTTAGTCATCCTATCATCAATAACCCAAATCGAGTCAAACCCTTGAGAAGTGCATGGCAATCGTGCTATAAATTATATAGTGATCTCTTCCCATTTCCACTCAAGAATGGGAAGTTACTGCATTAATCCACCACGTCTCATGTGCTCCAACTTAACCTGATGATAGTTCAAGCACCGAGATACAAACTCCACTATGTCCCGCTTCATACCACTCCACCATTAAAGATGTCTCAAATCACTATACATCTTAGTTGCGCCCAGATAAATGGAATATCTAGAACAATGAGCCATATGGAGAATCAAATAAATCAAATCCCCAACTCTCAGAACACAAAGGCGACTATCAAATCTCAGAACGCCATCACAACCTAAGGTAGCCCTTCTTGCCTCACCCCGAACAACCTGATCACGAATATCACATAATCGTTGGTCCTCAAAATGATGCTGCTGAATCTGATGAACCAAAGCAGAACAAACCTTAACATTAGCAAGAACTATACAAAGATCTAATAGGTCAAGCCTAACCAAATGGTTAGACAAGGAATGGATGTCCAAGGCCAACGATTACTCTGAAACTGAAAAAGAAGCAAAGCTTTCCATACTTACTACCTTCCAGCTCAATGCATCCAGTACAATGTTTGCCTTACCTGAATAGTACAAAATAGTGAAGTCGTAGTCCTTCAGTAACTCAATCCATTTCCACTGTCTAGAGTTGAGATCTCGATGACTCATGATGTAATGAAGACTACGCTTATTAGTGAAAATATCACAGTGAACTCTATATAAGTAGTGCCTCCAGATCTTGAACGTGAAGACTATCGCTACCAACTCCAAGTCATGAGTAGGGTAGTTGCACTTATGAACTTTCAGCTGCCTCGACGCATAAGCTATCAAACGACCCTGCTACATCAATACACAAGCAAGACCAACTAACGAAGCATCACAATACATTGAGAAGACCTGACCCTCAACTGGAAATGTCAACACTAGAGCTGAAGTCAATAAGGCCTTAAGCCTCTGAAAACTATCCTCGTACTGATCTGACCACTAAAATGGGACATCCTTCCTAGTCATCCTAGTCAAAGGTACTGCTATGAAAGAAAATCCCTCAACATACTGCCTATAGTATGGCTTAGAACCTCGGTAGGAGTAGTAGGTCTCGACCAATCACGATAGACTGCAATATTTCTCGAGTACCCTCTAATCCAAATCTTAGATACCACGTGTCCTAGGAATGCTACTGACTCAAGCCAAAAATCACACTTAGAGAACTTGGCATAAAGCCAATGATCTCTCAAAGCCTAGAGTATAATCCTCAAGTGTTGTTCATGCTCATCTCGACTCCGCAAGTATATCAGTATGTCGTTAATGAAGACTATCACAAACAAATCCAAGTATGTCTTGAGTACCCTGTGCATCAAGTCTATGAAAGTTGCGGGGGCATTATTCAACCCAAAAGACATCAACATGAACTCATAATGGCTATATCGTGTATTGAATGCTGTTTTCAGATGTCCTCCACCCTAATCCTCAACTAGTGGTAGCCTGACCTCAAATCTGTCTTAGAAAACATGGTTGAACCCTAGAGCTGATCAAACAAGTCATATATATGCGGCATCTAATACTTATTCTTCATTGTCACCTTATTCAGTTGCCGATAATCAATACACATCTGCATCAAACTATATTTCTTCTACACAAACAGAACTGGAGCACCCCAAGGTGACACACTCGGCCTAATAAATCCCATAGCTAACAAGTCTTGAAGCTGAACCTTAAGCTCCCTAAACTCAGCTGGATCTATAGAATACAGAGTAATAGAAATGGGCCTGGTGTCCAGCTCTAACTCAATGGGAAAGTCTATATCTCTCAGGTAGAAGGCCTGGCAGGTCGGTCAGAAATACATCTAAGAACTCCCTAACCACAGGGACCAACTTGGGAGAAGAAGCGTCGGCACTAAAATCTTGAACATATGCTAGATAAGACAAATACCCATAAGAAATCAACTTCCTAGCCTGAAGAAAATAAATGATCCCAGACGAGACACGACTAACAGAACCCTACCACACAATTGGGGATACGTCGGGCACGGCTACGGTAATGGTCTAGGCATAGAAATCCAAAACCACTTGATGAGGGGTTAACCAGTCCATGTCCAAAATCACATCAAAGTCTAGCATGTCTACTATCAGTAAGTCAGCCCAAGTCTTAAGACCACCAACAGCCACTACTAAAGATAGTGGATCTAATAACCCGATCCACTACTAAAGAATCTCCTATCGGGGTAGAAATAGATACAGGAATAGATAGTGGCTCACTAGCCAACCCCAAACAAGGAACAAAGTAGGAAGATACATACGAGCATGTAGAACTAGGATCAAACAATGCTAAAGATTACTGGCGATAAACATAAATTATACATGTGATCACCGCGTATGAGGCCGCTCCCTCCGGTCTACCAGAGACCACATAAAACTGATGTTGACCACCACCTGAGCAACCACCATCCCTACCAGCTATCCTACAATGCTCGGCACCACCTCAACCCTGAACACCACATTTTCTAACCGGTGGTTGTACTGGTTTGAGAGGCTGAGTTGGCCAAGCAGCTGGCTGAGTTGTATAGTTCACTAGGGGAGCTCTATGGCATAGTGACCAATGATACCACACTTGTAAAATGGCCCTAACAGCCCACCCTATCGAGAAGAACTGGTTGAACCGGTATGACCACCACGGCCTGATACCTCAGATGATGTACCCATCAATGACTGACCACTATGACTCTGATCAAACTGAGTCCCAACTGAAGTCTGAAGTGATGCCTAAACTTGCATGCTAGACTATCCCTTATGTTGCTGCGGATGATACCACCGGCCCCACTGACCTGAAACTCTACCACCGGAGCAGGAACCACTAAAATTTCCTTGATGGTGTGGCTTCTTATCTCTAGCACTGAGATCATAACAATGCAAATCCTCCATAATATGCATATGGTTTGCTATATCTTAAAATAGTCACCTACTGGCAAATAGTATCTCAACAGTCTGTCGAAGATCGGTCCTCAACCCCCAAAGAAGCTGACAAACCTTGTTTGGCTCTGTAGAAATGATCATAGCCCCAAATGGAGCCAACTAGTGAAAATGGGTATCATACTCAACCATACACATAGATCCCTGCATCAATCTGGTAAACTGCTCTCTATTATGCTCACGGTCACTCTGAGGTAAGAACTTGGCCATAAAGGCCTTATAAAACTCTCTCTAAGTCAGATGAGGAGACAAAGATGGTCTGCAGGCTACTTTGGCCCTCCACCAAATCTTAGCTAGGCCCTCCAACTGATATGTAGTATAACAAACCCCGTGAGTATCTAACAACCGAAGATTATGAAGCATCTCCTTGCAAGTAGAAATGAAATCGTAAGCATCCTATCCAGGAGCACAGGAGAACCTCGTTGGAGACAATCTCAAAAATTGGACCAAAGACTTATGCTCTGACTCTGTCATAACTTGGCGAGAAATAAGAAGCTAAGCAATAGAATGTACTGGAAGGACCTCGGCATGGGGAGGTGTAATAGAAGGATGCACTCCTGAACTATAAGCACCTAGGGTTTCCCCCCGAGTAGAAGTCTGTGCTATATCTACAGGCTGACCCCCAACCATACCAAACAACTGGAGAAGCAAACTTTGAATATCTGACGAAGGAGCTCGGGTTGGTACTGATGCTACTACTGGCCCTGGTGGCACCTGTGCTACCCTCTAGACCACGAGCTTCTTCTCTGGTACTAACTCAGGCTCAAACTTAGCCTCAAGAGCTCTAACTGGTGCCGCTGCTTGGGCCCATTCTGACCTCTACCTCTACGACCACCCAACCCTTATCTGGAGTTGAGTGTGCTAGTATTGAAGGCTCAGCCTTGCCTACTACAAAATATCTCATACGAGCCATCTATGGAAGAGTGAACTAGAACAAATAAGATTTCCAGGAACTATCTAAGATAAGAAACATGATATAAAAGCAAGAAATGATCCATGTTTCCTAAAATGCCACTATAGCCTCCTAAAGATAGAGTACAGACATCTCTGCCCCAATCTGCAGGACTCTCCTAGACATTGGCTCCTATACCGATGACACCGGTGAACCTAGGCGCTGATACAAAACTGTCACGACCTAATTTCTCAAGTTATAATGGAACCTACAACCCCCCTGTAGGTGAACCAATCCTTGTAGCCTAGAATAATTAGTAATGGGCTACTCTCAAAGTTAAGCACGCAAGAAGTAATATAAGCGGAAGCAAGATAAAGAAGTAAAGAATGAGAACAACTAGAATACATATTTATAAGAAGGCTAAACTATCCCATGACCTGGTATCATAGTATAGAAGCCACTACTAAAATATACAGGGTACAAGAGGGAGTAGAAAATAGAATATACAACTGTCTCTGAATAAGAAAAAGAGTAAACAGTTCAAGAAATAGAAGATATGGTCAAGCCCCAGTCATTAGGAGATTACCCTAGACTTAGATGTCCAAAAGCCGCAGGAGTATCCATGTGGTCAATAGTAATAGCTCACACTAGGATCTGTACCAGAAATATTCAAAAGTGTAGTATGAGCACCAATTGTAAAGAAACGGGTACCCAGTAAGCATCATAGGCCGACTGAGCGCATATAAGATATAAAAGTAGTAAATAGTAGATAATGAAGAAAGTAATCACATAAGAAAATAGATAAAAACAAATGAAATCTATCCACAGAAATGGTTATCACCATTGACATTATGCGGCTTACATATAGCCGACTGCTCAAGCAGTATCTGATCTCTCATATGCATTGACACCTGCAAAACATACGTTTCCTCTTGTTACTCTCATATCACTTTGCCCCTCTTAACAGATTCTTTCCATTCTGATCATCTTCCTACTTTAACTTCAATTTTAAGCTCTTTTGAGTTCAAACCCGTTTCTTTCCTTATTTGACTAAGAGTACCTGCATTTACAACAATCAAGGCAATAAGTACCTCTAATTCTTATCAAAACGTGGCAATAATTCGTGAATAAAGGCTCAATAAGTTGGTATATTACCAACTTATAAAAACCCCAAACTTGAACTATTCCTTGTCCTCAAGAAAGACACTCATAAGGTAAGGATCAAAATAGATTCCCAAAACACAAGGAATGTACAAAATATTATATCGTCTCAAAATCTTAAGAAAATAATAAATAAAAGACTCAAAACAAAAAGACCCAACGACGATTCTCATCTCAATTGGTATCACCATAATTTCAAGGCAAGTATTCATTTCAAAAATTCCTATCCAAAAACTTCACTTTTCATTCAAAAGTAGGGGATTTTTTATTCAAAACAAGATTATCAAGCTTCTCAAGTCATTGGCATTGACCTTGAAGATTTGCCTTGATATTCACCACACAATTTTTCTTGTTCATTCCTCTTAATTGGAATAGAGACTTCATTATTCATTTCCAGTGTGTGATTCCACTCACCACAAGAGAGAATCTCACTCACAATCATGCAATTCATAATAGAGGGATTATAAGAGAACAAAAAGACTCTGACTCTCTCAAAGAAGTTCAAGTGCACACTGATGACATTCAAAAGAATTTTACCAAACGAGGTGGTAACAATCGCCAAGCAAAACAAGTAAGTAACCTAATGGGATGTTGGGGTCGAATCCATGGAGAATGGGACAATGGTTTTCCACTAAATGTCAGAGTTCAATTCACTAAGGTTAGCAATTGTTTGAGAAAATAAAAGTAAAATTCGGGGAAAAGGTTTGGGAATTATCGAATTGCAAGCAACAAGAGAACGATGTAAACATAATTTGAGTAATCAAGAGAAGGAAAACCAAGGGTATGCTTCCAATGGGGTTCTACAATGGGATAGGGAATTAATTAATCATGCAAATTTTCAACGAAAGGTATGGGTAGCTTGGTTCGAGCTATATTTGGTAGTCTTTTAACCCTCCAAATATATTTACTATGGTCTTTGTTCAAGCCCCATAGTTTTACCTTAAACCAAGCAATTAATGCTTGGGTGAACCAAACTATCTCTAGATTTGATACTTAGATGGGAATTTTCTTCAATCAAGTTATTTCTAGCCTTAATCTATGGTGGAAATCCTAAATTCCCGCTATTGAATTATTACCCAATTTATGAGCTCCTCTTTCAAGCAAATAACAAATTAGTAAACTCAATTAATGTTTATAACCATCAATTTTATAATTAAACCATGAAGAATTCAATAGACCCATATTAAAGAATCAATTATAAGCACAATTAATCAATGCCCATTCCCAAATTCAAACACCCATGACACTTCCCCCACTAGAATCGAATTTAGTTGCTCATATTAAAGGAACAAGAGAAAATACCAAAAGTGTTTCCCAAAATTCAATTCGTATTGTAAGCTAAGTTCAAATTCCAAGCTCAAAATTCCTTAGAAATTGTGTTTTTCAATGAGGAAGAAGAAGACAAAAGTGTACTCTCAATACTCTTCCTTGGGAAAGTAAAAACTGATTCAATTCTTAGGGTACAGAACCCAAAAAGGGTTTTAGAACCTTCCCAAATACATCATTATACATTTGGACAAAATTTCCCTATGGGGCAAGTGCGAAGCAAGGTGCGAAGGCACGCGCGATTCCACCTGGCATTGTGCGGTTTGCAGGTGCCCAACTTCCTGAGCAGTGATGTCCTACATGGGTACGATGTGGGATGCAAAATTATGGGTGATCGCCCATAGAATTATCCAGCTCGCATGCAGATGTTTACTCTCAAGACTCTGATCCTTAATGTGCAATAACACTTGTCATTATGCTGCTTGCATTCAATTTTGCCCTTCAAGAAAGAATCTTCCCCATCTGGTCATGTTTGTACTTTTAACTCCATTTTAAGATCTTTTGGGTTTACTTTCTTTCTTTTACTAAGAGTACCTGCATTTACATCAATAAAGGCAATAAGTACCTCTAATTATCATTAAAACATGGCAATAATTCATGAATAAAGGCTCAAAAAGTTGGTAGATTATCAACTTATCAAACCCCTAAACTTGAACTCTTGTTTGTCCTCAAGCGAGATACTCACAAGTTAAGGAATAAAATAAGTTCTCAAAACACAAGGGCTGTACGCAAGATTATATTGACTAAAAAACTTAAGAAAACTAACAAACAAAAGACTCAAAGCAAAAATACTCAACTATGATGCTCATCTTAATTGGTACCACCATACTCTCAAGGCAAGTACTCATTTCAAAACTCTTAGAAAATTGATTCATCTCTCATTCAAAAGCAAGGGATTTGTCATTCAAAATAAGATTATCAAGCTTCTCAAGTCATTGGCACTGATCTTTAAGGTTTGCCTTGACATTCTCCACACAAATTGTCTCATTCATTCCTCTCAATTTAAATAGAGACTTCATTATTCATTTCAAGTGTGTGATGCCACTCACCACAAGAGAGAATCCCTACTCACGATTATGCAATTCATAATAGAGGGATTAGAAGAGAACAAAAGTGACTCTCACTCGCTCAAAGAAGTTTGAGTGCACATGCATTGAACCATAGGCTTGCCCTTCATGTTATTCACCACTAATGTAGAGTTACCAATCTCGAAAGCACTAAGGACTTGCGGGCAATAATGCTGGCTAGGGTTAAGGTGAGGATTACATTTGTATCAAGTTACTCAAACTCCCTAATGCTACTCGTGATCATTAAAATCACCGCTCATATTTTCGAACATAAACTTCACCTTATTTCTCCCTCACACAACCCAAGCTTCCATTTAACTTTATTCATTAAACAACCTTTTGTTACACTCATTCGGTAGCACCAATTCTTTTTTATTTTCCATTAATTCTCTACATGGAGCATTTTTGAAGAAATTTTCATTTCAAACATAGAGTGCTAACTTTCATTGATGTGCATCTCCTTTTCGTCTCCACATTTTGTGCATACACCACCAAACATAGTCTTTTAACTATGTTAACATTTCAATCCCCCAAAAAATTAGCATTTTAGCCTATATTTTAGTTTCTATCCATCAGGGAGGATGGGTGCAAGAATAGAGGATCCAAAAAGGGTCAAGGTGTTTAACAAGGTGCCAAAGAAAAGTCAAAAATTCAAAGGGGCTTACTAGGATCAATGTAAAAGGAAGGCCATTTGTGTAAAGTGGCTATTCAAAAAATGCCTAAGGTAATCTTCCAAACTAGGAAACATATAGTGTTTTTCCTTGTATCACATTTAGGGCAAGTTCTAGACAACACCTATGCACAACAACGAAGTAAAAACTTACCACACAAGATATCATAACACAAGAATTTCACAACTAGTCTCAAAATCAATTGGGACAAATGACTTTTGACAAGATATTACGAGTTCTTCTACATACTCCTTTGTGAATCGATCAAGCCAAATGGGAAATTTGCAAGTCATTATAAGCGAATGCTTTTAGAAAAAATCATTTCCCTCTTTTCCTTTAATTTGCAAATTTCTTGCCAAGATTTTTTTTTTGGTGGGCCCATTTTGAGACAAGCAAAACACAGACTCAATTTCACACTAAAACTTTGTATTTTCCCTTAAGAAAGTCACCTCTCAATCTATCATAGGAAAATACCAACCCGATTTGACACAAAAATAAACAAAAGAAAATATTTGCTCCTTGGGAAAGAACCGTTGTATGAAGAAAATCTTCGGAGTTCATTCGACTAATCTACTATTAACACAGCAAAAATTCAATTATGCGCTCATGTATCATTGGTAAATAAGCCTTGGCGTACGCACTAAGCGTGTTTGCAAAGCATGGGTAGTAAAATGATTGAGCGTGTAGGACCAACCCGGTGATATTGCAACTCAGACAATAATATCAAGCCCGACAAGGGCACAATTTAAGCATTATTGCAATATCCAGCCCGGTGAGGGAACACATACCTATTTAACATATGCCCAACACAGGCCAAAAATGGTGACTCACCATTGCTTAAATCATAATTACACCCCCAAATTTAAATGAAGCAGTGTCCTCAGTGCTCAAAAATGAAAGAAGTGAATAAGAAGGTCCACTCCTTGAGATATGCTATTTTGAGAAGAAGGGAGAGTAACAAACTGGCAAGGGTGAACCAACCCAGCCGTCGCATATCGTAGATGAAATTTAGTAGTTGCCAGTGATTTGCTCTCAATGTGCGAAGTAAGGTGCGAGCCATAAAATGATAGGTGAGAAGCGCATGCAATTGTCACAAATCACAGTGAAAAATGCTTGAAGTTGCCAGTGATCTAGTTTGAGATGCGAAATAGCATGCGCTCTACAAAATACAGGATGCAATTCGTATTTTAGGGCGCATGTGTGGTCCGAAATTTCATTAGAGTGCAAGTATCCTACTTCCTACTTGTAAAGTAGGGTGCGATACACATATTTTGAGGTGCCTGTCACATAAGCCGGTGTATGTGGACTTGAATTTGGAGGTGGTTCTATTTTTAAGGGCGATAAGCATGCGAGTAGCACTTCTCCAGGTGCATTTTGCCTTTTGTTTTTGCAAAAGTAGTTTGTTGCCTTCTAAGCACTCCAAACCCACTGAAATCATCACCTTTAAAAAATTTCAATAAAAACAACAACAAAATAATGGATTCTTGGGTTGCCTACCAAGAAGCACTTAGTTTAACATCACAACTCGATGCGGGTACCTCACAATCATGGTTCATCAAGGTAAGTCACTCATATGAGTGTGACTCCTTCCAACATACCCAAATATTATTTGACTCGTTGCCCACTGACATTAAATTTTGATCCATCATCATCTTCCAACTCAATTACTCCATTTGAAAAAACTTGAGATACCTTGAAGGGGCCAGACCATTTGGACTTAAGTTTACCTGGTAAGAGACGGAGTCTAGAGTTGAACAAAATCACCCAATCACCCGGAAAGAATTCTCACTTTAGTATTTGCTGATCATGGTAATGCTTTATTCGGGATTTGCAGAGTACGACATTCTCATAAGCCCGCATCCAGAATTCATCTATCTTATTGAGATCTTTAACCTCGAGCATGAGCAGCCCTTTCCCAAATTAGGTTCAGCCTTTTTAAATCCCATATTGCTTTATGTTCTAACTCCACAAGAAGATGAAAAGCTTTTCCAAAAACCATTTTATATGGAGACATACCGATGGGAGTTTTATAGGTGGTCATGTAGGCCCACAATGCATCATCCAATTTTCGCGCCCAATCAGTTGTATTGGCATTCACCATTTTTGTGAGAATAGACTTGATCTCCTTATTGGATACTTCAACATGGCTGCTTGTTGGTGGGTCATATGGTGTGGCGACCTAGTGCTTGCCGCCATATTTCTATAGAAAAGCACTAAACAACTGGTTACAAAAATGATATCCTCTATCACTAATAATAGCACGAGGGGTGCTAAATCAAGAGAATATATGCTTCTTTAGAAACGCCATAACACTCTTCCATTTGTTTTTCGGTAAAGACACCTCTTCTACCCATTTGGATACATAATCCACAACCACTAGGATGTAAGTGTTTCTAAAAGAGCTTACAAAGTGTCCCATAAAGTCTATTCCCCACACATCAAATAGTTCAACTTCTAAGATTGGTGTTAATAGAAGCTCATGGCGACGAGATACTCCCTCCTCATATTAGCATTGGTCATATTGTTTTACTAAATCATGCATATCTTGATAAAGAGTTGGCCAATAAAACCTGCTCTGCAACACTTTCGAGGTGGTATGCATGCCACCATGATGACCACCGACCGGTGAAGAATGGCAAGCTTCCAAAATGGGCATCATTTCTACTTTGAGAATGCACCTTCGAATCATACCATCAGCGCAAATCTGGAAGAGATAGGGTTCATCCTAATAGAACTTTTGGGCGTTATGTAGGAATTTTTTTTCTGATGGAAAGTTAGACCTTCCAGCACTATATCACTTGCTAGGAAATTAGCAAAATCAGTGAACCAATATAACAGATCATTAGAAGCAGCCAAGATGTGATCGTCGGGGAACACATCAATTATTTCAAGTTCCCCTATAGGTCGTCCTTCCTCCTCCAATCTAGACAGATGATCAACCACTTGATTTTCACACCCTTTTTGGTCTGTTACTTCAAAGTCAGACTATTGTAGCAACAAAACCCATCAGATAAGACTTTGCTTGGAATCTTTCTTAGCCATTAAATACCTAATCGATGCATGGCCCATGTGCACCACTACTTTGGTCCATAATAGGTATGCCCAGAAATTTTCAAAAGCGAACACAACTGCAAGCAATTCTTGTTTGATCACTATATAGTTTGTTTGGGCTGCGTTCAAGGTTTTGCTAGCATAATTGATCGGATGAAAATTATTATCCCTTTTTGATTAAGTATTGCCCCCAAGTCTACCCCACTCACATCGCATATTAGCTCAAATGATTTCGACCAGTCGGGTGCTATAATTATAGGGGTTGAGGTTAGTTTTTCCTTTAACATGAGAAATGCCTTCATAATTATTATCAAAATCAAACATAGCCTCCTTCTCTAGTATTTTTCACAATGGATAGGCCACTTTAGAGAAATATTTAATGAATCTCTTATAGAATCCGACATGACCCAAGAAGCTTCTCACCCCTTTTACCATTTTTAGAGGGGGTAACTTATAAATGACCTCAATTTTATCTTGGTCAACTTCAATTCCCTTTTTTGATATGTTGTCACCTAGAACAATTCCTTCTTTCACCATGAAGTGACATTTCTCCCAGTTTAGAACTAAATTAGTCTCTTCACATCTTTCAAGCACTTCTTCCAAATGATCTAGGCAATATTCAAATGCATCTCCCACCATGGAGAAATCATCCATGAAAATCTCCATGGTGTCTCTTCCATGTCCAAGAATATTGACATCATGCACCATTGAAAACTAGTCGGAGCATTGCAAAGTCTAAACGACATTATCTTGAATGCAAAGGTCCCACAGGGACAAGTGAATGTTGTTTTCTCTTGGTCTTTGGGAGCAATTGAGATTTCATTAAAGCCTTAGTACCCATCAAGGAAACAATATTAACTGCACCCCGCTAATCAATCAAGCATTTGATATATAAATGGGAGAGGGAAATGGTCTTTGTCCATCCACGCATTCAACTTCCTATAATCCATACAATCTCTCCACCCGGTCGAAAGCCAAAGAGCTATCATTTCATCCTTCTTATTAGGCAGAATAATAATTCCTCCTTTCTTAAGTACGCATTGGACTAAACTAACCCATATGTTGTCGGATATTTGAAAAAGGACCCCCTTATCCAACCATTTAATAATTTCCTTTTTGATCACTTCTTGCATAGGTGAGTTTAATCTTCTTTGATGTTAAATTAACAGTGTGCAATCCTTTTAAAGGTTAATATTGTGTGTACATACTCCAAGAGGTATGCTAATTATATTGGCAATGGTCCAACCAAGTGCTCGAATATGCTTCTTCAAAACATCGAGTAACGCCCATACTTTCCTTTTTAATAATTTGTTAGATATGATTACCGGTAAGATCTCATTGGCACCTACATACACGTACTTCAAGTGAAAAGGCAAGGGCTTGAGCTCCAACACAGGGGTTTCAACAATGTTTGTGGTTCTTTAGATCAAGATCAAGTGTCTTTGGCACTTCAATTTGTTTGCAATGATGGTTCAACAAAATAACCTTCAGTGCTTCTTCCACAAATCTTTCTTGCAATTGAAGTTCGACACTCTCCTCAATCTTATGAATTGCAATGACTGTTCGGAGATTATTAGGTTGATTCACGGACCTACAAACATCAAAAATTATCTCTTCCTTATTCATTGAGAATTTAAGTTCCCCTAATTTTACATCAATCAATGTGCACCCCATTATCAAACACGATTGTCTCAATATAATTGGTATTTTAGAACCACTAGTGCAATCAAGTATCAAAAAATCTACTGGATAAACAAGCTGGTCCACTTTCACTAATATATCACAAAAAATTCCAACGGGGTATTTCATTGAGTGATCTTCCATAAGTAATTTAATCTTTGCAGGAGTTGATGGACCAAGTTCCAATAATTTGAAAGTGGTAAGAGACATCAAATTTTTATGCAGCCTATTTGCACGACAAATTCTACAAACACCTCGGTTATCCGAGTCAATTGCAGACATATTTGTTATTATAGCGCTACTTTGAGAGGACATGTGGATGATCTTATACTCTATGAAATTTTTCTTGGTACACATTTCTTTCACAAACTTAGCATGATTGGGCATTTGAGTGAGGGCCTGTTTTGGGGGAACATTGATAGAAATTTTTTTCAACATGGATTCAAATCCTTAGTTTGCTCTCTTTCTTTCTCGTGAAGTATGCATTGTGGGAAAGGAGGATTATATTTAGTGAAAGGTTTACAAACCTTAGGGATCTTATTTCAATGATCATGATTTTCTGCAAAATTATTACTGATAACCCTTTGGCTTCTTGGCATGTTCATGGCATGATCCTTACCATTAGTAAGGCTATATTTTTCACTATCACGGCACGAGGCTACCATCTAGACGTAACATGATACTTAGAGTCACAAGTGAGCCCAAGCTAACCCATGTCGTGGCATATACTAAGCATTTTGATTAGGATAATATCTGTGTGGAAGCTAAACTGATGTTATCGTGAAAGATATGGAATATAAACCAACAATCTCTATATATATGTAAAAAGTCTGAAAACATATCAACTGACTGTGTAAGCTGAAAAACTAACTCTATATCTAAAAGCCTCTACTGGAATAAGTGTTTGGGATAAGCCCCAACTAACTCTACTAATATAGAAACTAAAGTAAAAGACTGAGATAATGAAATATGTCATATCCTCAAAATATGAGGACTCGCCAACTGAGCTTCTTAGAAGTCAAGCTAGGCGTGGTCTGGATATTGAGCGCCTAAACCTACATCATAATAGTATGTAGCACAAAAATATGCATCAGTATTTGGAATAGACTAAGCATACGGGATATGCACTAATCTATACATACTGGATATGAGGAGATAAACTGAATATGCAAAATATACTGAACATGAAACTGAAAGATGTAATCTGATGCAATGACCAAGTAGATAACATGCAACTGTACAATACTGAACTGAGTAACTGACTACAAGGTCATGAAATAACTTAATCTAAACTATGGGAGCTACTATTAACTGATATACCCTAAACTGAGCTAACTATTGGGCCAATCTGTAATCCTTGTTGGGAGGGCGTTCATACCTTGCCAAGAGTAAGAACATTTGTTGTCATGGATCCACTAAACAAAGGCACAAAAGGGCTAAGGTGTTAAGCCTGTTCTGACAGATGACCCTTTAGAACCCACGGTAGCACGATAGTTCTGGAACTCACGGACTTCTACTAAAGGTCTCAGTCCTAATTGACGGGTGAGCCTTCATCCCTTTGTCCAGTCGGTGCTAAGTTCTACTCCCAACTAAATTAAATAAATAAACTGGTATACTCGATAGATCAAAGTATTGACTTTTTTAGAATGCAAAATAATGCTGAAACTAAAGGAATTCTAATCATGTATATTGTGGATGGTTGAATATCTGACTAAAATATATGAAGCCTTAAGCTGATCGGGAGTTCATAATCCAGCATCCTAGTGAATTGAACCACTCCTAAGAATGCTAGATGTTGAATAGAGGATGCAGTTCAAAATCATGATTCAAGTCCCAAATTAAACACATGCTTATCGGCTTAAGAATTTAGAGTATACAACAATGCTAAACTTCAAGAAAGCATGTAATAAGCTTCATACATAAGAATAAGGACTGAGCTACAAGACATTCATGAAATTCAGAAACCCTAGGTCCTGAAGATTAAACTAAAAATGGAGAACTGACATACTTAGGGACTCAATGGGTGAAAGGATACCCATTGATGAATTCCACATACCTGAAAGTAGAATTTATGGAAAAATCATTGGGTTTTGGATCCTGGAGTTGGAGAAACCTTCTGCTTGATTTGGAGAAGAACGAACATTTCTTTTTCTCTATTTTTCTAAGTATCGACTTAATTCTGAGAGAATGAGGAATTTGGGTAGTTTTAAGCTTAGTCAATAGGATTAGGCTTGTTAAAACGATATAGTTTAGCCTCTAAAAGAATATGAAAGGTCTGGAATACTTTTGGGAAATTAAAAGAAAAACTGCTGATAAATTTGTGACCCGAGTTCCACGGGTAGGAACCATGGGACGTAGATGATTCAATGGGCTGTAAAACCCTATCGTGGTTCATAGGCCTTCTTGATGGGTTGAAGGTCTAATTTCCACAACCCCATCCATAGCCCATGGATCCTTTCACGATTCATGGAGGCTGGTCGTGGTTCTCAGGGGAACTCTTGACCCTAAGGCCTGGTTCTACGGATGGAAACCATAGCCCGTGGTTCCTTACATGGTCCGTGGATCGCTCTTGTAGATCAAGAACTGAGAGTATGATCTATATGATAGTTCCACGAGGCCATTATATGGCTCATGGTTCAGTCCACAGCTTGTGGACTTGGTCTGTTGTTTTTGTTCTCAACTTTGACAGCTGAACACTTAGGATTTTGGGTTGGTTCTAGGCTTAGGATTTTTTGGGTGTTACAATATCTCCTTCTTGGGATCATTCATCCTCGACTGATGGATAAACAAGATGAGTTTGGAGGGAAAGAGTTACAATCCCTACAAACTAAATTCTAAAAGCTGATTTCTAACTGAATTTAGTTCTAAGGACATGAAAGCATGTTGAAAATGCAAGGATAGATGAGGGGAAATGAAACTTAGTGGAGAATGCGAAGAAGGAAACTGAGATACTAGAGAGGACTATAGCTCAAGTTGGAGTTGATTCAGAAGAAAAGAGGTGGGGGTAATTGGTCATCATGGCTGCTTCTGCTTCCCAAGCATCTCTCTCAATGGACTGGTTCCTCCGAAGGACTTTCACTGAAGTGACCTCCTTGTTTATCAACCTATAAAGCTGATGGTCAAGAATCTAGACTAAGATTTCCTCATAAGTGAGACTGTCTTTCACACCCACACTCTCCAATGGCCCAACCAAGGCTGGATCACCAATGCACGGAATATGGAAAACTAGGTGCACTGATGCTAAGTCCTCGGGAAAATCTAACTCATAGGCCACTCTACCAATTCTCCTCAGAATCTTTTAAGGGCCTACATATTGTGGACTAAGCTTTTCCTTCTTACCAAACCTCATCACACCCTTCATGGGATAAACCTTCAGAAATACCCAATCATCAACTTCAAACTCTAAGTCCCTTCTCCTCACATCTGTATAGGAATTCTGACGACTCAAAGCTGTGTTCAACCACTCCCTAATGGGATGAACCTTTTCCATAACCTCATGAACTGAATCTGGTACAATCAAGGTTGTTTCACCTAGCTTAAACCAGCAAATAGGTGATCTACACCTGCACTTATAAAGTGGTTCATACGGGGCCATCTGAATATTAGAATAGAAGTTGTTGTTGTAGGCAAACTTTATAAGAGGTAAGTGCTCATCCCAATTACCCTTAAAATAGATCACATAATCCGTCAACATATCTTCTATGGTCTGGATTATATGTTCTGCCTGACCATCCATCTGCAGATGAAATGTTATGCTAAGATTTACCTGAGTACCAAGACCTTTCTAAAATGATCTACAGAAATTAGATGTACACTGGGAACCCCTATGGGAGATTATAGACAAGGAAACCCCATGAAACCTGACTATCTCAATGATGTAGAGTCTGGCATAATCCTATATTAAATCTGTAGTCTTGATAGCCAAAAAGTGAGCTGACTTAGTCACCCTGTCTCCTATCACTCAAATAGAGTCATGTTATCGATGAGTATGAGGTAAACCTGTAATGAAATCCATATTGATCACTTCCCACTTTCAAGTAGGAATGCTAGTATCCTGAGTCATACCTCCTGGTTGTTGATGTTCTACCTTCACTTGCTGACAGTTGGGATATTTTGCCATAAAATTTACGATGTCCCTCCTCATGCCATTCCACAAATAGACTTCCCATAGGTCACAATACATATTAGTGGCACTGGGATGAAAAGAATACTTGGAGTTATAAGCCTCTATCAGGATCCGCTGTCTCAACTCGTCTACCCTAGGAACACATAATCGACCCTGATAGCAAAGTACAACATATCCCCCTTGGGAGAAAACCTCTATTCTTTGCTGATGGACTATACCTTTTAACTGAAGCAAGATGGGATCACTGTCTTACTTTTCCTTTACCTCAACCACTAAGGATAATTCTGACCCATTCTGAACTATCACACTGCCCTCTGTTGTGTCAGTAAGGGAAACTCCAAAACAAGAGAGCCTATAAACATCCGTAACTAACGCTTTCTTGTCTTCCTTAACATATGACATACTACCCATGGATAGTCTGTTGAGTGCATCAGCCACTATATTGGCCTTACCCAGAGGGTAGAGCACTTTCATATCATAATCTTTAAGGAACTCGAGCCACCTTCTCGGGAAATATTGACCTTTTTCAGGGTGAATACATACTAAAGGCTCTTATGGTCTGTAAATACATCTACATGGACACCATACAAGTAGTGTCTCCAAATCTATATGGAAAATACAACTGCAATGAGCTCAAGGTCATGAGTTGGGTAGTTTTTCTCATGAGTCTTAAGTTGTCTGGAGGAATAGGCAATGACTTTACCATTTTGCATCAAAGCACAACCCAGCCCGACTCTAGATACATCACAATATACTACAAAGCCATCTAAACCCTCTGGTAGAGTTAAGACTGGAGCTATGGGCAACCTAGTCTTCAATTCCAAGAAGTTCTTTTCACATTCATCAGACCGCTGGAACTTAACCTTTTACTGAGTCTATTTGTTAATGGGGCATCTATGGATGAAAAACCCTCCACAAATCTCTTGTAGTATCTAGCCAAACCCCAGAAGCTTCTAATGTCCATCGGAGAAATAGGTCTAGTCCAATTCTTTACTGTCTCTATTATTTGCGAATCTACACAGATATCCTTACTAGACACCACATGATCAAGGAAGGCAACTGACTTCAACTAGAATTCACACTTACTGAACTTGGCAAATAACTAGAGATCCTTGAATATTTACAGCACAACCCTCAAATGATTTGCATGCTCCTCTTCACTCCGAGAATACACAAGGATATCATCTATAAACATAATAATGAACATGTCCAAATACTGCTTGAACACCCTGTTCATCAAATCCATAAAAGTTGCAGTAGCATTTGTTAGTCCAAAAGACATGACTACAAATTCATAGTGATCATACCGAGTTTTGAATGTTGTATTCAGAATGTCATATTCTCTGACTCTGAGCTGATGATAGTCGGACCTGTGGTAAATCTAACAAAAGCAACTAGCACCCTTAAGTTGTTCAATCAAGTCATCAATATTGGGAATAGGGTATTTATTTTTGATCGTGACTTTTTTCAACTTACGGTAATTGATGCACATTCTGAGAGAACCATCTTTCTTACGCATGATTAGGAGTGGAGCACCCTATAGAGAGATGTTAGGTCTTATAAAGTCCTTACCTAGAAGGTATTTCAAATGTTCCTTTAATTCCTTAAGATTGGTTGGAGACATTCTATAAGGAGAAACCGAGATAGGTTGGGTATCTGGAAGGAGATCTATTTTAATGTCAATTTCCCTTTAGGAAGTAATTCCGGGAAGATATTTTGGAAACACTTCTGGAAATTCACTAACTATTGGGACTGATTGAATGGTTGGGGTCTCATAATCTCAATCCTTAAGCCGAATAAGATGATAGATAGACCCTTTCAAAATCATTTTTCTTCCCTTAAGTTTGAGATGAACCAACCTACAAGCAATAAGGTACTACCTTTTCATTCTAAGACTGGCTCATTTTGAAATTAGAATTAGACTATTCTGGTTCTACAATCAACGAAGTCATAACAAGCATGTAACCATTCCATGCCTAGGATACCATCAAAGTCAGTCATATCTAACTCTACAAGATCAGTTGAGGTGACTTTCTGAGAGATTGTGACAGAGAAATTTATGTATTCCCGTGAGGCTATTACTGAATCAACAACTGGAGTAGAGACTATGAATGGTTTTGGGAGAGTTTTTGGATAGAAACCAAAGTTTACCGCTATATAAGGGGTCACTAAAGAAATTATGGCTCTAGGATATAACAACCCGTACACGTATCCAGCTATCGAATCCTAAATCCATTAAGGTTGCTACATTTCCTGCAAACTGTGTGGTCAGCACGGGCAGTGCCACAAGCATCGCAGCTCAGAAGGCCCTTGGGATGTCCCATGAAGACCAAACAGTTGGGATGTGCCAGCTGCCTCAGTCCGATGAGCGGCCACGATGGGCGTCCCAGGTGCGACGGCTCGTAGGACGTAGCCATCAGAATGGTCCAGCCATTCCTCCTCAGCAACCAGTCTTCTGACAGGCTACGCCATGGGCGTCACCAGTGCGATGGGTCGTGGGAGCTCACCATCAAAAAAGGACAAACAGACTTCCACCAAGTCCACCCATGCCCGACGTCTTGGCCAATGGGACGTCGTAGGTGCAATGCCCGTTGGATAGCTCGTAAGGCGTCCCAGTTTCCTGAAATATTTCATTTAAATCCCAGAGGCATTTTGGTCATTTCCCATCCTATTATGTATTAAGTGAAGTCGTTTTGACTACTTTTAGAAGGTTTTTCACCCATATTACCCTAAGTCTATCCTAAGTTCCTCATTCCGCACTCAAGGAGGAAAAGTGCTATCAAGTTAAAGTCTCCAAGCTCCAAGTCAAGTCTCCTAGTTCTTTTCCAATCAAGTGGGTAATCTTCCACCAAGGTATGTGGGTTTTTAACAATGGGTTCCTTTCACCCTTGTGCCCAAATTCCTCAACTCTTATCTTGAATTATGAAGTTATGAAATTAGGGTTTTGATCTAAAATTGGGGAAAGTTTATGAAATGAGTTTCTATGTTTAAATTCATGGTTTCCTCTTGATTACTCATTATTTGATTATGATTCTCTCATTGGTATTAAAAGCCCAAGCATGAATGTTGATTTCTAGCATGAAACTATGAATTTACATGTTTACAAGAGAAAGTTGGCATGATTAGATATCATGGTCTCTATGAATTTATGAAAATGCATGACTTATTCTTTAAGTATCAATTTAGCAAGAAAAGTATATTTTGAATTATGGTCTTGTAAAGTTTTAAGAATCATGACTTTTGAATTGCATGAAATAAGATATGTCCTTATGCTTTTCCAACAGTTTTGGACATCATATATGTCCCTATGTTTAAAGAAAGTTTAGACATCAGATATGTCCCTATGTTTAAAGAAAGGTTTGGCATCTAGATATGCCCACCTAAGTTAAGTGAATTGTATGGTATCAGATATACCCTTATGCTTTTCAAATAGATTTGGCATCAGATATGCCTAAGTATTAAATGATCTATATGTATGTTTTGGGAGTAGTATTAGCACCGAGTTGGACAGGGTGAGATTACCCAAAAAGGTCCCAGAACTACATGCCACTGTAGGTCTTAAGTCCCTTCTGTTGGGCATCAGTTTAGTGATCACGCCAAGTAATGCCTTTATACCTTGGTAAGGTATATTCATTCCTTTCGATGGGGGAGATACATCAGATTCCATATAGCTCACATAGTCTATGTCGGTTAGAGAACCTCCTACAAGAAAACAGTTTATGCTTTTAAACTTGACTTGCATTTGACTTTTATTCAGATTTCAGACTTATTACTTATAATTATGTTTCAACTTAAAGAAAGTATTAGAGTCATTGCATTTAGTTTACCTTTAAAAGCATGATTTCAGTTATTTAAGTATACTTAGCATGTTTTCATCATGTTCATGCATTGCTTACATACTTAGTACATTCCATAGTACTAACGTATATTGCGCTGCATCTTTTGATAATGCATATTCAGGAATAACTTCTCAGGATCGTGGATAGAGTCCCAGGACACTCCCCTAGCTAGCTTTGGTTAGTCCTCATAGTTCGAGGACTAGATTTTGTTTCAGTTTTTAGGCTTTCTTTACGTATTAGATTATTGAGTTAGTTTGGGTGTTGTCCCATCAACTCTCTATAAGTGTACTAGAGGCTTTCAAACATAGATGTTATGAGATGATCTTTGAGTTGTATTTCTTATTCAACTCTCTATTTTTGCTATGTCTTCCAGTTTTCGAATTTACTTTGATGCTTCTGCTATGTCTTATCTTTGTTATGCTTGAGATTGCGATGACCAAGGGTTAGCTTGGGATCCTTATGGTTCCAAGTATCGTGTTACGTCTAGGGGGTAGCCTCGGGGTGTGACAAACTTGGTATCAAAGCCTTAGGTTCAAGAGTCCTAGGATGTCTGAAAGTCGCATCGAGTAGAGTCTTTTTCATGTGTGTGAAGCGCACC
Organism: Jaltomata sinuosa; assembly: GCA_003996215.1. NCBI lineage: Eukaryota > Viridiplantae > Streptophyta > Magnoliopsida > Solanales > Solanaceae > Jaltomata > Jaltomata sinuosa. The sequence goes on along the minus strand of QJPP01001832.1, from coordinate 364,975 downwards.
ACACTTATGAGAAGGAAGCTATGAGATGTCTTAGAAAAACTCCCCTTATTTCATGATCACATCGTGCGGTAGAGCTTAAGTCTAATGTTCCTCTAATCCTTATCTTATGCATTTTAGATTATGCCTCTTCGATTTGCTATGCCTCTCCGAGCCACTCAAAATGCCACTCCTCAAGTTCCAGTTCCTGATGTCACGAATGATGAGTTTAGGAATGCTATTCACCTACTAGATCAGACTTTGGAAAATCAACAGGCTCCTGCCCCGCTTATCCTCAAGGTGGGGTAGCAGCCTGATTTCAATACTTTATCCATATGAACCCGCTGAAGTTTTGGGGTTCAAAAGTGGGAGAGGACCCGCTCAATTTTATTGATGAGGTGAAGAAAATCTTTAAGGTTATTGAAGTAGAGGGTGTTGATTGTGTTGAGCTTGCATCCTATCAACTCAAGGATGTGGCTCTTATTTGGTTAATGCAATGGAAGGAGGCTAGGGTGAGGGATGTGATCCCCATGAATTGGGAGTGTTTTGAGAGAGCCTTTCTTGACAGGTTCTTTCCCCTTGAGTTGAGGCAAATGAAAGTGGAGGAATTTGTGAACTTGAGACAAGGTTCGATGTCGGTGTAATAGTATAGTTTAAAGTTCACTCAGTTGTCTAGATATGCTCCCTCCATGGTAGCGGACCCGCATGATCAAATGAGCAAATTCATCTATGGTGTTTCTAATATAGTGAAGAAAGAGTGTATGTCTGCTTTATTATTGAGTGATATGAACATCTCTCATCTCATGACTCATGCCCATCAGTTGAGGGTGAAAATCTTAGGGAGATGGCAAGGGAGAACAAGAGGGTTAGATCCGAGGGATCAGGTTTTGGTCATCACAGGTCCGGAGGTGGACATCGCTCTTCCTTACAGAAAAAGTCATCAGGTCTTGTTCACTCTTCTGCTAGTGCTCCTACCAAGTCTCAGAAGCCTCGTCATGATCAGAGTGGTAGAGGGTTTGGCTCCTATTCCCAGTCCCAGGGTAGTGTTACTAAAGGATCTTCTTACCCAGCTTATGTTAAGTGTGGGAAGACTCACCCCGGTGAGTGTATGATTAGTAGAGAGGGTTTCTTTGGGTGTGGTTAGATCGGGCACCGCGTTAAGGATTGCCCTTCAGCTAAGAAGGGGAAGGGAGGTGGTAGAACTCAGTCTACCCCCGCAGCTTCAGGTGGTAGACCAGCCCCGCAGGGCGCAGCTTCTAGTTCTGGTGGTCAGTGCCAGAACCAATTTTATTCTATGTCCTCCCGCTAGGATCAGGAGAGTTCTCCAGATGTGGTTATCGGTATGTTAAAAGTCTTCTCTCTTGATGTGTATGCCATGTTAGATCCCGGTGCTTCCTAATCTTTTGTAACCACTTATTTGGCTTGTAAGTTTGAGATTTGTCCTGAATTGATGTTAGAGCCCTTTCATCTTTCTACTCCTGTTGGTGAGTCAATCCTAGCCAAAAGAGTCTATCAAAATTTCCCTATCTCAGTCCTTCATAGAGTCACTTCAGCGGATTTAGTAGAGTTGGAGATGACTTATTTTGATGTCATTTTTGGTATGGATTGGTTGTATGCATGTTATGCCTCAATTGATTGCCGCACTTGTGTGGTTAGTTTCAAGTTTCCTAATGAACCTGTCCTAGAATGCCTAGGTAGTCCCTCTTTTTCGAAGGGTCGTTTCATAACTTATCTCAAGGCAAGGAAGACAATTTCTAAGGTTTATATGTATCATATAGATTGGGTTATACACACAGAGTCTGAGACCCCGACTATTCAGTCGGTTCCTATTGTGAATGATTTTCCAGAAGTGTTTCCCAAGGATTTGCCCGGAGTCCCTCCCGAGCGAGAAATTGACTTTGGGATAGATTTTCTTTCGGATACAAATCCTATCTCTATTCCTCCCTATAGAATGGACCCCGTGGAACACAAGGAGTTGAAAGATCAGTTGAAAGACTTGCTTGATAAGGGTTTCATCAGGCCTAGTATTTCTCCTTGGGGTGCCCCAGTTTTGTTTGTTCAAAAGAAGGATGGATCTCTTAGAATGTGTATCGATTACCGTCAATTGAACAAGGTCACAATCAAGAATAAGTATCCCATTCCTAGGATTGATGACTTATTTGATCAACTTCAGGGTGCTAGTTTCTTCTCCAAAATCGACCTTAGATACGATTATCATCAGCTTCGGGTTTGGAAGTGTGATATCCCTAAGACAGCCTTCAGGACTCGGTATGGTCATTATGAGTTTGTTGTTATGTCTGTTGGCCTAACGAATGCTCCTGCAGCTTTTATGGATTTGATGAACCGTGTGTTCAAGCAGTATTTGGATATGTTTGTGATTATTTTCATTGATGATATCCTCATCTACTCTCGGAGTGAGGAGGAATATGCGGATCACTTGAGGGTGGTGTTGCAAACCCTCAAGGATAGACAGTTGTTTGCTAAGTTCAGCAAGTGTGAATTCTGGATGCAGTCTGTTGCTTTTCTGGGTCATATTGTTACTAGTGATGGTATTTGGGTTGACTCTAAAAAGATCGAGGCGGTAAAGAACTGGCCTAGACCCACTTCTTCGTCTAATATTAGAAGCTTCTTGGGATTGGCTGGTTACTATAGGAGATTTGTGGAAGGGTTTTCTTCCCTTGATTCCCCATTGACCCGATTGACTCGGAAAAAGTTTAAGTTTCAGTGGTCCGACTCTTGTGATAAAAGTTTTTAGGAATTGAAGACTCGATTGACTACAGCTCCAGTATTGGCTCTACCCGAGGGCCTTGATGATTTTATTATGTATTGTGATGCCTCAAGAATCGGTTTGGGTTGTGTTTTGATGCAACGGGGGAAAGTGATTGCTTATGCCTCGAGACATCTTAAGGTGTATGAGAAGAACTACCCTACTCATGATCTTAAGCTAGCGGCCGTGGTTTTTGCTTTGAAGATTTGGAGACACTACTTGTATGGTGTGCATGTGGATGTTTTCACTGATCATAAGAGTCTTCAATATTTGTTCACTCAAAAGGAATTGAATTTGCGACAAAGGAGATGGCTTGAACTCCTTAAGTATTAGGATATGAGTATGCTTTACCATCCGGTTAAGGCCAATGTCGTGGAGGATTCTTTCAGTAGGTTGTCCATGGGAAGTGTAGCTTCCATTGAAGATGGAAAAAAGGAATTGATTAAAGAAGTTCATAGGCTTGCTCGGTTGGTAGTTCGCCTTATGGACTCGACCGAAGGTGGTGTGATTATTACTAATGATGCCAAATCATCCTTGGTGGCTGAGGTGAAAGCCAAGCAATACAAAGATCCCTTTCTACTTCAGCTTAAGGGTGCAGTTCGTCAACAAAGAGTTGAGGTTTTCTCCCAAGGGGGAGATAGTGTGCTTTGTTATCCGGGTCGCTTATGTGTGCCAGATGTTGATTGGTTGAGACAACAGATTTTTTCTGTGTCTCACAGTTCTAGATACTATATTCATCTGGGTGCCACTAAGATGTACCGTGATCTACGGGAAGTCTTTTCGCGTAATGGTATGAAGAAGGACAGAGCTGGGTTTGTGGCTAAGTGTCCCAACTGTCAGCAGGTAAAGGTGGAACATCAAAGGCCAGGTGGTATGCTTCAAGATATTGAACTTCCCACTTGGAAATGGGAAGCAATCAATATGGACTTTATTACGGGATTGCCTCGTACACGAAGGCAACATGACTCCATTTGGGTGATTGTCAACCGGATAACCAAGTCATCAAATTTCTTAGCTGTTAAGACTATAGATACATCGGATGATTATGCTAGACTCTACATTCGGGAGATAGACCGATTGCATGGTGTTCCTTTGTCTATCATTTCGGGTAGAGGTCCTCAGTTTACATCTCAGTTTTGGAGGTCGTTTCAGAAAGGTCTTGGTACTAAGGTGAAGCTTAGCACAACTTTTCACCCTTGACGGATGGCCAGGCCAAGTGTACTATTCATACTTTGGAGGATATGTTGAGAGCTTGTGTTATTCACTTCAAAGTGAATTGGGATGATCACTTACCTCTTATCGAGTTCGCCTACAACAACATCTTTTGCTCTAGTATCCAGATGGCTCCATATGAGGCACTTTATGGCCGGAGGTGTAGATCTCATATTGGTTGGTTCGAGGTAGGTGAGGCAGCCTTGATTGGTCAAGATTCTGCACATGAGACCATGGAGAAGGTTCAGCTTATTCAGGAAAGGTTGAAGACAGCTCAGAGTCGACATAAATCTTATGCGGATATGAGGAGAAGAGAGTTAGAATTTGAAGTTGATTATTGGGTTTTCCTTAAGGTGTCACCCATGAAGGGCGTGATGAGGTTTGGCAAGAAAGGAAAACTTATTCCCCAATTTTTAGGTCCTTATCAGATTTTGAGGAGAGTTAGTAGTGTTGCTTATGAGTTGGAGTTGCCAACGGAGTTGGAAGCGGTTCATCAAGTTTTCCATGTTTCCCTGTTGAAGAAGTGTGTTTGCGATCCGAGCTTCATTGTTCCATTGGAAGATGTAGGTGTGAAGAATAGTCTCACCTATGAGGAAGTCCCCATGGAGATCCTTGATCGTTAGATTCAGAGGTTGCGAAATAAAGAAGTCGCTTCGGTAAAAGTCCTTTGGAGGAATCATCTTGTTTAGGGTACTAGTTGGGAAGCGGAAGAGGCCATGAAGGCCAAATATCCTCATCTCTTTCCTTCTGATTTAGTTCCAGCTTGAGGTACTAGGTTCCTCCTTAGTACGTCCCTCCGATTCTACTCCATCAGTTTCTCTCATGATTCTAGCATGCATCCATGTTTTACGAAGTTAGTTTATCATGTTTTAAAGTTGAAGAGCTCAAGTTTTATGATTACCCCTTGATTTCTATGTTGTGATATTTTGTTGGGCTGTTTTCCCTCATATTCCCTTGTCTAGCCTTCATTCGAGGACGAATGATCCCAAAGGTGGGATATTGTAACATCCCGTACATGTATCCATCTATCGAATCCTAAATCCACGAGCGTCGCAGCTCAGATGACCCGTGGGATGTCTCATGAAGACCAAACAATTGGTCTATGCCAGATGCCTTAGTCTGATATGCGGCCAGGATGGGCTTCATAGGTGCGATGGCCCGTAGGACCTCGTCGTCGAAATGGTCCAGCCATTCCTCGCCAACAACCAGTCTTCCAATGGGCTAGGCCACGGGCGTCGCCAGTGCGATGGGCCATGGGTGCTCGCTGTCAAAATGGACCAGCAGACTTCCACCAAGGCCACCCCTACCCGACGTCTTGGCCGATGGGCTGTCGTGGGCACGACACCCGTCGGATAGCCCGTAAGGCAGCCCAGTTTCCTGAAACTTTTCATTTAAATCCCAGGGGCATTTTGGTCATTTCCCACCCTATTATGTATTAAGTGAAGTCGTTTTAACTACTTTTAGAAGGGTTTTCACCCATATTACCCTAAGTCTATCCTAAGTTCCACATTCCTCACTCAAGGAGGAAAAGTGCTCTCAAGTTGAAGTCTCCAAGCTCCAAGTCAAGTCTCCTAGTTCTTTTCCAATCCAGTGGGTAATCTTCCACCAAGGTAAGTGTGTTTTTAACAATGGGTTCCTTTCACCTTTGTGCCCAAATTCCCCAACTCTTATCTTGAATATTGAAGTTATGAAATTAGGGTTTTGATCTCAAATTGGGGAAAGTTTATGAAATGAGTTTCTATGTTTAAATTCATAATTTCATCTTGATTACTCATGATTTGATTATGATTCTCTCATTGGTTTTAAAAGAACAAGCATGAATCTTGATTTCTAGCATAAAACTATGAATTTACATGTTTTCAAGAGAAAGTTGGCATGATTAGATATCATGGCCTCTATGTATTTATGAAATTGCATGACTAATTCTTTAAGTATGAATTTAGCAAGAAAAGTATATTTTGAATTATGGTCTTGCAAAGTTTTAAGAATCATGACTTTTGAATTGCATGACATCAGATATTTCCTTATGATTTTCCAATAGTTTTGGACATCAGATATGTATATATGTTTAAATAAAGTTTGGACATCAGATATGTACCTATGTTTAAAGAAAGGTTTGGCATCTAGATAAGCCCACCTAAGTTAAGTGAATTACACGGTATCAGATATACCCTTATGCTTTTCAAATAGATTTGGCATCAGATATGCCCAAGTATTATATGAGCTATATGTATGTTTTGGGAGTAGTATTAGCACCGAGTTGGACAGGGTGAGAGTACCCAAAAAGGTCCCAGAATTACATGCCACCGTAGGTTTTAAGTCCCCTCTGTTGGGCATCAGTTTAGTGATCACGCTAAGTAATGCCTTTATACACTGGGAAGGTATATTGGGTCCTTTTGATGGGGAAAATACATTGGATTCCATGTAGCTCACATGGTCTATGTCGGTTAGAGAACCTCCCACAAGAAAATAGTTTATGCTTTTAAACTTGCATTTGAATCTTATTCAGATTTCAGACTTATTACTTATGATTATGTTTCAGCTTAAAGAAAGTATTAGAGTCATTGCATTAAATTTACCTTTAAAAGCAAAGCATGATTTTAAGTTATTTAAGTATACTTAGCATGTTTTCATCATGTTCATGCATTGCTCACATACTTAGTAAATTCAATTGTACTAACGCATATTGTGCTGCATCCTTGGATGATGCAGATTCAGGCATACCTTCTCAGGCTCGTGGCTAGAGTCCCAAGCCACTCCCCCAGCCAGCTTTTGTGAGTCCTCATAGTTTGAGGACTACATCTTATTTAAGTTTTTAGGCTTCCTTTACGTATTAAATTGTTGAGTTAGTTGCGGTGTTGTCCCATCAACTCTTCATGAGTGTACTACAGACTTTTAGACATAGATATTATGAGATGATCTTTGAGTTGTATTTCCTATTCGACTCTCTATTTGTTCTATGTCTTCCTGTTTTCGGATTTACTTTGATTCTTCCGCTATGTGTTATATTTGTTATGCTTGAGATTGCGATGACCAAGGGTTAGCTTGGGATCCTTGTGGTTCCAAGTCCCGTGTTATGTCTAGGGGGTAGCCTCGGGGAGTGACACATGATCTAATAATGCATATACATCAAGATCAAAGACTTATAACATACCAGTTACCACAATAGGGGATCCCTTCTTATCCTGACAAGTCTGAAGAGCGTTAAGTCTATTTTGGCGCTGATCGCCACCTACACTGGATGAGGCACTCTGTTGAGTCGGGCGATGTAACATCTCAGAGTCTGATCCAGCTTTCAAACTTACAACATCTAAGAATTCTTAACTTTCCAGGAACTACAGGTCAAAACCATGGACGGTTGTTTGAACCACGGGCCCTAGAATGGAGTCGTGGTTCATATTTACTAGTTCAGTCTCTGGTCTGAGAACCACAAGTTAGTTCTACGAACCGTGGTTCAGTCTATGGCCTATGCTGTCCACTCGTGGAATCAGATCAGAGGGCTGACAAATTCCCTGAAAATCACAATTTGGTCGACGGATCATAGTGTGAACTATGGTCCATCTTTTTGACCCGTAGAACCTTTTATACAACATGAATTTTGGAGCAGGAACCACGAGTGGAAACCACGAGTCATGGTTCATTCTATGGCTCATGGAATGCACCCCTGATCCCTAAAACCCAACTTTTTACAGTTTTTTCATAATTAAATCCCAGAGGTATTTTTGTAATTACCCACCCTTTTAACTCTTAAGTGTGGTTATTTTTACCACTTTTAGTAGGGTTTTATTCCCTAATAGCCTAAACTCTTCTCATTCTAAGAAATCCTATTCCAAAAGAAGAAAGAACTCCTTCAACCTCTAAGTCCCAAGCTCCAAGTTCAAGTATCCATTTCTTTTCATCTTAAGATCAAGCAAGCTTCAATAAGGTATGTGGGTGTTCAATGAGGTATTCCTTTCACCCTTATACCTAAAACCCATAGTTTTTTACTTTGATTTATGAATTTGTGAAATTAGGGTTCTTGCCCAATTTGGAGAAAACTTACGGGTTCAATTTTAAAGCATTAATGCATGGTTTCTCATTACTTATATATGATTTATTTGAGGTTCCTTAATTGAATTTAAAGGTGATTTCTAGCATGATTCCCTTAATTTGCATGTTTTCAAGTGAAAATTGGCATGTTTAGATAACATGGCCTTATGTATTTGTGAAATTGCATGCCAAATTCTTCAAGTTATGAATTCAGAAAGAAACATATGTTTTGAATTATGGCTATGCTAAGCTTCAAGAACTTATGATATGAGAATTGCATGACATCAGATATGTATTTATGATTTTCAAATAGATTTGGCATCAGATATGCCACAAGTGTGTTATGAGCTATATGCATATTTTGGGATTAGTATTTAGCACCGAGCGACGAGGGTCGATCTCCCAAGTCCAGAACTATATTTCCAGCGTATGTTATGAATCTCCCTATAGGCTTATGAAAGTGGTTCCATATTTGATTATGGTGTCCTGTGCTTGAGTGGCATTAGGGAAGCTTTGTCAACTAGGGTTATATAGTTGGATTATGGTGTCCTAAGCTTGAGCGGACATTAGGGAAGCTTTACAAACTAGGGTTATATAGTTAGATTATGGCGTCCCGTTCCTTGGCAGGGTTTGGGGAAACTTTTCTAACTAGGGTTATATAGTTAGATTCTATGTAGCTCACATGGTCTATTATCCGTTATAAGAAACTCTCATATGAATGTTTTTAAGTCTCATCCTATGTTATCTTTTATCTCATGTTTTAAATCATGATATTTCTTCTAACTTCTCTTTTATGCATTATCTCAGCTTAAGTATGTTTTATGCATAATATTTCTTCTAACTTCTCTTTTAAGTATGTTTTAACATGATTATGCATATCTCACATACTCGGTACATCCTATGGTACTGATGCATATTTTGTGATGCATTCTCTTGATGATGCAGAGTTAGGTTTTCTCCCTCAGGCACATGGCTAGAGACCACATGACATTTTAGTTAGTGTTGGTGAGTCCTCATTGTTCGAGGGATAGTTATGATCCTAGTTGTTTTATGGCTGTTACTTTTATACTTTGAGTTAGCTAGGGTCTTGTCCTAACAAATCCTTATGTCATGTGTACAGTCTTTTCAGACATAGACAGTATTTGAGTCTCCCTTTCTGGATTATGTTTCATCTTGACTTTATCATTATGGATTGGGTTGCCTAGCTTTCTATTTATTCTTTCGATTTGTTTTGTTATGAATGTCTGAGTATCGTATGACCAAGGGTTAACTTGGGGCACTTATGGTCACGAGTCCCATGTTACGTCTAGGGGGTAGTCTCAGGGCGTGACAGGCGACCTGCTCGAGCTGCTGAAGAGTTAGACTAATTCTTCTGAAGAGCACCCTTGCCTCCCTGCGATGCCACTTGGCACTCTCAACCTACGGACAGGCTTTCCACATCTGAAACAATTACCACTGACTGCCATACACTCACCCTGGTGGTTCTACCACACTTCTTTCAAACTGCATGAGTACGCCCACTCGTGACACTACCCTGGGACTTAGAGCCTGGTGCCCTATCCCGCTTATCATGTCTGAACTTGGGCACTGGGGCACTGGCAAAGGATGGGGATGAAGCTGAAGATTTCTGGTAGAATTGAGAGTGATTACCACGATTTGCCAGGCCTCATTCTCAAAATATCCATGAGCACATAGTTTGAATATCGCCTTTGTAGATATTAGTTAGTTTTGAATAATCTTCGAGGATTTTTTTTATACAATGATTCTTTACTAAGGAGCAAAAAAATTCTTTTCTTTATTTTTGTGTCGAACCGGGTGAGATTTCCCTATGATAGATTGAGTGTCAACTTTCTTAAGGTAAAATGACAAGTTTTAATGTTTATTTTTGTGTTCATTTTGCACTTGTCTCTAATGGGACCACAAAAAATATTATTTTTTGGCAAAGGATTTTGAAAATAGAGAAAAAAGCGAAAAATGAATTTGGAAAGCATTTTCTTGTCATGACTTTTACATTCTTTATTTTTCTTTCTGATTCAAAAATGAGTTGTGCAAACTCGAAATAACTTATCAAAAGTCATTTGTTCCATTTGATTTTGAGAATAATTGTGGACTCTTTGTGTTGTGAAACCTTGTGTTGTAAGGCTTACTTTGTTTCTATGTATGCATGTCATCTAGAACTTTCCCTTAAGTAATTCAAGGAAAAATCCTAGACATTGTTTAGCTTGGAAGATGACCTTAGGCCTTTTTGAATAGTCACTTTGCTCAAAAGTTCGTTCTGTTAACATTGATCCTAGTCAACCATTTTGAGATTTTAACCTTTTTTTGGCACCTATGTTATACATCTTGACCCATTTTGAATACTCTATTTTTGCACCCGTTCCTCCCTAATTTCTAGCAAAGAAAATGTAGGATAAAAGCCTTAGTTTGGAAGGGATATGAATGAAAAATGGAATGTTGATGTAGGCAAAAGCCTATGTTTGGGGGTGTACACATTAATGATGGAAAGCGGAGTTGAGCTTTAATGTGAGGTAGCACCTAATGTTTATCTTACGAATTACCTGATGTTGCCAATAGATGAAAGAATGAAAGAAAAAGAATTGAATGGTGCTACCTCTTAAGCAAAACAAAAGGGTGTTTGAAAGAATGGTTGTTGGGAAAACTAGGGTTGTGAGAGGGAGAAAGAAGATGAAATTGAATCAATTATGTGAGCGGTGTACTTGAATTGCCTTATGATAGCAGTAGAGAGGTTTAGTCACTTGATCCAAATAATAACCTTACCTTAACCTTATCCTACATAGTTACCCACACGTCCTTAGTGATTCTGAGCTTTGCAACTCTACATTAGTGGTGAATTATATAAAGGGCAAGCCTATGATTCTCTATGTGTGCACTCAAACTTCTTTAAGAAAGTGAGAGTCTTTGTACTCTCTTATAATCCCTATATTATGAATTTTATGGTTGTGAGTGGGATTCTCTCTTGTGGTGAGTGGTATTATTATTGGAGTAAATAGTAAATTCTTGACATCAATTGAAATGAATGAATGAGACAAGTTGTGTAGCGAATCTTAAGGCAAATCTTAAAGGTTGATACCAATGACTTGAGATGCTTGATGATCTTGTTTAAAATGAAAAGTTCCCCGGATTTTGAATGAAAGAAGTCTCTTGAAAAGAGTTTTTGAAGTGATTATTTTTCCTTGTGCTTATGGTGGTACCGAGGGAGTTTAGTTCTTTTGTTTTGAGTCCTTTTTTATTGTTTTCTTTTGTCTTGAGTTATAGTAGTCCTTTGCGCAATCCTTGTGTCTTGGGTATATCCAATGAGTTGTGAATGCTTTGCTTGAGGACAAGCAATAGTTCAAGTTTAAGAGCTTGATAAGTTGGTAATTTACCAACTTATTTAGCTTTTAAACATAAATTATTGTCTTGATTTAACGCTATTTATAAGGAATTTATGCTTTTATTCTCTTATATGCAGGCATTTGTGTGAAATGAAGATAGAAGAGGATTTGAACCCAAATGAAGATAAGAGCCATGGATGATTTGAAATATACTAGAAAGAAGATAAGAAAATTGAAAAGAAAATTAAAGAATTTATATCCGGAATATAAACAACTTAGTATTACAAAAAATGATAACGATAAATTAAATAAATTAATAGATACCATATCTAAAATAGAATATAAATATATTAAATACTTAAAGAAACAATGACTGATAACGATAACGAACACAGACAAAAGCTTAATGAAATAATTATAGTAAAAAGACAAGAATTGAGACATAGGCAACATAGACTCAATAGTAATATATTTGCAGGAACTTGTAAAGAATCTATCATAGCACAAAGAAAAACTATATTTTACCTACAACTACAAATAGACAGCTTGGAATATAAATTACAACATAACTTATAAATGAACAAAGAAGAATTTGTCATAGACGAAAAAACATATGAAAATCACGAAGGATTAAAAATAAAGATCATATTTTCAAATCTAGGAAGACGATATAAGAAAATAGGAGATAATTTAAGTCTAATGTTAGAAAAAGAATCCTTAAGACTAGAAGATAGCTTAACGGCAATGGTAAGACTTGCTAGAGAAAATGAAGAAATAGACCGAAAAAATGAAATAACTATCATTAAACAACAGGCAAAACAAGAAATACAACAAATTGAAGAAGTAAAAAATGACAGGATAATAGCCCTAGAAAAGGAATTAGCTAAGTTAAAAGAATTATATACGGTAAAACAAAAAGAAAAGGAAATTGAAGCAAAATTAAAAACTGAAATAGAAAAATTCAAAGAAAAACTACAAATAGAAGAACCAATCGAAGAAGAAGAATTAGGTATAAATGAGGTAAACGATAATCAGACAGAACAGAGTTCGGAAATAAGTGAAACCTATACAGAAATGATAGCAAATATAGCAAGCATAGACGAAAATATTGAAATAAATGCAGGAGATGTTGAAAAAGAAAAAGAACAAGAAGCTAGTACATCAGGAGTTAAAAACCCAAAAATATTAAATTCGACATACAATACAGTTAATTATGAGCAATACGATAGGCAAGACAGTATATGGGATAAAAGATTAAATAAAAAATGGACTCCAAAACCAACCAACCAGAATAATAATTTCTTAGATTTAGATTGTGTAACGGACATAAATAAAGCAATTCAACTATGGATAGGATATATAGCAAAACAGCTAATAGACAATAAAATAAGTCTGACAGAAGTACCAGGATATATAGAATGAACATTCTTAGGAACAGTAAAATTATGGTTACACAACTTATCAGAAGAAAGTATAAACACATTAAGAAGTAGTAAAACTATAGACGGTAAAACAACAACTACAGCTATGGATATTCTAAATAAATATGAAATGGCAATACTAAATGAATTTAGCAGCACAACCACAGAAACAGAAGAACAAAATAAAGATAAACAATTAAACAGAAATTTAATGTTAAAATTAGCAATATGTAATATGTGTTACATAGATGAATATACATGTGTATTTAAAGAATATTATTACAGAGGAACATATACGGCGGAAGAAGCAAAAGAAGTAAGGAGATTATATTTTACAAAATTACCAGAACCATTTAGTTCAAAAATAATAAAAGATTGGAATGAAGCAGGCTTACAAGATACTCTAGGAGCAAGAATAAGATTTTTACAAAAATGGTATTCAGATATATGTGAGAAATATAGGGAAGAAATAAAAATGGAAAAAATCATAATAAAAAATCTATCATGTTGTAGAGATAAAGTAGCACCCCAATTCGGATGTAAAGATAATTACTATAGAAAGAATAGAAAACGAGGGAAATTTAAAAGATATAAATCCCAATATAAATACAAAAGGCCTAGACGAAGGTATTATGTAAAAAAATTTAACAATAAAAGATCATTTAAACCAAAAAAGAAAATAACTGAATGTACATGCTATAATTGTGGAAAATTAGGACATTTAGCTAGAGATTGCAAACTACCTAAAAATCCTAAGAAAAAGCAAATAGCAGAAATAATAATAAATAATGAAGAATATATGCAATTAGAATATCTAGATTATGAACTGGACAGTGACGATAGTATATATGAATTATCTGAAAATGAATTGAATGAAGAATTAGAAAAAGAAGAATTAGATGATAATGTTTGAAAAAGATGTAAATATATTTGAACAGATAAAATGAAAAGAATTAGATTTAAGTGTAGAAAAAATATTCAAAATACCAATGCTAAAAAATATATTTAAACGACAGAAAGAAGAATATTATGTGGTAAGTCAGAAAGAACATATAATAGATTGTAAATATACCAAAACAAAAGCAAAAATACCTATAATAAATAAGAGAATAATAAATAAAGAAATACAAGCAATACAGGCTAAAGAACCAATAAAATATGTACATCTAGGAGGAACAAAAATATTAATAAAAGCATGTTTTAGAGAAGGTATAGATACACCTATAGAAATATATTTAGCAGATGACAAAATAATTGAACCTATAGGAAAAAGTATAATAAGTGCAGTAAAAGGAAATCTAATATACCAAAAATTTAAATTCATAATAAGCGTCAACTATTCAGTAGCAATAAATGACAGGAATATAGATAAATCATTAGTACTGTATTGGAAAATGACAGGAATCGAACTGGCCCAGGTAGTAAAATATTTACAGCAAGATGTAAAAATTTATATGTCTTAACAACAAAACATAAAATAACAGCAAAAAACAAAATTAATAGGATAAAAATAGAGAATCCATTTGAACAAATTGTCACAGTAATAGATAATAATGATTATAGCTATAAGGAAATTGACATAGAAGAAGATCTAGAAATAGTAAGCGACAAGATAAGCACATCTAAAAGAAAAATTCATAGTGAAACACCTCAATCATCAGGAAATTCAGTAAAAATAAAAGAAATAGAGCTATATCACTATTATATAACTGGAATATTAGAACAAAGAAAATTTATTATAACAATAAATAAAGGTCAGGAAGAAAATTATATAACAAGAGAATTGGTAACAGAAGAAGAAATAAATTCTACAGAACAGCCAGAATTACCAAAAGAATTTACAGCATTAAGAGAAACAGTAGAAAAAGAATTAATCATTGGCGGGATACCAATGGTAATAAATTTCAAAATATATCATGGAGATAAAAATATCATATTAGGAATAAAATGGTTAGAAGGCATGAAACCGTATAATTTAGAAAACACCCAGTTAACTGTTACATATAAAAATAAAAAAGTCATAATAAAACGAACAATATGAAATAAAAATGAAAATTTATATACTTGCCAAAATAATAGTAGAAAATTACTACAATAGATACTATACCCCGATGATAGATACAGGAGCAGAAGCTAATATGTGTAAACATAATTGTCTACCAGATGAAAAATGGGAAAAATTAACCACACCGATAGTAGTAACAAGATTTAATAATGAAGGGAGCATGATAAATCATAAAGCAAAAAACATAAAACTACAAATATGGGATAAGATATTAACCATAGAAGAAATATATAGCTATGAATTCACAAACAAAGATATACTTTTAGGAATGTCATTTCTCGAAAAACTATATCCACATATAATAACAAAAACGCACTGGTGATTTACTACACCATGTAAACACAAAGTAGGAGCTAAAAGAGTATATAATAAAAATAGAAAACCTACCCCATGGATAAAAAGAAGTGAAAAAATTACCCAGAAATTAGAAAATATAAAAACAAATGAGCATAAAATAGAACTAATTATATTTGCTATAGATAAACTAAAAATCATTCAAGATCGATTAGAACCATTATATAGTGAAAATCCCTTAAAAGGATGGGAAAAACATAAAACCAAAGTAAAAATAGAATTAATTGATGAAAATAGTATAATTACCCAAAAACCTCTCAAATACAATTTTGATGATCTAAAATAATTCAAAATGCACATAGAAGAATTATTAGAAAATAAATATATACAAGAAAGTAATAGCAAACATACAAGCCCAGCATTTATAGTAAATAAACATAGCGAACAAAAAAGAGGAAAAAGTAGGATGGTTATTGATTATAGAAACTTAAATGCCAAAACTAAAACATACAATTAGCCAATACCAAATAAGATATTAAAAATAAGACAAGTCCAAGGATATAATTATTTTAGTAAATTTGATTGCAAATCAGGCTTTTACCACCTTAAGCTAGAAAAAGAATCTAAAAAACTAACAGCATTTACAGTACCCCAAGGATTTTATGAATGGAACGTATTACCTTTTGGATATAAAAATGCTCCAGGAAGAAACCAGCATTTCATGGATAATTACTTCAACCAATTAGAAAATTGCATAGTATATATAGATGATATACTCTTGTATTCAAGAACACAAGATGAACAGATAAAATTACTAGAAAAATTTATATATATTGTTACGTATTCAGGAATTAGTTTGAGTAAGAAAAAAGCTGAAATAATGAAAAATCAAATAGAATTCTTAGGAATAGAAATAGATAAAAATGGTATAATAATGCAGCCACACATAGTACAAAAAATAATAAATTCTGATGAACAGATAGATACAAAAAAGAAACTACAGTCGTTTTTAGGATTAGTAAATCAAGTAAGAGAATATATACCAAAATTAGCAGAAAGTCTAAAACCATTACATAAGAAATTAAAGAAAAATGTAGAATATCATTTTGATGATAAAGACCAAGAACAAATAAGAAAAATAAAATCACTATGTAAGAATTTACCAAAATTATGCTTCCCAGACGAAAATAACAAATTCACCTATATAGTAGAATCCGATGCTAGTGAAATAAGCTATGGAGGAGTACTAAAATACAGGTATGATAAAGAAAAAATAGAATATCATTGCAGGTATTATTCAGGCACATTTACAAATCCCGAAATAAAATGGGAAATAAATAGAAAAGAATTATACTCAATATATAAATGTTTATTAGCTTTTGAACCATATATTGTATATAATAAGTTTATTATTAGAACAGATAATACGCAGGTGAAATTGTGGCTAACGAGGAAAGTACAAGACTCAGTTACAACCAAAGAAATACGGAGACTCGTATTAAATATATTAAACTTCACATTTACAATCGAGGTGATATGTACTGACAAAAATACAATTGTAGATTACATATCAAGACAAAGCTACACAAACTGAGGAAACTACTATGGAAGATCTACTCAAAGTTATGACTACTCTTTGTAGAGAAGTCGATAACATAAATAAAGAGATACAACTAATCAAAACTAGTCAGCAACATCACTGTAAAAATGCGGAGCTATGTCAATCGGAACACACAAAACTTCCAGAGATACAAGGTGACGATGGGAAACACCGAAAAACCCATAACAATTATTTACTTCATGCAGCTGCAGGTGGCACCTCAGGTAGCACATCATCTACAAAAGAAGAAAAAAGATATGTCAATACAAACTTGAATAAACTATTTGAAACACCATATATACCAAACTTCCAAAAAACCCCATTTACACCACCACAAGTAAACACATATAGAGACAGCCTGAACCAAGATAAAAAGACATACAACCACATAACCAGAGTATACATAGAAAATATCCACAACCTACAAACCTTTCTAAATAAAAACCCGAGATCCAAAACTACTACCAATCCAACAGAAGATTATATTTCCCAGAGCTTACAATGATATAACAAGCTAATTGCCCTGCCAAAGACAAATGCAAATCTAGTAGCAACCTGCTACAATTATGGATTATTAAATACAATATATACACAAACAGGAGAAGAAATAGCTACATTACCAGAGTTATATAAAGCTTTTATGCAATACAAAAGAATAACTAAAAGAACATTGTTTTACATAAGAGCTTACTCAGCACCAGCCGAGATACTATATGACGAGATTAAACCAGTTATCCAAGTTATAAAGATAGGACTAACTAGGGAGATGATTATCCCAGACAAGATAGAAGTACAAGAGGAAATACCCAAAGTTGAGATACCAGAATTTTACGCCGAAAAAAGAATCATTGGACTAGCTACAATTCTAAACGAATTATCATCAAATTATCTAAATAAAAATCCAATTTGGAGCTATTATGCGCGGGAACAAACAATGATCTACTCAAATTGCAGAGAAGAACGGACAGCAGACATGGAAGAGATAAGACAATGGGCACTCAGCCTATTAAACCCAGAACAACAACCTACAACAAGAGCAATTAGAAAAAAATTCATATCAGCATACATGATGACGAGATATTGCAAAACAATCAACCACAAGTACCCAGATCATCAATGTTCCAGGTGCCAAGGTGAAGACAATGTAATCCCAGACGTACAGCTGGAGTAAAAAGAGAAGATAGTACGAAGATTCCAAAGAGATAAAAAGCAAAAGATAGTGAAAAAACATGTAAAGTTTTTTTTGGAAGTTTGTAAAGCTGTAAAGTAATTATTTTGGAAACTTGTAGAGTTGTAAAGTAGGAATAGTAGGCCGGTTGGCCACTAATGAAAAGATATAATAGTATTAAAACATGTGTAAAATAAAGTTAGGATAGTGGAATAGTGGAGTAAGAAAAAGAGGAAAAGGACGTACAGGAATCCTCTTATAAATAGATAGCAGTTAAGGCAGATAAAGGCAAGACTTTCTACACAGAAAGCAAGCCTTCTTTGTAAACAAAAAAAAATATTTTCTCAATAAGATAAAAAAATTTCTAGCAATATGGAGCAAGAAGATACTGGCAAGGTATATCCATTTATAGTTATGCATAGCTAAATTTACTAATTCCTAAGTATCATAGCATGATTAAATAAGTTTATATTCGTTATTATCTACTAGAATTATTTGAATCATATTTTCTAGTTTGTTAACATGAGGAAAAAAGGGAAATCTTCTGAAAATAATGTCCAGAGGTCGAAACCAAGGCAAGGAAGCCATGAAGGTAGTAGACAGAGTAGCACTATTTAGGAAGAAATTACCTTTGAAAGTACGGTGTTAACAGTGACAGGAGGATATGGTTTAAAATAATCTAGTCTATAATGATCGAATATGATGTTATTGTTATGTTATTGTATGAGAGAATTAATTAAATCAAAGCAAAGCATAAACATGAATATGGACAATATTATCATGACCACCTATTTGCATGATAAAATGATTTATGATTATAAGGTATTAATCTTATATGTGCTCAAAGATATAGAAATTATAGAACTAAGAAAATTGATATGGGAAAAAATATTCAATGATGAAGATTTAGAACTAATGAATCAAGAATGGTACGAAATAGAATTGCATGAACTAGACTTAAGAAAAGATTGGGAGAGAAGAAATCTGATAAACATGTGCATTAGGACATGCATGTCACAAGATGGCACCTATATTTTGCAGGTGTTAATGCATGAAGAAGCATTGAAGACTGCCGAGAAGATCAGGAACCTGCGTGCCGTAAGTAACCACATGCGGCTGCAGGTGCCCACGCATGCTGAGCCATAGGAGAACAATCTATCACTGCCAATAAGACTTGGCACCTACGTGCTACAAGTCACCATATGCGATCGCAGGTGCCCGCACAGGAGGAGACACAAGTGACCCAAAGGGCAAAATGGTTGAGAACTTAGTTGCACAATTGGGAAACTTCCAAGGCTAATTTTGTGATCTGTGCAGGGAATATTACTTCAGTTTTTTCCCCAATTTGGAGAGTATTATTTAGTATAATTTTGAGCTTCTTCTTCCTTGAAACGTGTGGAAACACTATAGTTAATCATTCAAATCTTGAAATTGAAGTTAGTAGTATGAATATGAATGGAATTGATGATTACCCAATTGGTATATTTTCTATTCCCTTTAATATAAGTAGCTAAATTCTCTTCTAGGGGTGTGTGCATTATGGGTGTTTGAAATTGTGATTGGGTGTTAATTATTTGTTCTTATAATTGATTATTAGGTGTAGCTCTATTAAATCCTTCAAGTTTTAATTAAATAATTGATGGTTGCAAACATTGATTTAGATTTCTAATTATGCTCTTGCTTGAGGAAGAAGTTCTATAATTTGGTAAGGATTCAT
The DNA here is from genome assembly GCA_003996215.1 of Jaltomata sinuosa. Taxonomy (NCBI): domain Eukaryota; kingdom Viridiplantae; phylum Streptophyta; class Magnoliopsida; order Solanales; family Solanaceae; genus Jaltomata; species Jaltomata sinuosa. The sequence goes on along the minus strand of QJPP01001832.1, from coordinate 345,391 downwards.
AGTGAGGATTTAGGGATTTTTACCAAAAGTTGAGGCTAGAAATAGCTTGACTTAAAAATTTCTCATCTATAGGTTGAGGCTAGAAATAGCTTAACCCGCTTAAGCTAATTGGTTGATTTGTTGATTAAACCTTGGGGTTTGAAAGAACCCAATATATGTTTGGTTGGTTGAAAAATGATTGAAAATATCTTTAACCAAGGCTACCCGCACTATAATCTAATATAAGTTGAATGATTAATCCAGTTCTGTTGTTATGACCCCACCAGAAGAACATCCCTAGTCCCTCCATCTTTGATATTAACAATCATGTTAACCATTGTTATTGCTTACAATTTTCCATTACTTGTCCAAATTACTTCCCTCATTTACTTTTTTTGTTTATACATTGCGCTTACTTGCGTGAATTAACTCATATGTCTTGGTGAATATTTGCTCCAATCTTAGTGGATTCGACCCCGACTCTTACTGGGTAACTTGTTTTGCGTGACCATAGCCACCTCCTTAATCAAAGAGTTGTTTTAGATGTTATCATGTTTGAAAGTGAGTACCCACGGCTCGCAAATGAGGCAAAGAACTGAGGAAGTGGCCTTGGAACTTTATGGGGAACCTGTGCATCACTTGCTTCTCGCAGGTGAAGACTTGCGAGCTTCAAGTACTACACAAGTTCCAAGCAGTAATGGGTAACCTTTTTCCTATCTTTGTGTTGCACCTACGGTTTGCAAATTAGTATATGCGCTTCGCAACTGATTAACATTGCAGAGCCGTCTTTAAACAAGCACAAAATTGATACTCAACCAAATTTTTGATCGAGACCATAGCCTAACGGGTACTCAGACTTCCTCGAATAGACTAACCAACAATAGTTCTACCACATTTGACAATTTAAGCATAAAATCAATGATTTCCATTTAAAAAAGATGTCACCCCATCTAAAATCAGGAACCGTCAAGCAACAAGTTCAATCAACAATCATCACCATATGGCACACATGATTCACTCACACTTAACTAATTCGCTCACCGAATAAGATATTCTATCAATGATAAGCACAAACATATTGTAAGCATCTTTTCTCAACATAGCACATTTAGACTAAAAAGTCAATTACATTGATAATTTTCCCTTAAGAATGAAATCACCCAATCTATCATCGAGCAAAACCATTTAGTACAATTGATCAGGGTTACTCAAACATCAGCCCCAACTAAAATTCCAAATCAAGAATCAGTACAGACAACATGCATTAACAATATAGAACACAATCCGCCATTTTAGCATATCACATAACCCAAAACAATCTTACCAATTTGAAAAATCAAAGAAACTAGGGAATGGGGAATTTCAACTAGCATGTTCACAAAAATACTCTCAATAAGCAAAAACCAAAACTTTAAACATAAAGGAGCATACCACTAGATATTGAGAATGAAATAGGTAAGCAAAATTAGAGCTTGAAGCCCTAATCAATGGAGAATCTGGCTTGTCAAAAAAGTAGCAACAATAGCAGTAGTGAGGCTGACTAGAAAAGTTGTGGTGGTGTGAGTGAGAGTGGGGAAAGGAGATTTTAGAGTTGGAAGAGTGGAGGTATAGATAATTGAGGTTTTGAGAGTTAATAATGGTGAAGAAGAGAAGGAAAATTGAGGTTTAAGGGGTTAAGGAGAAAAAAAAAGCGCGGGTCAGCCTTCGGGTTGGGTCAGTCAACGGGTTAGGTCAAATTTTTAAGAAGATTTACCACCGTCTGCATCTCACTTGCAGCCTTTGGTGATAACTCGCGAGCTGTAAGTGATGCACAAATGACAATTTTGAATGTGTTATCACCCAGGTGTTCTGACTTGACCTGCATTACATTTGCGGTCTGCAGTTGACCTCCTGCATTCCACAAGTGACGTGTAGATGGCTTATCTTTTTCAACTTTCTTCTAGGTAGTCTATTATGGCATGCGAGCCACCTGTGTGCCACTAGTGAGCAAATTTGGTCTACAGGGGTAGCGTAAGTCCAATCAATGGCCTCTAACACTTTGCATTTTTCTTAGCTTTTGCATTCCAACACATAAAAAACAACAAAAATAAAGTAAATAAAATCAAATAATGCTTGGGTTGCCTCTCAAAGAGTACTTGATTTAACATCATAACACAACAATAGTACCTCAATGATCAAGGAATTTTCAGAGGAAGGCCAAGAAGAGCGGCCATTTTTCATGCAAAGCATAGGATTACTTCCTCAAGATGGTCACCAAAGCTTCTTTTTGCCCTATCCTTAACTCTTTGGAGGTGGCAATCGGGAATGTGTCATTAGGACCAAGATAGATATTCTCGGGGTCCCATACCACTAGCTATTTACAATTTTCACGGCATTCCTCAAATGGATACCCTCCAAATTCTTCTTCACACATCACCTCAGCCAGTTTTTCACTTGATTCAATCATAGAAACAACTTCAAATTTATCCGGTGGCATTATTGATATATATACATTGATGGTCACCTCTTCTTCACCCATAAAAAACTTTAGCTCTCTACAATTCACATCAATAATAACTTAGCACATGGCTAACAATGGGTTCACCAAGATAATAGGCACCTCAAAGTCTACCTCGCAGTCCAAAACCAAAAAATCAGTCGGAAGGATGAAATTTTCCACCTTCACCAATACATCAAATAAAATGCCCACCGGGCACTTAATAGACTTGTCTTCCATGAGTAACCTTATTGGAGTAAGCTTGGGAGTCCTCAATCCTAATCTCTTGAATATAGAAAAGGGCATCAAGTTGGTGATTTCCCCTAGGTCGCATAAGGCTTTGGTGAATTGATATACTTAAATAGTGCAAGGAATGGTGAAGGCTCCTGGATCTTTTATTTTTAGAGCCAAATTACTAACCACAATGGCACTATGATAAGTTGGTAATCTACCAAATTATTTAATTCTTATTGATAAATTCTTGTCGTGAATTGATGTGATTTAAAAGGATTTTATGCCTTTATTGTCTTATATGCAGGCACTCTTAATCGATGAAGAAAGAAGAGGATTGGAACCCAAATGAGCTAAAAGTGGAATCCAAGTCAAGAGATGATCAGAAGAACAAAGATCTGTCCATGATGGGCGAGTTGACATGCACGTCACATGATGGCACCTGCATTTCACAGGTGCCAGCACACAAGGAAGATGAAGCACTGCCTATCATTTCAAGAACTTTCACAACACAAGTCACCAATGGCGATTGCGGGGGCCTTCATAGATAGAATCAGAAATGAAGAGTTTTTCATTGCCTTGATGACTTGGCACCTGCATTCCACAAGTCATCATAGGCGACTATAGGTGCCTTCAGATGTTTTCTTTAAAGTGGCCTAGAGGGAAAAGCAGTCCAGATTTTTATGGCGTAATTGGGAGCTTCTAAGATTCTTTTTGAGATTTGTGCAAGGAATATACACGAGTTTTAAATTCACAATTGATTATTGAGTTAGAGTACACCTTAAAGTACAATTTTTCTTCTTTCTTGTATTGAAAAAGACCATTGTTGATACTTGATCTTCAAATTTGAAGCTAGTTATTGAAGAATGAATAGAATTATTGAAAACCCACTTCGTATATTCTATTGTTCTTTCATTATGAGTAGCTAAATTCAATTCTAGGGGTGTGTGCATGATGGGTGTTTGAATTTGTGAATGGGTGTTTGAATTTGGGAATGGGTGTTGATTATTTTGATCTATAATTGATTATTATGTGTGGGTCTATTGAATCCTTCATATTTCCATTATAACATTAATAGTTGCAGACATTAATTTAGCTTACTAATTGTGTGCTTGCTTGAAGAAGAAGTTCATTAATTGGGTAAGGATTCAATAAGGGGGATTTGGGATTTCCACCACAAATTGAGGTTAGAAATATATTACTTTAGGAAATTCCCACCTAAGAGTCGTGGCTAGAAATAGCTTGACTGACCTAAGTCAATTGGTTGATTTGTCGCTCAACTATGGGGTTCGAAAGAGACCATAGTGTATATATGTTTAGTGGGTTGAAAGACAACTAAGCATGACTTGAACCAAGGCTACACATACTTTGATTGATAATTTGCTTGAATAATTGACCCCTATCCCATTGTATGACCTCATATGAAGCACACCTCTAGTCTTCCAATCTTTATAAAAATAATCGTGTTTACTTTGTTATTTTTTTACAATTCAAATATTAGTTTCCAAAATCATTTCCCCTATTTTATTTGCTTGCTTGAACACTTTGCTTGCTCTTGTGAATCAATTTGACAATTAGTGGTTAATCTCCTTACCAATCCTCATGGATTCGACCCCGGCACAATGTTAGATTACTTATTGATTTGCTCGACAATCGTTGCACCTCCATCAGGAGAGTTATTTTGGATGTCATTACACTATATTGATGTGACACCTCCACAGTGCCAACGTCGACATGCCTTTTGTTCAAAAGATCTTTCATATATTTTGCATAGCCCGACATTTGCAACAAGGCATCCACCAAAGGGATGTTCAGGAATTTTTTTTCATCACCTCAATAAACTTCATGAATTGGGCCATCTCTTTCTTCTTCATCAATATTTGAAGAAAGGGAGGAGGACTCTTGGTCATTGGAAATGGCTTTTTCACAACTTTTTCCTCTTTTTCCTCCTCAATGTCAATCACAACTTGAGAAGGATAGTCTACCTTCTCTTCTTTCGAACTCAAAATCTTAACATCATCATTCAAACTCTTATCATCATCCAACACAAGTTCATTTCTATAGACCACCACTTTAGGACTCTTGCCTATCTTCTTTTCAACCACAACATTATTGGCTTCATTAACCAAACCATCAAATATTATTCAACTTCTAATGATTATTTCCATGCAATGACCATCATTTTTTTGGTTAGGGAGTGTACCACTAGGAAGTGTACCCTTAAGACTTGGGTTTATTTGAGCCGTGATGTTCCCTGGATTTCTGGCACTTTTGATGATTAAAAATTGGAATTGGGGTATGTTATTTTGCAATTTTTAGTAGATTTGATGTGTTTTTGAGTATTGTGCAGAAAAACGAGGTTCGAAAGCTATGTGTAGGAAAAAGAAGGCAAATAACCCAGAAACTGAGTTTCACAACTTCACTACACTACTCGTCATTTGATCCATGGACCATAGAACATTCTCGTGGATTTGATTACTGCAAAGGTGCATGAGGCATGATTTCCATGATAGGTTTCCATGAGCTGTGGACCTATCCATGAGTCGTGGTTCATGTTTACGGAATATGATCAAGGGATGAACAAAAGGCCTGAGTTCCATGAGGCCAGTCCACAAACCGTGGACCAATCCAAAAGTTGTCAAATGACTTTGTGGAAGTGAACTTGCAAGAAGACAAAAGCTCTTAGTTCCATGATGGCCTTCTACGACCCATAGACGGTTCCAAGGATTGTAGATTATGTCTGTGGAAGTTTCCAAACACAGTTCTCTTAGTTTGTGTAGGATATGATTTGTGATGTCTATAAAAACCTTTTCTAGGTTTTCTTTTACAAATTATGCTCTACATTTTGAAGGAAACAACTTGGAAAACACTTGGTATTGAATTGGTTTTGATTTTGAGAGATTATTACATCCATTGGATCTTGATTCTTGATTCTTCTTCAATTATTGAAGATTTTGGATTTCATTATTTCATCTCGTAAGTATATAATCATGACTTCTTCAACAACTTTAATTGTTTGCTTATGAACATAAGTATCTAAATCCACAACTAGGGTTGTGGGAACAATTACGGATTAACAACGTAGGCAAAGTACTTAGCAATTCTAGGATGGTGTTTTTGCATGTATTGTTCTTCCCTTCGCTTTCATTGCTTTTAAATAGTGCACAATGTTAGAACTCTCCTTATTCTTACTTGCCGGACCAAGGAAGTAATGAATAGGAAAAAGGTTGTTACAATGGATATTTGAGGCTACCAACCCTCATCTAATAGCTTGATCTTGTCCGGGAATAGCTAATTTCGGATCAAAGGTAAGGGTTAGTAAAGTATACACCCGCAGACGGACCAAGTTGCGTGGTGAAATTCATATACCTAGGGGACCAACCATTTAGGTCAACCTAACTTACTTATCTTGCATGCTAAGCACCAGAATAGATTGCTAGTACGATGCCTACTATGTTATGAACTCATGGAGAACACAGTCCTAGTTCATTCTCTCTATGAATCACAACAATATTAATACTTGTTGTTACTTGTTACTTGATATTTTACAAGCATTAATTTTTACTTAAAACCCCCCTTTAGGAAAATAAAATGGTTATGAGCACAAATACAAACAGTTGACCGAGGTCCTACCATATTCCTTGTGGGATTGACCCTAACCTTGGTTAGGTTCAATTTTTGATCAACAACTGCTTTATACTTCCTTTTGGAGGTGTAATTTTGGCATATCAAATTTTGGCACCGTTACGGGGAAATACGGTTTAGGATTAAGAGTAATTGTGTTTATTTGACTATTAGTCCTTATTTCCTGATTTACTTTTTTGTTGTTTTTGATTTATTTCATAGGTTTCACACTTGTGCATGCCCAATATACTGAGTCAAGGCAATCCCCTAATTCCATTTGATCCCAAATTCTAATAAAGTCTGAGAAATATAGTGAAGGATGGGGTTGTCGAGACACCAGAACATGCCACAACTTGGTTGTTGGCCGAAGAACAACAAAGGCAATAGGCAGCTGATGCTGCCCAAATTGCACATGATGCTCAGGTTGCGGAAGACTTAGCAAATCATAATGCTTCAGCCGAGCAAGCAAGACAAGAAGCTGCCCATCAAGCTGCACAGAATGCACAAGCGGCAAGAGGTGAGGCAACCCAACGTAATATACATCAAGATTCAGTTGCACTGAGAGGGAATAGGGCCGCCAATTTCAACAACCCTGACATATCCCTCGCTACAATTATGATGATGATTGATAACGCTCAAATGTACTCTCCTAAAAGGAGGTATCAGTGATCATTAGAGCAAAACACATTTATAGTACCTGATGGATGTCGGGGTCGATCCAAAAGGGAATTTAGAGCTTAGCCTAGGTGATTGTAAATAGACTTCACACAAGAGTGGGTTGCTCAACAACAATAATGTAAAAAAGGGGGAATAGGGAATTTATCACAATTCAAATTCCAAACAAAGCAATAAGCAAAATAATGGGTGTAGACACTAAGAGAGGATGACTAGGGCTTTGTGTCAAATGGGACTCGAACATGGGAAAGGGTGATTGCTTATTCATGCAAATTCATGATAAAAAGCATTGGTAACCTTGGTTTTAGGTATGGTTATTCATCTCTCGATCAACAACCATATATTCAATAGTCATAAATCAAGCACTACTGATTAAGCAATAAACAACCAAGTCAGTGATTTGGGAGGTCACACTATTTTTAGCTTAGACCCTTAAGTGAGTGATTCCATCGATTTGAGCTATTCGTAGCCTCAATCTAAATGGAAGCCCAAGTTTCTACTAGCAATTTCACATCCGAAGTTATGATTTCCTCTTTCAAGCAAGAGCATAATCAAGTAAAGAAAATCAATGTTTGCAACCATCAATTTTAGAGTTAAAATGTGGTGAAATCACTAGACCCATGTCAATTAAGCAATTATAGATAAGAATTAACAACACCCACACCCATTTATCAAGTACCCATCATCAACACATACCTAGACAAGAGGTTTAGTTACTCATGCTTAAGAAAAGAGATATACCAAGTGGGTAATTCAATTTCCCTTCCATTCAAGCTAAATTTCTCAATATGTAAGCTCAGTTTGTACACAAATGGTGGTTCTAAGAATTGGGAGAAACCCTCTTCTTGTTCATAGAAGGGAAAACTTATTCACAAAGCTAAGAATTGTTCAAAACTTTTAAGAACTATCCGAACTATTTACAGTTGTGCATAGAATGGGTTTATAAACATTCCCAAAACATCACATAACTTTGGAAAAAAATGCCCTTCAGGTGGTGTGCAGCGTGATGTGTGATTCGCATGTCATCATTTGTACATCGCACACCCTTCTTTAGAGGTCCAGTGACTCAGGCAAATTGGGAGCTTCATGCGAAGTGGGGTGTGGTTCGCACAAGGCATTGTGCACATCACACAATAATCAAACTGCTTCATAGATTCTTCAATCAACTTTCATATCCAATAGTGGGAGGTGCAATCCACACCAAGCCACGTGCATGTCGCACGGGCGCTGCATCTCTCAGCAGAATCTTTATCTTGTTTGATCACTTCACACTTCACTCCTTTTTGGCTCTTTTTGGGTCCATTTCCTTTTTTTCTATCTTTGATCACAAGTACCTGCATAGACATCAATAAAGGCCATAATAACCTCTAAATCTTATCAAAACATAGCAATAATTCACGAGTAAAGGCTCAATAAGTTTGTAGATTACCGACTTATCAAACCCCCAAACTTGAACTGTTGCTTGTCCTCAAGCAAGATACTCACAAGGTAAGGAATGAATTATGCTCTAGAACTCAATCAAGACACCAAATACTACTCTATTCTTAATAAAATAAGAGAAATAACAAAATAAAAGATTCAAACAAAAGACTCAACTACTGTGCTCATCTCAATTTGAACCACCACATTATCAAGGCAATGGATCATTTCATAACCTTTTCAAAAAGACTTCATTTCTAATTTAAAATCACGGGAATTTTGTCATTTCAAAACAAGACACAAAGCTTCTCATGTCATTGGCAAGGACCATCAAGGTTTGCCTCAAAATTTGCTACACAACTTATCTCATTCACTCCTCTCAATTGAAATAGAAACTTCATGATTTAATTCGAGTGCATGATGCCACTCGCCATAAGAGAGAATCCCACTCACAATCATGCAATTCACAAAATGAAGGGATTATAAGAGAACCAAGAAGACTCTCACTCTCTCAAGGAAGTTCAAGTGCACTCTTGTCGAACCATAGGCTTTTCCTTCATGTAAATCACCACTAATATAGGGGTGGCCAAACTTGGAATCACTAAGGACTTGCAGATTACAATCTTGGCTAGGGTTAAGGTGAAGATTATGCATGGATCAAGTGACTACACCTCCCTAATGCTCTTTCTCATTGCTTTAAACCCCGCTCACATTTTTGAACTTGACTTCACCTTGTTTCTCCTTCACACAACCCAAGCTTCTCCTTTTCAATCATGATCATTCAAATTCCTTTTGTCACCTTTATGTGGTAGCACCGATTCTTTTCTTTTCATCTTTGCTCATTGGATTGAACTTTTTGAGCAATTTTTCAATTAAATATAAGGTTCTACCTTGCACTTTGAAGTGCATCCCTTTTCTTCTCTTCATTGATCACGTACACCCCAAAACTTACGCTTTTGCCTATTTTGCCATTTCTTCCCCTCCCCCAAACTTAGGCTTTTAGCCTACGTTTCACTTTCAAGCAATTAGGGAGGATGGGTGCCAAGATAGAGTTTCCAAAAAGGTTAAGGTGTCACATAAGGTGCAAAAGAATGGTCACAAGCTCAAAGGGGTTCAGTAGGATTGCTTTTGAGAGAAGTCATTTGGGTGAAGTAGCTTATCAAGAAGGGCCTAAGATCCTTTTCCAAGCTTGTTCACACCTAGAATTTTGCCTTGAATCACATTCGGGGCAAGTTCTAGACGACAAATATGCACAATAATAAAGGTAAAGCCTCACCACACACGACATCATGCAACAAGGCTTCTTTACACTAGTCTCATGATCAATTGGGACAAATGACTTTTGACAAGCTATTCCAAGTTCATTACACACTCGTTTGTGAATTAATCAAGACAAAACGAGAGTGTGCAAGTCACGATAAGAGAATGATTTCCTCAAAAATACATTTTCCCCCTTTCCTTTCTTTTTCAAAAACATCTTGCAAAGATTTTTTTTCCGGTGGGTCCATTTCGAGAAAAGCAAACTACAGACTCAATTAAGCTAAAACTTGGCATTTTCCCTTATGAAAGTTGCCTCTCAATATATCATAGGGAAACACCAACTCAGTTCGACACAAAAGCAAAAGAAAAGAAAAAAAACATTTTGCTCCTTGGGAAAAACCCGTGGTATTAAGAAAACCCTCAGAGTTTATTGCCAAACTACTATTAACAAGGCGATTACCAATTTTCGCACTCATGAATAATTTGAAAAACAAGCCTCGACGTAGTCTCTTAATGCATTTGCAAGGCACAGGTAGCAAGACAATAGAATCATGTAAGACTAACCTGGCACACAACAAAATTACAACTAAAGCCTGGTGAGGGCATAATCAAGCTCAAAAACAACATAATAAAAAGGGTCCGACAAGGGCGATATTATCACAATTATCCAACATGCCCGACAAGGGCCAAATAAAATCTAGCAAGGAAGCTAAAAAATATCAACAAGGCCCCAACACGGGAAATCAATAATCAAATCAAATAACACCACCTCCCCCCATAAAAAGAAGCATTGCCCTTAATTATTTAAGAACAAATAAGGAAAAAAAAGGTGCAACTCCCTGGAAGACTATGCCTCATCATCATCAATTGTTGCCTCTGTATCAACGAAATCTCCACTAGGACCTGCACCACCCTTTTAGGAGTGTGCTGTCATTGTTGACTTCTTGAGAACGTGCTGGAAAAGTGGGTTCTCATCATTATCCCCAGGGATCTCTACCTCAATATCCGGATAGGCTGCAAACAAGTCATCCATGGGTCTGCGAGTCTGGCAGGGTTGAGGCAAGGTGCTCAAATCTTCCTCTTCAACTAAAGCTTTCCCATTTTCTTTAGCCACATCCTTTTTGAGGTCCTTCATTGTACCCTCAATAACGTCTACCCTTTTGCAGAGGTTGGTAACACTATCCACTAGACCTTGCATGGCATACTTAATAGTTTTTTGAATCATACCAAGCAGCTTATTATCCAATTCACTAAGCTACCTCTCATGGCTATATGTTTTGTCAACCATGTCCTGTAAGCCACTTTTAGTCATAGGTCCTCTAGGTGTAGCGGTTGTGGGTGTGTGCACTTTTGAAGTAGCCTTGGAAGGGGAGGAAGAATTTGCTTCAGCATCCGAGTCATGAACCGCAACCTCTACCGCTATCTCAACCCTGCACCTTTTGAAATGGGGGGAATATCTGTCAGTTTTCTTATCAAGGTCCAGTACACTAGTCGAGAGAATAGGAGTATCACAACTGAAGAAAGGGACCACCTCATTTGTGCACAGCTTGATAATAAGAAAAGGAAACAGGAATGCATTAGCACCCTTATAAACCTTTCACTTGATCACCAAGGCCAGTACCTCACCAGAGTTAATATGGTCCCCCACCATGATTTAGGCTATCAGAATGGCCCCATCATGGGTGACCTTTTGGTCATTTTGAGAAGGCATGAAGCTACAGCAGACAGAGTCATACCAAAGGCGGGCCTCAAAGTATAGGGATAATCATGGTATATCACCCTCAATAGTGGCCCAAAGAGGTGTGTCAGGAGCAATAATAGGAGTAGCCCACTCAAGAGGTTTGTGTTTTCCAGTCAGCTTGGCCATGAGTTCAAGTGCAGGCTCAATGGGGTTTTCCTAGTAGACAACATTGATAGTAGTAGGAGTGACACATACCTCTTTACCTTGAACAATTACTGATTCCTAAGGGGGTAAAATTTCTGACCCACCCTTATAGCCCTTAGCATCTTGTGTGGCTTGATATGAGGCAAAGAACTCCCAGACTATTTCCTTATAGTATCTCCTAGGCATCTCCTGAAATGGTTGCCACTGACGTCTGGAAAACTCCTCGAAGATGTTAGGAAAGTTATCCCCCATTGCATCCATATTGAAACTCTTCTCCGTGTTGAAGGACCTGTCACTGTCACGATCATAGATGGCTCTTATACCTTCCACCCCAAACTTAATCTTCTCCTTCTCTGAAACTTGGGCATGAGAAGATGTTGTAGATTTATTCTTGCCCTTTGAAGTTTGATTGGAGGAGGAGGGAGTTGTTGGCCTTATGGAACTCCTCTCGGTGTTTCCCTTGCTAGAAGACATGTTCTGCACATAAAGATTGTTAGTCCAAAAACAAAAGCAAAATATTTTTGTGTTTTTGACATATGTGAAAGAAGAAGATCGAAAAGAAGTTAACAAACTAAAAAGAATGGAATGCAAACAAGTAGAAAAATGAAGGAGGTAATTGACAGCTCATGTGGTCTATGTGCGAAATGCACAAGCTATTGTGCATGTCGCACATGACGTCGCAAGATTTACCAGATCCTTCAATAAATTTTCCACTGAGGTGCGATTGCTGGTGTGGTTCACATGCACCAAAGTGTTCATCACACCTTGCTTCGCACCTCAAAACAGTGAGCTCGAACAAGTTTTTCAGTAGGTGCGGTCTCTTATGCATTCTGCACATCAAGATCCACTCACCACATATGAAATGCACATGAGCACAATTGCAATTTTGATTCCTTATGTTGTTATGAATTACACATGTGATTCGTGGAGCAAGATTTGCATAAGGACCTTGGCACCAAGAAGAAAACCAACAGTTTAAACACAAAGGGCAAGCATGGTATGACCACAAATTCATCTAGGTACTCAAAATTCCCTGGAATTCACTATCACCTAATCAATACAAAAGAAAAACTCAAAAATTTCCCTTATCAAGGATGTTACCCCATCTATCATCAGGAATATCAAGCCTTCAATTGTAACCATTATGCATCAAACTTCAGCAATAATTTCTACCCCTTCACACAAGATCATATACCCAACAATATATTTAACAAAGAACTTTGGCACACAATAGTAACATATTCCCCACACAACAATTGTCAACCAAACCTTATGATAAACTACGAATTTCCCTTAAGAATGACATCACCCAATATATCATAGGGCCAAATCATACATCAATCACAAGTGAGTTACTCAGACTTCACCCGAAACATAGGTTTTTAAGGCTAAAAACTACTACAAACAATATGCATTATCATAATATCAAGTTCTACCAAGTTGATCCTAAGAAAAATCCACAATACAATTCAAAATTGGAGACCCCAAATTTTTTTATCTCACCCAAAAATCAACATGGCAATTTAAACTAGCATGCTTCACAATATGAGTTCCCAATAAATAAAAAAACATGTATTAAACATCAAGGAATTTACCACAAGTGAAGATTAAAGGAGGAGAAACAAAAATTAAAGCTTCTGGAGAGCAACAATGGTGACCAAAATTTTTCTCAGAGAACCAATGGAAGAGACGGTTAGTGAGGCAATGGAGAAGTTTGGGTGAGAGGTGGAGAAGATTTTGGGAAAGGTTGAGGGATTTGTGGGAGGTTTTAGTAGAGAATTTGAGATGTTATAGGAGAGAATGTGGAAGAAGAGGACAAGAGTGGCAAAATATAAAGGAAAATAAGAAGAAATTAAGTCGGGTCAGTCTCCAGGTCGTGACAGTCAGTGGGTTAGGTCAAATAAAATTTGAAATTTACCTTGGTGCACCGTGACGTGCAGTTTGCACAAGCCCTTGTACGGACCACATGCCATTTCGCACCTTACCTTTCCATGCCCTAAACTTGGCCAACTTTCTATTTCATCATGCGATAGAAGTGTGACACGCACTTGGGCTTGTGCGGTCTGAATAGCCCAATTCATATCGCCTCATATTTCAGCATTTTTCTCCCAAACTTCTATTTTGGAGTGCATTAGGCCGGGCGATGCGCACAATTGCTTGTGCGAACTGCACAGTCCTCCGCATGTTGCCTTTTTGCCATGTTTTTCCACTTGTTCATCCCTCTGCTCCTTGCATTCCTAAAACAAATCAAAAACAACATAAGATAATAAAAAAAAGTGAAAACTCTTGGGTTGCCTCCCAAGGCGCTTGATTTTACGTCGCGGCTTGATGATTGTACCTCATACCCTCAGTGGTTGTCCGATAGCATGCCAATCCGATTGGCGTGATTCCACCCTAAGAAGGGTAATTGTTCCTTCAACATTCTCAAGACATCATCATGTTGCCAACTTGGCAACTCTTCAAATTTTGGCATCTTTCCCATTCCATACTCCTCAAGGGCATGATCAAGCTTTCCCTCAATATCTATCACCGAGATTACTCGCAAATCCTCCGGAGGCTATGTGGGTTGGCATACGTTGAATATCATAACTTTATTTCAAACTCAAAATTTGAGCTCACCAAGTTCAACATCGACAAGTGCTCTCCCCGTGGTGAGTAGTAGTCGCCCCAAGATAATGGGCACCTCAACCTCAACTTCACAATCCAAGATCACGAAGTCTGCCAGGAGAATGAACTTGTCAACCTTCACCTATATGTCAAAAAGGATCCCTACCGGACTTTTAATGGAACGATCAACCATAAGTAGTCTCATAGATGTAGCTTTGGGTATTCCCAATCCTAGATTTTTTAAGATTGCTAGGGGCATCAAGTTGATGCTCACCTCTGAGTCACATAAGGCCTTATGGAACACAAAAAGTCCAATAGTGCACGGTATGGTGAATGCACCCAGGTAATCCCATTTTGTAGAGACATTACTTGTCATCACAGTGCTACAGCTGTGTGAGATCTCAACAGTGTCCACTTCAACAATCTTTTTCTTTTTAAGAAACTCTTTAATGAATTTGGCATACCCCGGCATTTGCGTTAAGCCTTCAACCAAAGGAATATTTATCAAAAGCTTCCTGAACATGTCAACAAACTTAGCGAATTTGTGCTCCTCCTTTTTCTTGGTTGACCTTTAAGGGTATGGAGGAGGTCCCTTGGGTAGTATGGTTGGCACACTTTTCACAATGAGAGGGTCATTCTCAATATCAATAGCAACTTGGGGAGGAGATTCAGCCTCCTCCCTCTCATCATCAACATCAACATTCACTGGGACATTGGGTGCACCAAGCTTCACCCTACTTTCTGGTTCTACAATCTCATTGTCATATGTATTCTCTTCTTCTTGGTCAAGTGATTCCGCAATAGGGCCAACAACAGGCTTCCTCATTGCAAGATCCGGCTGGTCCACCATGCCACTCATTCTTTCACTTCTAGTGACTACAACCATAACATAACCATTATTCTTGGGATTAGTTGTGGTGTCACTAGGGAGTGCTCCCTTCATTCATGGGTTCATTCAGGTGGATAGATGATTCATTTTGGCTTCAAGATGTTTGATTGAGGCTGAATGAGAGCTAACAGTTTGATGAAGTGTTGACACTTCATTTTTGAGCCTGCTAACCCCAGGGTTCATAATTTCTACCTTTTTCAACACCAAAGACAATATATCCTCAATCTTTGAGTGCCCGGGATTGCCTTTGGTGGGATGATATAGAGAATCTGACTTGCTTTTAGGTACATATGGATTTGAGCTTCGGTGATTGTATCTATCACCCTCTTTTTCATGGTCCCTCTAATTTCCATCTTGTTCCTTGTCTCTAGTCCAACCTTGATTCTCATCCCTTGGGCGATAAAACCCAGGATGAGAACCCGTTGACAAGTAGCAAAGATTACCATTCATGATGGTCATAAGTTCATCATCATTAGCCTTGATTTTCGGTGTACTCACAATATTCGTGATCTTAGCACCACCATCCCCCATCATATGCTTGGCTAGCAAGTCAATTTGCGTCATTATTTTTGCCATGATCTCATCCCTCTCTCTATCCTTCCTCCGCAACTTATTTTTTAAGATAGATGTGGTAACTCCCGATGTAAGAATGTCGGCTTCCATTGTATGCCAAGCTTGGTTAGTCTTGGTCATTCTCTCTAGAGAGTCCGAGGAAAGAGGATATTATAGATCTATGAAGGTGCCACCTCCAAGATTGTTGGAAATGGACTTGTTCATCAAGTTCAAGGAACTAACGAAACTTTATAGCATGACATTGTCCAGCAATCCATTATTAGTACATAACACGAGCTACTTGTCAAAATCTCATCCATACCTCATGTAAAGGCTCATCAGGAAGTTGGCGGAAGTTTGTAATTTCATCCCCCAGCTACATCATCCATGATTGAGAGAAGAATATAGTAGTGAAATCATTTACCAACTCAGCCCTAGAGGTGATTTCCCCATCCGGCAATTCCTCAAGCCAAGTCGTGGCTTCCCCCATTATAGAGAAGGGGAATAGACAAAGTCAAATTGATTCTTGAGGTATGTTTTGGAAGATGAAAGGTTCGCATATCTCCACAAAGTTGCGTATGTGCATATTGGCATCTTCGTGAGCTGCTCCTCCAAACATCCCCTTCATTTGTATAAAATGGAACATTGTGCTAGTCACGTGGAACACCGCATTTCCAACCGTTGGGGTTAGACGGATTGCACCTACTTCAACTTGAGGTACGGGTTCATTTGCCTCATTCATGAACTCGTCCATGCCTCCGTTGATACTATCATTGTCACCTACCTCACTCATGGGCTACCTATGCAATGGAAAAAAACAACAAATTAAAATAAAAAGAACAAAACACTCTACAAAGTGATTTCAATTTCACAATCAAAAAGACTAATTAAATTAATTCCCCGGGAATGGTGCCATTTTTGATAATATTTAAATGTACTCTCCTAAAAGGAGGTATCGGCGATTATTAGAGCAAAACACATTTATAGTACCCCATGGATGTCAAGGTCGATCCCACGGGGAATTTAGAGCTTAGCCTAGGTGATTGTAAATAGATTTCACAAAGAGTAGGTTGCTCAACAACAATAATGCAAAAAAAGGTGGAATAGGGAATCTGTCACAATTTGAATTCCAAACAAAGCAATAAGTAAAAAATGGATTTAGACACTAAGAGAGGAGGACTAGGGATATGTGTCAAAAGGGGTTCGAACATGGGAAAGGGTGATTGCTTATTCATGAAAATTCATGCTAAACGTCATGGGCTTTGTTTTAGGTATGGTTATTCATCTCTCGATAAACAATCATATATTCAACAGTCTTAAATCAAGCACTATTGATTAAACAATAAACAACCAAGCCAATTCTTAGGTAGGTCACACTATTTCTAGGTTAGACCCTTAAGTGGGTGATTCTGTCAATTTGAGCTATTCCTAGCCTCAATCTAAATGGAAGCCCAAGTTCTTACTAGCAATTTCACATCCAAAGTTATGATTTCCTCTTTCATGCAAGAACATAACCAAGTAAGGAAAATTAATGTTTGCAACCACCAATTTTAGAGTTAAAATATGGTGAAATCACTAGACCCGTGTCAATTAAGCAATTATAAACAAGAATTAATAACACACACACCCATTTATCAAGTACCCATAATTAACACATCCCTAGACAAGAGGTTTAGCTACTCATGATTAAGGAAAGAGCTATACCTAGTGGGTAATTAAATTTTCCTTCCATTCAAGCTAAATTTCTCAATATCAAAGCTCAGTTTGTACACAAATGGTGGTTCTAATAATGGGGAAGAAGGAATTGAAAGAAATCCTCTTCTTGTTCTTAGAAGGGAAAACTTGTTCACAAAGCTAAGAATCGTTCAAAACTTTTTAGAACTATTTGAACTATTCACAATTGTGGCTAGAATGGGTTTATAAACATTCCCAAAATGTCACATAACTTTGGACAAAAATTCCCCTTCGGGTGGTGTGCAGTGCAATGTGCGATTCACACGTCAGCATGTGCATGTTGTACACCCTTCTTCAAAGGTCCAGTGACTCAGGCAAATTAGGAGCTTTATGCAAAGTGGGGTGCGATTTGCACCAGGCATTGTTTGCATCGCATAGTGACCGCACCCTTTAGAAATTCTCCAGTCACTTTCATCTCCATGCGGTAGAAGGTGCATTCCGCATCAAGGCAATTGTGTGTCACACGAGCGTCGCATCTGTCAGCAAAATCTTTGTCTTGTTTGATCACTTCATACTTCTCTTCTTTTTGGCTCTTTTTGGTTCCATTCCTTGTTTTCTATCTTTGATCACAAGTACCTGTATAGATAATAATAAAATCCATAAGAACCTCTAAATATTATCAAAACATAGCAATAATTCATGAGTAAAGGCTCAATAAGTTGGTAGATTACTGACTTATCAATGATAAAGCCAATATTGATGACGTAGGAACAACAGGTCATAGAGTGCTGCCACCTCTACCCAAGGGTGTGAAGTTTGACATTACAAGTACTATGATCTAGTTGGTGAACTTAAATGGATTATTTTTTGGCAAGTCAATGATGTGAATATTCACATGGTGAACTTTGTGGGGATTTGCAAGGCTTACAATCTGCCAGTAGTAGGTCCAAATGCTATCAGATTGCAACTATTTCCATTTTCTTTGACTGGAGAAGCAACACTTTGGCTTACTGAACTTCCTGATAATTCAATCTACACATGGAGGGAATTGATAAGTCAGTTTCTAGAGAAGGTCTTCCCGTCATCAAAGATATTGCAGCTCAAGCAGGAGATATATAACTTTAGGCAGTGGAACACTGAAGCACTAAATAAGAAATGGCTTAAGTTCAACAAGAAGCTGAAACAGGTGCTGAATCACAGAATCCCTTCGGATCATTTAATGGAGATTTTCTACAGAGCACTGGATGCATAAACTAAGGCAGTGGCTGATAAAGTAACTGGGGGAGTATTCATGGAAAACACTTACACAGATGCTTCTGAGATGTTAGATAGAGTCATGAAGATGAACAGAGCTTGGCACACAAGGGAGTCTGAGGCTATAACTGGAACTTATACTATTGGGAAGATTCTATTTGAAACCAAATTAGAGGAGATAATCCAAGATATGGTTGAGGTGAAAACAAATATTGGGTATATTGCTAAGCGTTTCATAGTTGCCGGAGCTGAAAAGGTAAATGTAGTTGGTTCACAGTGTAAAGCACCATGACATAAAGATTTCGAATCTGATGAAGAGGAAAGTTTCTTGAATGATCAAGTGGTGGGTTTTCAGGCCAACAGTCAAGGGTCCAATCAGGACACTTGGTAGGGTCAAGGAAATCAAGGTCAGAACAGAGATAGAGATAATAATAGAGATAGAGACAACAACTATAATCGGTCTGGTTATAGAGACAGGATCAGGGGTAGAGATAAGGATGGTGACTGGAACAAGAGGTATGACTACATGAATGATAGAAGCAACATGTATGTCCCTTCTAGTAACTGGGAAAGAGTATCCAATCAGAACACAATCAAAGAGATATTGGCTAAGGTGTTGCAGAAGGTAGAGTCGACTGATTGTAACTTGAAGGAAATGTGTGTTAACATCACAGGCATGAATCAAAAGTATAATCGTATGCCATTGCCATAAAAAATGGAGCAATAGTTAAATTAATTGTCTACAATTTTAAAGTAGCGTCAGAAGGGTACACTTCCTAGCAATACAGTTTAAAATCTAAAAAATGATGGGCATTGTATGGTGATGACTAATTCAAGTGGAAAATAGACTATTTGATCCTCATTCCCCTATAGTTGTTGAGGAACTAAATGAGCCTGAAAAAATGATGCTAAAAGTGTGGTTGATTCAGAAGAAAAGGGTGTCCATGAAAAGCCTATTGAGAAGAAGTTTATAGCTACCAAAAAGAAGAAAAAGGAGGTTCCATAGGTCTTAAAGACCATACCATTACCTCTTAGACCTTACCAACATATATTGATCAAGAAAGTTGAGGAAGGTATATATCACAAGTTCATCCCCATGCTGAAATAACATTCAGTGAATATTTCTTTAGTCAAAGCATTGGACCAGATGTCTGGGTATGCAAAGTTAATGAAGGATCTGGAAACAAAAAAGAGAACTGTGAGTTTTGATCCAGTTGATAATTTACACCACGCTAGTGCAATAGCCTCTCATTCTGTTGTGCAAAAAAAGAAAGATCCTCGAGCTTTCACTATTCCTTGCACAATTGGAGCATTCTATTTTGCAAAAGAAATGTGTGATCTGGGTGCTAGTATAAATCTAATACCACTAGCAGTGTTCAAATAGTTGAGCATAGGAGCCCCAAAACCGACTACAATGTGGCTTCTTATGGTAAATTGCGTGGTGAAAAGACTAGTGGGATTCTCTATTGATGTACTTGTGAAAGTTGACACTTTCATCATTCTTGTAGGCATTGTAATCCTTTATTGTGAGGTAGATTTTGAGGTTTCTATCATCTTGAGATGCCCATTCCTTGCCACCGGATGCGCGTTAGTTGACTTGAAGACTGGGCATATAAAAGTCAAACTTAATGATGAGATAGTAACTTTTAATGTCTTCCAGTCAATGAAATATAATGATGACATGCGCTTAGTATCAGTTATTGATGTGGTTGATGAGGAGCAGCTAATCGTGCTTGTTGAGGAATGACATGGTGTTGAAGCACTTGCAGCTGTCATTATGAATTTTGACAGAGATAACATTAATGAGTATGATGATATGGTGAAAGCACTTTGCTCTATGGGGTCTTACTCTTATGCTCCAAAGAGGCTTGATCTGGACCTAATGAATCGAGTAACCCTAATAGCCAGACCATCTATTGAAGAGCCTCTAGTGTTGGTGCCCAAAGAACTTCCTTCCCACCTTCGATATGTGTTCTTAGGAGCTAATGACACCTTGTCAGTTATTACTACTGCAGACTTAGATGAAGGACAGGTGGAAGCTCTGGTTTCTATTTTGAGAAAGTTCTAGAGGGCCATTGGTTTGTCCATTGCTGACATTATTGGGATTCTGCCTGGAATTTGCACACACAAAATTCAGCTTGAGCCAGATTGCATTCTTAGTATTCAGCACCAACGTAGGTTTAATCAGCCTATGCAAGAAGTTGTCAAGAAGGAGATCATAAAGTGTCTAGATGCAGGTGTGGTTTACCCTATTGCAAACTTCAAGTTGGTGAGCCCAGTTCAGTGTGTGCCTAAAAAGGGTGGAATTACTGTGGTTCCAAATGCTAAGAATGATTTAATTCTTCTGAGTCCAGTCACAGGTTGGCATGTATCCATGGACTACAGGAAGTTGAATGCTTAGACTGAGAAAAACCATTTTCTAATATTGTTCAAAGATCAGATGTTAGACCATCTTGTTGGTAGAGGATGGTATTATTTTATTGATGTTTATTCAGGATACAATTAGATTTTTTTTGCTCCTGAATACCAAGAGAATACCACTTTCACCTATCTATATATGACATTTGCTTTCAAGAGGATGGTGTTTGGGTTATGCAATGCACCGGTGATATTTCAGCAGTATATGATATCGATTTTCTCAGATATGGTAGAGGATACTATTGAGGTGTTCATGGATGATTTTTAGGTAGTTGGTGACTCTTTTGATGATTGCTTGGCTCATCTTAGTTGTGTTCTAAAACGATGTGAAGAATCCAACTTAGTGCTGAATTGGGAGAAGTGTCACTTCATGGTCAAAGAGGGTATAGTGCTTGGCCAACGAATCTCCAAGCCAGGTATTGAGGTTGACAAAGTGAAGATAGAGGTGATTGAAAAATTACCTCCTCTAGTTTTTGTGAAGGGTGATAACGCTCAAATGTACTCTCCAAGATAGAGGTAATGGCGATTGTTAAGCAAAACAAAATTTATATGACTTGACGGAAGTTGGGGTCGATCTTGGAGGGAAGAAGGGAATTTTAGCATAGCCAAAGAGATTATAGAATGGACCAACGAGATTAGATTGTCCAAATAATTACTAATGTAAAAAAGGGGGAATTGGAAATCTGTCACAATTCAATTCCAAACTAATCAATAAAGTAAATGCAAGGTGTAAACAAGATATGAAATGACTAGGGATGTGCTTTCGATGGGACTCAAACATGGGTCAAGGTACTTTCTCATTTGTATAAATTATTACTAACTAACATAAGTAGCATTGGTTTTAGGCATGTGATAAGTCGGTAATCTACCAACTTATTGAGCCTTTATCAATCAATTATTGCTATGTTTTGAATAGATTTAGAGGTTCTTATGGCCTTCATTAATGTCTACGCAGGTACTTGTGATCATAGATGGAAAATAAGGAAATGGGCCAAAAAAAAGCTTAAAAGGAGTAAAGTGTGAAGTGATCGAAAAGGATGGAGATTCTTCCTTGAGATGAGGCACTTGTGCGACACACACAAGCCTTGGTGCATTCCGCACCTCTCACCGCATGGAGCCTTGAATCGAATGAAGTGTTTGTTACGAGGTGTAGTCATTGTGCGATGCGAACAACTCATGGTGCGAACCGCACCACCTTCACATGACATCTCCCAAGTTAGCTGAGTTATTGGTTCAACTGAAGATGGTGTGCGACACTCACATCAAGACATGCAAAACACATGTCACGCTGCACACCACCCAAAGGGCATTTCTATCCAGAAATTTAGTGACATTTTGGGAAAGTATTTAAACCTATTTTAGGCATAATTGTAAAGAGAATTCTTCAGTTCTGAATACTCTTGAGTAATTTTAGCTTTGAGAAAAGGTTTCCTCTCTAAGAAGAAGAGAAGAAGAAGAGGGTTTCAATCAATTCTCTCTTCCAATTCTTAGTTCACTATATGTGTACAAAACTGAGCTTAGATATTGAAATTACACTTGAACAAAGTGGAATTTCACTTACCCACTTGGTATATCTCTTTCCTTTAACATCATTTAGCTAATTTCATTGTCTTGGGATGTGTTTATAATGGGTTCTTTACAAATGGGTGTGGGTGTTGCTAATTCTGTGTTTTAATAGCTTATTTGACATGGGTCTAGTAGTTTCACCAAGTTTTAATCCTAAAATTAGTGGTTGCAAACATTGATTTTCCTTACTTGGTTATGTTGTTGCTTGAAAGAGAATTTCATATCTTTGGATGTGAAATTACTAGTGGGAACTTGGGCTTCCATTTAGAGTGAGGCTAGAAATAGCTCATATCGACGGAATCACCCATTTAAGGGTCTAAGCTAGAAATAGTATGACCTCTCTAAACTTTAGCTTGGTTGTTTATTGTTAAACCAATAGTACTTTAATCGAGATTGTCGGATATATGGTTGTTGATTGAGAGATGAATAACCATACCTATAACCAAGGATACCTATGTCAATGAGCGAGAATTTGCGTGAATAGGAAATCACCCTATCCCACACTGGAGCCCCATTGTATGCACATCCCTAGTCGTCTACTCTCATTTATACACTCATTTTACTTTACTATCTTTCTTGAATTGATATTATTGTGACAGAATCCCAATTCCCCCCAATCCTTTACTTTCATGTTTTCAAACACTTACTCTCTTAGTGAAGTCATTTCAATACAATCATCATTGTGCTATCTACAAGTCTCTGTGGGTACGACCTCGATATCCATTGGGTACTTATAAATGTGTTTTGCTTGACAATCGTTGATACCTCCATCTTGGAGAGTACATTTGAGCGTTTATAAAAAATGGCATCGTTGTCGGGGACTTGATTTGATAGCTATGTTTGATTGTAGATTAGAAATCACTTAGAGAGTGCTTATTTCTTTTACTTTTGTTTATTGTTTGTGTTGTGATTGAGCAGGCTAGCCTATGAGTGAGGCAGACGATAACGAGAGCATTGACAGCTTTATGGATGCAAATGTTGTTGAGCCTATTATGCAAGGGGGTGTGGGTGCAATCTGCCTACCCCCCACGGTGGGAAATGTTGTCTTTCACGTTACTAGCACCATGCTCCACTTGATTCAAAATGAAGGGCATATTTGGTGGAGCAGCATATGAAGATGCCAATCTTCATATTCAGAATTATGTAGAGATTTTCCAACCGTTCATATTTGAAAATATCTCCCAAGAATCCATACGATTATGCCTATTCCCCTTTTCCTTGATGGGGGGAGCCTCGGCATGGTTGAAAGAATTGACGGATGGATCTACCACATCTTAGGCCGAGTTGGTTGAGGCATTTACATTGAGATTCTTTCCTCCATCTCGAATGATACATCAAAGAGATAAGATTACCAACTTTAGCCAACTCCTAGATGAGCCTCTACATGAGTCTTGGTTAAGGTTCAAGAAGAAGCTTGTCTTGTGTCCGAACCATGAGTTACCTGACAAGGTATTGCTCCAAATCTTCTATCGATTATTGAAATCTATGAATAAGTCACTGGCTAACAACCATGGAGGTGGCACCTTCATGGTGGAGGTGGCACCTTCATGGACTTAGAGTTTCCTATTGCCTCAAGTTTATTAGAGAAAATGACCAAGAACAACCAAGCTTGGCATACAAGAGAAGCATATGTGCCAACTTTGTGAGCGCCCTCATCCATCTTGACCAATGAAATGAGAAAAAGGGATGAGGATCGCGATGATTCAATGATTTGATGGCCAAGCATGTAATGAGAGCAGGTAGTGTGAAAGTTGTGATTGCGGTGAGTACACCAGAAAAGAAAATAAGTGATGAGAATCTGATGACAGTTGTTGATGCTAAATTGTGCTTTATGTCGATGGGTTCTCATCCCTGGTATTATCGTCTGAGGGAAAAGTACCGGGGTTGGATTAGAGATAAAGAAATGGATGGCAATTGGAGAGATAGAGATAAGGATGGTTATAGATTAAATCACTTAATCTCAAATCCCTATGTGCCTCCAAACAAAACAGACTCTCTCTACCAACAAGCCACAATAAACCCCGGTCATTCCAAGCTAGAGGACATGTTGTCCTTGGTTCCTAAGAAGTTAGATACGACAAATACTGGAGTGAGTGAGCTAAAGAGTGAAGTTTCAATACTTTATCAAACCGTGAGCTCTCACTCAGCCTCGATCAAGCATCTTGAGACCTAAATGAACCACCTCTCAACCCAAATGAACCCGAGGATCAAGGGGACACTACCCAGTAATACAATCACCAATCCAACAAATGACTAGTTTAAGGTACTATCATCGAGCTACGACGTTAAATCAGACGCTTCTTGGCAGGCAATCCAAGTTTATTTCCATTGTTTTTGGTTATCTTTTGTTGTTTTTGGTGTGTTTTAGGGATGCATGAGCAGAAAACAATAGACAATTGAAAACAATGCAAAAATGGGCTGTGCAAGGTATTTTGCGGACCGCACGAACAGTTATGCATGTCGCATGGCTCGCTGCATGCCAAAACAGAATGCCTGGGAGAAAATGGAACTATTGGAGGCAATGTGTGTTGGGTCGTGCAAACTGCACGAGCCCAAGTGCGCGTTGCACCTCCATCACATGGCAAACCAGAAGCCTGGGCAAGGCCAGGGTATAAAAAGGTGAGGTGCAAAATGACATGTGATCTGCACAAGGGCTTTTTCAAACTGCACATTGCAGTGCACCAAACCCACTGACCGAACCAACCGAGACATAACCCTGCTAAACTTTTCTTCTTCTTTTCTCTTTATATTCCTCCACCTTCACCATCTTCACCATATTTTATCTCCAACTCTCAAAATTCTCTCCAAAAACCTCCCACAAATCCCTCTCCTTCTCCTAAAATCTTCTTCTTTTCCCCTACAATGACCACCACTACTCCTCCGTGCCGCCACCGTCATCTCTCTGGGTGAGTTGATTTGGTCACCATTGTTGCTTTCCAAAAGCTCCATTTTTTACTTCTCTCCGCCAAATCTACATTCGTTGTAAGTTTCCTAACATTGAATACGTGTTTTTATGAAGATTGGGAACTCATATTGTGAAGCATGCAAAATAGAATTGCCATGTTGATTTTGGGGTGAGATTTAAAAATTTTGGGTCCCTAATTTTTAATTGTATTGAGAATTTTGCTTAGTGTCAACTTGGTAGAACTTGAATTTTGTTAATGCATGTTGATTAGTAGTGATTCTTAGCCTTGAATTCTGCATTTGGGAGGAAGTCTGAGTAACCCACTCATGATTGATGCATGATTTGGCTCGATGATAGATTGGGTGGCATCGTTCTTAAGGGAAAATCATCGTTTGTCATGAGGTTTTGTTGAGAATAGTTTGTTGGGGCTGAATCTTTCTACTTGTATGCCCATGATTCTTTGTTGAAGATTATCTTTGGGTGTATGATCTTGTACACAGAGGGGTTAATTATTGCTAAACTTGTTGGTGCCTATTATTGCAAGTGAGGGCTTGATGTTCCCAATGATAGATGGGGTAACGTCCATCTTAAGGGAAGCTGTTAAGTGCTTTTCTTACTTGTTGATTTTGTCATGGGAAATCTGGGGAAGTCTGAGTACCCGGATGTTTCTGGTCATGATACCCCTTGCCCCTTTGTTTAATATTATTGGTTTGTTGCGTGGTGCCAAGTGACTAAGAACATCTTGCTGTACAGATCACATACGTAACTCACAAGAACACAAGGAACCAAAAATTCCAATTGTGACTTTGTGAGTTTCGCATGTGATGCATAGATCTTAATGTGCGGGTCGCACAAGGCATCACATCTTGTTTGAAAAAGAAGGCTAGTGCACTACTTCGAGGGGGTGAAACTTGGTGCGACGTGCACTTTTGTTGTTGCGGTCTGCAGCAGTTTTGCACCTCAGTGGAAAAACTCATGTAGGGTTCTATTAGCTAGTTCGGAGGAACATGAGACATGCACTTCCTCTGGTGTGGTTTGCATGTGCCTCGCACTAGCCAGCAATCCCCTACTTTGTTTTCTAATTCATTGCATTCCATTCTTTTTAATTGTTAACTTCTTTTTAGGTTTTGTTTTTTGTTTTTAGCTGACAATATTTGTATGCAGAACATGTCTTCTAGCAGGGGTAATGCGGAAAGGATGTCACAAAGGCCAACAGCTCCCTCCTCCTCTAATCTAGCCTCAAAGGGGAAGAAGAAAGTTGCATTTTCTCGTACTCAACTCTCTAGGGAGGAGAGAGTTCGGATTGAAGTAGAAGGGATGAGGGTCATTTATGATCGTGATATGGGTCCTTAAACACATAGCAAAGCTTTAACGTGGATGCAGTTGGGGATAACCTACCTAACATCCCAACTCAGTTTGCCAGCAGTCAGTGGAAGCCATTTCAATGGGTGCCCGGGAACTACTACAAGGAGTTAGTCCAGAAGTTCGTTGCCTCATACCAGGCCACACAAGAAGCTAAGCGCTACAAAGGGGGTTGTGACACATTCCCCGCATTGGAGTCAGTCATTGTTCGAGGCAAGGAAATCAGGATCACTCTGATTGCTATTAGTTTTATCTATTGGATCACTCCCATTGAACCAGCCCCTGATCTCATGGCTAAGCTACTTTTCAAGCACAAACCTCTCGAATGGGCTGCTCCTATCATTGCTCCTGATGAACTGCTCTTGGCTATTGTAGGGGGTGAAATCCCACATTGGTCTTTGTACTTAGAGGCGCGCATTTGGTACGATTTTGTTCGCTCCCACTTCTTGCCTTCTCAGAATGACCAAAAGGTCACGCATGATGGGGCCATTCTGGTAGGCGCA
Organism: Jaltomata sinuosa; assembly: GCA_003996215.1. NCBI lineage: Eukaryota > Viridiplantae > Streptophyta > Magnoliopsida > Solanales > Solanaceae > Jaltomata > Jaltomata sinuosa. The sequence goes on along the minus strand of QJPP01001832.1, from coordinate 318,112 downwards.
ATCATGGTGGGGGATCATATCAACATTGGTGAGGTCATAGCCTTAGTAATCAAAAGGAAGGCTCATAGGGGTAGTGATGCTTTCTTATTTCCAGTACTAATCAGTAAATTTTGTGCACAAGCCAGTGTCCCTTACTTTGACTATGATGCTCCTACTCCGGCTATTAGTGTGTTGGATCTTGATAAGAAAACTAACCGGGATGCCCATTGTTTCAAAATGCATAGCATAGACGCATCGGTGGAAGTTGAGGATGATGGATCTGATGCTAAGCTACATGCTTCATCTCCTTCTCATCCTGCTTCAGAAGCACAGCCCCCCACTGTCAATGCACGTAGAGAGCCATTATCTAAAATTGGTCTTCTAGATATGGTTGACAAAACATACAACCACGAGAGGCAATTGAGGGATTTGTCAAAGGATCTACCAGGATTGAATAAGAGGGAGGTAAAGAGGGCCATCAAGGGAGTTGTGGAGAGCGTGTCCACTCTTTGCAAAAGGATTGATGTTTGTGAGAAATCTATCAAGACACTCCTAAAGTACCTCAACAAGGACTAAGATAAGGCCCCAATGGAAGAGGCAGATTTGAGCACCCTACCCTAGCCTCTCACCATTCCTGGTGTCCTGGACAACTTGTTGGCATCTCTTGCAGATGATGAGGAAGAGTAGCCTGGTAATTAGGATGCGGAGTTGGATGATGACCACGATTCTGTTTTTCAGAGAGTTCTCTGAGACTCCACAGTTACTTCGCACTCCCAAAAGGGTGGTACTAGCCTGAGTGGAAAGACCTCATATAATGAGGCATAGCCCTCCAAGGAGTTCCACATTCCTTCCCTTGAGCTACTAGCATTGAGGGTAATGCTTCTTTTATGGGGAGGGGGTGGCATTACTTGCTTTTTATTGGTTGCCCATGATTGGGCTTGTGATATTATTTTTATTGCCCTTGTCAGGCCTTGTTGATATTTTTAGTTATGCTAGATTTTATTTGGCCCTTGTCAGGCATATTTTGGATTATTGTGATGCTTGCCCTTGCCAGGCCTTTTTCTTATGTTAGTTGTTTTGAGCTTAATTGTGCTCTTGTCATGCTTGATTTTTTTCGTTGTGTTAATTGTGTTGCTAGGTTGGTCTTACATGCCCAATTGTTTCACTACCCGTGCATTGCAAATGCGCTAAGGGACTACGCCAAGGCTTCTTTTTAAATGAATCATGAGCACACAATTTGGTTATCGCCTTGATAATAGTAGTTTAGCAATAAACTCCGAGGGTTTTCTTAATACCACGGCTCTTTCCCAAGGAGCAAAAGTTTTGTTTATTTTCTTTTGTTTTTGTGTCGAACCGGGTAGGTGTTTCCCTATGATAGATTTATAGGCAACTTTCTTAAAGGAAAATGCCAAGTTTTAGTTTAAAATTGAGTCCATAGTTGCTTTTCTTGAAATGGGCCCACCAAAAAAATAATCTTGGAAAGTTGTTTTTAGAAATAAAAGGAAGAAGGGAAATGAATTTTTGAAGAAAAGCATTCTCTTGTCATGACTTGCACACTCTCACTTTTGCTTGATTGACTCACAAACTAGTGTGTAATAAAATTTGAATAACTTGTCGAAAGTCATTTGTCTCAATTGATTTTGAGACTAATGAAAGAAGGCGTGTGGGATGATGCCTTGTGTGGTGAGGCTTTACCTTGATTCTTGTGCATGTGTGTCATCTAGAACTTGCCCTGAATGTGATTTAAGGCAAAATTCTAGGTGTGACCGAGCTTGGAAGATGACCTTAGGACCTTTTGGATAGCCACTTCACCAAAATGACCCCCCTGAACATCAATCCTAGTGAACCCCCTTGAGCTTGTGATTGTTCTTTGGCATCTTTTTTATAACCTTGACCTTTTTGGAACCTATATCTTGCCACCCATCCTCCCTAATTTCTTGTAAGTGAAACATAGGCTAAAAGCCTATGTTTTTTTTTTGGGGGGAGGGGGAAATAAAAAGAAAACATGGGAAAAATGCCTAAGTTTGGGGGTGCATGTGATCAATGAGGAGAAGAAAAGGAATGCACTTCAAGTGCAAGGTAGCACCTTAAGTTTGAATTGAAAATTGTTCTAAAAGTTCAATCTAATGAGAAAAAATGAAAAGCAAGAATAGTGCTACCAAGTATAGGTGACACAAGGAGTTTGAATAATCCTGATTGAAAAGAAGAAGCTTGGGTTGTGTGAGGGAGAAATAAGGTGTAGTTGAAATATTAAAAGTGAGTTGTGTTTGAAATGACAACAAAGAGCATTTGGGAGGTGTAGTCACTTGAACCAAATGAAATCCTCACCTTAGCCCTAGCCAATATCATACCCGCAAGTCCTTGGTGATGTCGAGCTTTGCTACCTTACTTTAGTGGTGATGTACATGAAGGGCAAGCCTATGGTTCGACGTGTGTGCACTTGAACTTCCTTAAGAGAGTGAGAGTCTTCTTGGTACTCCTATAATCCCTTTTTTTTGAAAATTGCATGATTGTGAGTGAGATTCTCTCTTGTGGTGAGTGGCATCATGCACTAAAATTGAAACATGAAGTCTCTATTTTAATCTTGGGGCAAACCTTAACGGTATATGCTAATGACATGAGAAGCTTAAATGTATTGTTTTGAATGACAAAATTCCCTTGATTTTGAATGAGAAATGAAGTCCTTTTGGAAAAGGTTTTAAAATGATCAATTGCCATGATATTGTGGTGGTTCAAATTGAGATGAGCATTGTAGTTGAGTCTTTTTGTCTATTCTTTTTCTTGATTTTTTGCATATATTAGTCTTTTGTTCCTTGATTGAGTTTAGAGTATAATTCATTCCTTGCCTTGTGAGTATCTTGCTTGAGGACAAGCAATAGTCCAAGTTTGGGGGTTTGATAAGTCGGTAATCTACCAACTTATTGAGCCTTTATCCATGAATTATTGCTATATTTTGAACAGACTTAGAGGTTCTTATGGCCTTTATTGATGTCTATGCAGGTACTTGTGATCAAAGATGGAAAACAAGGAAATGGACCCAAAAAGAGCTTAAAAGGAGTGAAGTGTGAAGTGATCGAAAAGGATGGAGATTTTGCTTTGAGATGCGGCACTTGTGCGACATGCACAAGCCTTTGTGCATTCCTCACCTCTCACCGCATGGAGCCTTGAATCAATTGATGGGTCTGTTATGAGGTGAGGTCGTTGTGCGACGCGCACAACTCATGGTGCGAACCACACCTCCTTCGCATGACATCTCCGAAGTTAGCTGAGTCACTGGTTCAACTGAAGTGGGTGTGCAATGTGCACATCATGATGTGCAAATCGCAAGTCGCGCCACACACCACCTGAAGGGTATTTTTGTCCAAAAATTTAGTGATATTTTAGGAAAGTATTTAAAACCATTTTAGTTACAATTGTAAAGAGAAATCTTCAGTTCTGAATACTCTAGAGTAATTTTAGCTTAGAGAACAAGTTTCCTCTCTAAGAAGAAGAAAAGGGCTTCAATGATCAATTCGCTCTTCCAATTCTTAGTTCACCATTTGTGTACAAAACTGAGCTTAGATATTGAAATTACACTTGAATGAAGAGGAATTTGACTTACCAACTTGGTATATCTCTTTCATTTAACATGAGTAGCTAATTTCATTGTCTAGGGATGTGTTGATAATGTGTTCTTGACAAATGGGTGTGGGTGTTGCTAATTCTGTGTTTTAATTGCTTATTTGACATGGGTCTAGTAGTTTCACCAAGTTTTAATCCTAAAATTTGTGGTTGCAATCATTGATTTTTCTTACTTGGTTATGTCGTTGCTTGAAAGAGAATTTCATAGCTTTGGATGTGAAATTACTAGTGGGAACTTGGGCTTCCATCTAGAGTGAGGCTAGAAATAGCTCATATCAACAGAATCACCCATTTAAGGGTCTAAGGTAGAAATAGTATGACCTCCCTAAGCTTTAGCTTGGTTGTTTGCTGTTAAATTGATAGTGCTTTAATCGAGATTGTCTGATATATGGTTGTTAATCAAGATATGAACAGCCATACCTATAACCATGGCTACTGATACGCCCTAATTACACTTCAATTAAGAAGCGCAAGCGGTCGTCGTCAAATATAGAACCCAACATAGGTTGGGGTCGATCCCACAGGGAATAAAGTGTAAATTAAGTCGTTAGTAATTTAGTTGACTAGTAATCGATAGTTTCCGGTAATTTGGGGGGTTTTAAATGTTAAATTCACAAAAGTTAACTAACAAGAAACAAATTTTCAAGAGTTTATAATCAATGCGAGAATGAACTAGGGAAGTGTTCACCATGGCGTCGTAACAATTTCGACTCAAAACTTAACAACATTCTTTCTATATGTATATCATGATGTGATTGAATTAATGGTATCATCTAAACGTTTTTCAACCAAATAGACGAATTTCCTTTTCAATTCTCTTGAACTTGAAAAGGTGAAATTTCTTATTTCAATCCTAAACATCAAGTAAATTAATCTAGTTACAGCATTAATCATAAGACGAGAGTTGGTAGTCTCGAATCGTTGTAGTTAATCAAATTTCCCGGTTTTAATCTCTTTGTTCCAGCAAATTAAACCTAGGCATTTCCTAATGTTTCAACCACTAGAAAACGTTAATAATGAATGATTAACAATGTGGCAACATATAGATTAAACCCAATGCTACCCAGAATCTATATTGCTACTTTTGCCATGGCTCCAACAACCCTAGTTGTGGGAGTTTTAGCCACTCATGCTTGCAAAACTAAAGAATGAAGTAATAGTATTCATAATAATAAGAAAAGTTTCTTACAAAATAGATGAACACAAGCTTCAAGCTTTCCAAGAACAATAAGCCAAAATCCCAAGAACAATTGAAGAAGAAGAAGAAAACGTGTTTGTGCCGTGTTTTCTCCTCCCAAACTCATCCAAAATGTCTCACAAAATATTAGTTAATGAATGAATAAAATAACCCTAACACTGGGTATTTATAGCAGTCCAGGAAATAAAGTCCAAAAAGAGAATTTTCGGAATCTCGCTTTTGACTTTGACGGCTTCACCTGATGGGCCATCAAGCATGTGACTGGCCGTCAGATGAACCGTCACTCTTAGGAAGTGGCTAAACTTCGACTGTCAAAGCTTGACGGCTTCCCTGACGGTCCATCAGGTCTGTGAGTAGTCATCAAGCCATTCGTCGCCACTATCGAGTGGGTATGCTGCCTTTGCTTCATTTTGGTGGCCTGGGTGATGGCCCACCAAGTGTATGGTGGCCAGTCATGCCAACCACCACTCCTATACAGTGTTGCTGCCAGACTTGGTGGCTTGGCTGATGGCCCACAAAGTGTATTGTGGCCAGTCATGCCAGCCACCACTCTTATCCAGTGTTGCTGCCAGACTTGGTGGCTTGGCTGACGGCCCACCAAGTGTGTAGTGGCCAGTCATGCCAGCCACCACTCTTATCTAGTGTTGCTGCCAGACTTGGTGGCTTGGCTGACGGCCCACCAAGTGTGTGGTGGCAAGTCATGCCAGCCACAACTCCTATCCAGTGGAGATCTTTGATCATATTTCCTTCCTTTTCTATCTTTGTCTCCATTTCCTGCAAATATAACATAAAACATCAAAAACCACAAGGGTTGCTTGAAAACTCGCGAGTATTCTTAGTTAAAGGCGTCAAATGTGCCGTAGAGTCCCGGCACATCTACACCCTCAACTTAAAATATTCGCTTGTCCTCAAGCAACATAACAACAAAGACAAAATGACGACTCAACTAAGAACACAAACACATATCTCTAGCAAATCATGGCCATTCAACAGTTTATTAAATTTAAATCAAGCCCCCCAGTAACACACAAATGTATGAAAAGCTAACTTGTAAGAATCCAAACATGTCATTCCGATATGATAGAATATTCTGCATACACACACAACAACTATCCCAACAGTCAGTAGATAATACAGAAATCTCGGTGCCCTCACCACAAAGAAGTCCCACACACAAGATTTGGGACTAGGTACGACGCTCATACTCACAAACAATTTCAAACAATGCACATGTGATGCCATAAGCTTGCCCTTGCAATTCTATTTCAGTTTTTTCAGAAATCCGCTCAGGATCACTACAGGACTTGTTTTGGCTTGTAATGAGGCTTCGGGTGCAGGTAGGATACATTTAGGGGTTAGTGACTAAGCCCTTCTTGAAATCACCGACCTACTATTTCCATCCAGTCGTAATAACCTTTGATTTCTTTATTTCCTTCTACAGGTGTGGCCTTTAACATGATAACTCTTTTTCTTTCTTTTTCACTTCTTTTTAGTTCTTTTTCTGTCTTTTCATTTTGCACACACCTGTACTTTTTATTCCCAACAACAACCAATTAAGCACAACCTCATCTTTCTTATCATGTACCTCTATAGTAGCCACCCTCAACTTAGGTTAATTGCCTAAGTTAAGGTGCACGATGTCCAAGGAGGAACCAGGGACAATGTAGAGACTCAAAGTTAAAAAGGTAAATGTAATAGGTTATCGAAAGAACAAAGTCAATTTAACCCCATTTTTCTTATCATGTACCTCTACAGTAGCCACCCTCAACTTAGGCTAGTTGCCTGAGTTGAGGTGCACGATGTCCAAGGAGGGACCAGGGCCAAAATAGAGATTCAGAGTTAAAAGGGGAAGGTAAAAGGTTATCGAAAGAATAAAGTCAACTTTGGCTCAAACAGGGATCAAAGGAGTTATTTACACTTGGATAGTCTTTTAGTCTAAGTGGACTGCACACACAAAGGGCCTGTGATCCTTTCCTAAGCAACCCATTTCAAGCTCAACAAAATAGACCGGGCAAGTTCTAGATGTATGCACAGAGTAAGAGTTTATAACAATAAGCTCACACGCACTTGGCACCAAGAACCCATACCACTACCAACTATCAAAACAACATCTCGGCTTAAGCATAATTATTACAATCACAACCACATAATGACATTAAAGAATCCAGAACAGTCAATCGTTTCAAACATAAGTACAAAATCAACTTTTTTAGAGGGGGCTCCTTTTAGTTCAACTTTCAAAAATCCATTCTTGCTATAGACACAACAACACAACACAAAAAAAATATATTTAAATGACAACCTAAACATGCCGGTCTTACTAGATAGTGCACCGAGGGAAAAGAAACACGGCAACAAAAACCCTTGGTTGTGACAGACCCACAGGTATCCCAACACCTTCAACTTAACTTCATGCATTGTCCCCAATGTACACATATGGCAACTAAACTGCGAGATAAAGGAATACCTGTGAATCCCATAGGACTCAGAGTCTGGCATGATGTTGGAGACCGCCAGGGTCTCCAAAGTAGGAGAAATCTCTGGAATAGGTGCAAGTGACATCATCCTGTTGAGCTCCAACTTCCTCTTTTATCGGCTCCTCGGCTAGTCAAGACAACTTTTTTACTCTTTCTAACTCTTTTTCTTTGCTGGTTCTCTTGCGGCGTTTTCTTTTTCTTGATTTGTTCTCACCGCCTTCCTCTATAGGTTTCTCTTCTTGCGATCCCAATATCATTCTCATAACAGCTAGGGTCTCACCAAAACCCTTCTCCTCAATATGCACATCTGTAGGGGCTTCATCAATAACTTTGATAACCGAGATCACCCTCATGTCTCTTGGTGGCTTCATCAATTTACACACCTCAAACTTGACCAATTCATTGTTCAATCTGAATGTCAGTTCGTTTCTTTCCATGTCGACCAACACTCTTGCAGTGTCTAACAATGGTCGTCCCAAGATTATGGGAACTTTAAAATCCACTTCACAATCTAAGATTACAAAGTCAGCTGGGAATATAAACTTATCAATCTTTACCAGCACATCATACAATATTCCCACCGGTCGCTTTACTGAATGGTCAGCCATTAACACCCTCATGGTAGTTGGTTTGGGAGCTCCCAAACCCAACTATTTATAGACTGCTAGTGGCATCAAGTTGATGCTAGCTCCAAGATCACATAAGGCTTTTTCAAAGTTGAATTTCCCAATAGTACAGGGAACAGTAAAAGCACCTGGATCTTCCTTTTTTTCCACTAACGATCGTGAAGAAATAGAACTGCAGTGGTGGAGGTTATCTTCTGGTTCAAATCTCACTGACCTCTTCTTTGTAATCAAGTACTTCATGAACTTGGCATATCCGGGCATTTGTTCAAGAGCGTCCACCAGTGGGATGTTCACTGATATCTGCTTGAGCATGGTCATGAACTTGAGGAACTTGCTATCTTCCACTTTCTTCTTCAACCGTTGTGGGAAAGGAGGAGGTGGCCGAAGCATCATAGTTGGAGGTTTTTCAACTTCTTTGCCTTTGTCCGTGAGCACTTGAGTAGCATCCTCTACCACAACGGGTTTTTCAACAGATACCCTCACACCCTCATCGACCATATTTTCAGCACCTACTAACTCATCTTCCTCAACAACATTACCTTTTTGAGCCTGAATTACCGGATGTGATTCCGATAATATTTTACCGCTTCTCGTAGTGATCGCCATACAACTCCCATCATTCCTCGGGTTTTTAATGGTGTCACTCGGTAAGGTACCTGTTTCTTTTGATTTAGAGACGCCGAGATTTGACTCACTTGCTGCTCTAATTGCTTGATCGATGTGGAATGTTAATCCACTACCTGACTCATTGCTGATAATTGAGTCCTCATCTCCTTTACCCCGAAGTCAGTCGATTCAACCTTCAACAACATCTTAGCCATCATATTCTGTAGTTTGGACGTCCCTGTCTTATTGCTAGCTTTGTCACGATTCGCAGGTGGTATGTATAATCCACCTCTATCGTCTATGCTCATCCAATAACCTTGTTCTCGACTCTTATAACCTGGATTTTCATAGTAATTGTTCCGACCTTAGTTTCCTTGGCCATAAGCCTGGAAACCACCCAAATAATTGGCCTCCTTATCAGACCCAGACTCTGTTGCTCTACTTTGGGAACTCACAACTTTCACTTTCTCAATACTTCCTGACAACAAATGCTTTGTCCATAGGTTCATTTGCATTTTCAGATGGACCATATCTTGGTCTCGCTCTTCCTCCTTCCTGCGATGCTCTGCTGACATACCAACTACATAAGTGCTAGCTGCTACCTTTGTATCCGGTGTATGCCAGGCCCTATTGGTTTTGGTTAGCCGGTCCAAAATAGTTGTGGCCTCAATAAAAGTGAGACCCATAAATGCTCCACCTACTGCATTATCCAGTGTCGGCTTGGTAGCCGAATTCAGTACCCTGTAGAATGTCTGCATCAAAGAATTGTTGGTCAACTGATGGTTTGGGCATTGTGTCAGCTTTTTCTTGAACCGCAACTAGGTCTCATGTAAGGCCTCATGAGGTTGTTGCCTGAAATTGTTGATTTTGTCCCTCAATTATATCATCCTAGAGGGAGGAAAGAACCTTTCTGGGAAAGCTTCTTTCAACTCTCCCCAGGTTGTTATAGAATTAGGAGTTAGCTCAGTCAACAACATCGCTGCTTCATCAGACAGAGACAGCGGGAACAACCTAAGCCATATGGCCATCTGATTCACTCCCGGTAATTCAAACGACTTGTAGATGCGCACAAAATTCATCAGGTGCCTGTTGGGGTCATCACTAGCCACACCACGAAACAACCCTTTCAAATTCAATAGCTGAATCATTGTGCTAGTAATGTTGAACTTTGCCCCAGGCACTAGCGGAGGAAGAACAATGGCGCCCGTAGCACCAACTCCATCTAATGCAATATAATCCTCGATATCCTCAGCATTCAAGTGATGCTGAGCCTGTTGAGCTTGTTGTTTTGCAGCGAGCCTTGCTTCCTCCTGCTCTTGTGCATTCAGTTCTTGCGAGCTCGGGGTCATAGGGTAATACTGGTTCACCCGAGCGTCGGGTACTTGGCATGCACAACTTTGTACCCTGTAACAAACAAAAACAACAAATAAAAGTAAAAGCAGGAAATATGACTAAGAGTAAAATAAATAGTCAAATAAACACACCAGACTTAATAAACAACCGTATTCCCCGGCAACTGTCACGACCCAATTTCTCGGTCATTATGGCACCTACAACCCCCGGTAGGTGAACCGATCCCCGTAGCCCAGAACGGTTAGTAATGGGCTACTATCTAACAAATAAGAGAACAAGACAAAGAGAACAGATAAAAGGATTATAAATATATACATATGCGGAAACTAAACCAAACCCCAAGACCTGGTATCATAGTATAGAGCCAAACTACATACACGGAGTGCAAATAATCTAAAACAATATATACAGATGTCTCTGAATGGTAATAGAGTACATGAAGTAAAAGATAAACTAAAGCTAAGCTCCGATCGCCAAGAGCTCACCCTCAGTCTGAAGTAGTCCCCAACAGATCTCCAAGCATGAATCACAACGATCTAACGGCGATGGCCTAGGCTAGGATCTGCACCCAAAGATGCAGGGGGTAGGGGTGAGCACCAAATGCGAAGCATAAGGTACCCAGTAGGTATCATAGGCCGACTGGGCACATATAAGATAAAAGCGCAGTAATAGACAGAATAGAAGCAAGTAGTCACAGAAATCAACGAAAGGTACACAGGAACTAGCCCAGAGGGAAATCAACAGAACCACATATGAGGCTAGTAAGCAGAATATACACACCATAGGCACAGGTGAAAGTAAGAAATAACGCACCTGGGGTCCTTGCAACAACAGTGTATACAAACAAGTTTACGAAATGGACGTATACCGGTAACCTCAAGTGTAAGAAGAAGAGAGAAAGAGTAATGATAGACATGCTCAGAGACATGAATCAAACTCAACTAATCATATCAATCTCAAATCCAGAAACTAACAGTCTAGCAGTAACCAATCTCATACTTATCCATAATAGAGAACAATTTTGTAAGTAAATAGCAAAAGTCTACCTACAGTCTCCCGGCCGCCCATACAACCGAGGAACACAAACAAGTGAAAACAAACCCTCCGGGATCCCATACTATCGGAGCGTACAATCAGCAAACAACAAACAAGGGTGGAGCCTCAAACAATGAATGATATGATGCATGAAGATCTCAAGTGCCATGGTATCTCTGTATGTACCTCGTCCGGCGCCGATCCGGCCCAGCAGGTAGGTTCCATGGAAGGACACTGCCCGTATACGTCTACTCCACCGTATACCCCTCCTCCGGCACACTCAGCCCGTAGCCCCTGGCCCGGATGACAAGGTCCATGGAGGTCCCAGACCCCATACTAAAACTCAGTATCAACACATGTCGTCCGGAAGCAAGTTCAGTATCAAAATAGAGACCCAGTCTCGAATATGCAATGTCCAGACCCTGTCAAGGACTAAAGTAGTAGGAAACTGTCTCAAAAACCCCTCCAAGGGTGCCCGGGGATAACCGGGTCTAGACAGTAAAAAGCCATATCAGGTGTTCGGTCCGACCGAGGCTAAAAATCATCTCAAGTAGCAAGAAAACTCAACTAGCACTCCGGCCCTGCCGAGTCTAGCGTTAATCGTAAAACTAGTGATTTAAATCATAATTTTACTTTCCTTTATCCAGAAATATTCACAAGTTAAATCAAACCATTTCCAAATTATTTCCATCAAAAACGAGCCCCCCGGGCCATGCAAGGTTTAGAAAATAGTGCCAGTAGGCCCGAAGCCAAAACCATAGTAAAACATGGATAAAACCTCTTTATATGCATGGAAATGGTATGATCACACACAATAGCTGCCCTGCAGCTCACAATCAACCTATCGACCCTGCACAGGCCCACAGCTACTCAGCAAGCATGACCAGCCTAGAAGGATAATTCTATGTCCGGGACTCGCGGACATTCCCAAAATCCCACCTTCTATGTTCCAGAGTCAACAAGGCCTAACAGGACCACAAGGGTAAATAAAATATATCGGCAAATACTACAAGCAACGGAGGAACAAAAGTAGGCGGACATGAATAAAGCGGTCAAGGTCTGTGGTACCAACCTAATAAACCAACCCAAGGATGCCCATTAATACAATTTTATTCTATATATGCGGAGTCTAGGATATATAAACCGTAACCTACCTGTCGTCCGATGACAAGCTTGAACCTCTCCGAAAAACCTCCAACACGAAACCAAACTCGGACTCGGATAACTTGACGTAGATAATCTATTTTATTTTCGATGTTCCCATACTACACCACTTGGATAACCCACAAATTCTCTTTTACACAATATATATCAAAAATGCTGTAGCAGCTAAGTAGCTTAATGAGTTTGTTGAGAGAAATTAAAATGCTCCAGTGAATATGTTCACTAATTACATACATAATATAAATCAATGTAAGTTAGGCAGCAATTGCCCACCACATCAGTTGGTTTCCACGTGGGGGGGTGTGTGTCAACACCACACCTCCCCTTATCTAATTAATGATAGGTGGATCCCCGCCACGTACGTACTCGGGTATTGAATAAATTCGTGGTACAATAAATATAATTTTTGAATATACCATAATACTTAGAAAATTATTTCGAATAAAATCTACTATATTATAATAATAAATTTCAACATCACTAAATTTACTATCTCCGTTAAAATATTACAATGTATAAAAACTTATAAAATAAATACATATACAATTATATCGTAACACAATATTTTTCATAAACCTTTAAAATATTTTTAAAAGGCAATAATAATATAATTTTTACCAAATTCAACTTTTAAATAAAATATTTTCAAATACATGCACGATGCTAATAAAATTCTTAAGCTTAGGCTCGTAATTCCCCAACGCACGATTTTGATACTCAAGAATTCTCTCGGGATCCTCCCTTATGTTTCATCACTGTTTCGGAACTGAAATGGCGTTTTAAAAGGTTAAGTTGAGGCTTAAATCGAGTTTAACCCGACCCGGTTCGCAACCCGTTTTCTACCAGAAAGTCCGCGGTAAAACAGTCATAACTTTTTACTCCGAGATCAGTTGGACGTGAGGTTTTGTGCGTTGAAAACTAGACTCGTAGACCTTTGATTTGGTATTTCGGGGGACTTCCAACTCTTTATATATTGGGATAAAAGCTCCGAGACAATTTACCCAAAGTTCAGGAAATTTATCAAAGAACCTTACGATCAAACAAATGGACCCGGCGTCGAAATACCGGTCCCGACAAGCCTTAAATGACTTGGGGCCACTACAAACACGCTCTAACGGCACAAGGAAAATGTATTCGTGGAAATAATCGGAAGGGCCATTACAGCAACGGAGCCAAAATTTGATACGCCCAAATTACACTTCAATTAACAAGCGCAAGCGATCATCATCAAATATAGAACCCAACCAAGGTTGGGGTCGATCCCACAGGGAATAAAGTGTAAATTAAGTCGTTAGTAATTTAGTTGACTAGTAATCGATAGTTTCCGGTAATTTTGGGGGGGTTTAAATGTCAAATTCACACAAGTTAACTAACAAGCAACAAATTTTCAAGAGTTTATAATCAATGGGAGAATGAACAAGGGAAGTGTTCACCATAGTGTTGTAACAATTTCGACTCAAAGCTTAATAGGATTCTTTCTATATGTATATCACGATGTGATTGAATTAATGGTATCATCTAAATGTTTTTCAACCAAATAGACGAATTTCCTTTTCAATTCTCTCGAACTTTAAAAGGTGAAATTTCTTATTTCAATCCTAAACATCAAGTAGATTAATCTTGTTACAGCATTAATCATAAGACGAGAGTTGGTAGTCTCGAATCCTCGTAGTTAATCAAATTTCTTGGTTTTAATCTCTTTGTTCAAGCAAATTAAACCTAGGCATGTCCTAATGTTTGCAACCACTAGAAAACGTTAATAACGAATGATTAACAATATTACAACATATAGATTAAACCCAATGCTACCCGGAATCTATATTGCTACTTTTGCCATGGCTCCCACAACCCTAGTTGTGGGAGTTTTAGTCACTCATGCTTGCAAAATGAAAGAATGAAGTAATAGTATTAATAATAATAAGAAAAGGTTCTTACAAAATAGATGAACACAAGCTTCAAGCTTTCCAAAAACAATAAGCCAAAATCCCAAGAACAGTCGAAGAAGAAGAAGAAAACGTGTTTGTGTCGTGTTTTCTCCGCCCAAACTCATCCAAAACATCTCACAAAATATTAGTTAATGAATGAATAAAATAACCCTAACACTGGGTATTTATAGCAGTCCAGGAAATAAAGTCCAAAAATAGAATTTTCGGAATCTCGCTTTTGACTTTGACGGCTTCACCTGACGGGCCGTCAAGCATGTGACTGGCCGTCAGATGAACCGTCACTCTTAGGAAGTGGCTGAACTTCGACTGTCAAAGCTTGACATCTTCCCTGACGGTCCGTCAGGTCTATGACGAGCCGTCAAGCCATCCGTCGCCACTATCCAGTGGGTATGCTGCCTTTGCTTCATCTTGGTGGCCTGGGTGACGGCCCAGCAAGTGTGTGGTGGCCAGTCATGCCAGCCACCACTCCTATACAGTGTTGCTGCCAGACTTGGTGGCTTGGCTGACGACCCACCAAGTGTGTGGTGGCCAGTCATGCCAGCCACCACTCTTATCCAGTGTTGCTTCCAGACTTGGTGGCTTGGCTGACAGCCCACCAAGTGTGTGGTGGCCAGTCATGCCAGCCACCACTCCTATCCAGTGGAGCTCTTTAATCATATTTCCTTCCTTTTCTATCCTTGTCTCCATTTCCTGCAAATATAACATAAAACATCAAAAACCACAAGGGTTGCTTGAAAACTCGCGAGTATTCTTAGTTAAAGGCGTCAAATGTGCCGTAGAGTCCCAGCACATCAGCTACCTATGTCAATGAGCGAGAATTTGCATGAATAGGCAATCACCCTATCCCACACTAGAGCCCTATTTGACGTACATTCCTAGTCGTCTACTCTCATTTGTACACCCATTTTACTTTTCTGTATTTCTTGAATTGATATTATTGTGACAGAATCCCATTCCCCCCCCCAATCCTTTACATTAGTGTTTTCAAACACTTAATCTCTTAGTGAAGTCATTTCAATACAATCATCATTGTGCTATCTACAAGTCTCTGTGGGTATGACCCCGATATCCGTTGGGTACTTATAAACGTGTGTTTGTTTGACGATCATTGATACCTCCATCTTGGAGAGTATGTTTGAGCATTTATCAGCATGCTTATTAATCTCTCGATGACACAATTATTTATTCGATGGTCTTTGTTCAAACACCACTATATAGGCATAAAGCAACTAAAATAGGCTTGGGGAGATCACACTATTTGTAGCTTAAAACCTTAAATGGGCATTTATGGTTAATTGAGCTATTTTTAGCCTCAATCTAAGTGGAATCCTAGGTACCCACTAGCAATTTCACATCCAAAATTATGAACTCCTTTCTCAAGCACGAACATAATCAAGTAAATTAAATCAATGTTTGCAACCACAAATTTTAGAGTTTTAATATGGTCAAATCACTAGACTCATATCATATTAGCAATTATAAACACAAATAAGCAAGCAACATACCCTTTTATAAAGTACACATCATCATTACATCCCTAGACAAGGAGACTTAGCCACTCATGCTAAAGTAAGAAGAAAGTATACCCATAGGGAAATTCAAATTCCTTTTCATTAATTGCAGCAAGAATCCAATATCCAAGCTCAAATTTACAAGTCCAAGGTTGAAGATTGAGAGAATGGATTGAAACCCTCTTTCTTTCCTTAGTAGAGAAACTTGCTTCTAAAACTAAAAACTATTCAAAAACTATGAAAAACTATGCCCAAATTGGGTTTTAGAATATTCCCAAAGTGTCACACAAAGTTGGATAAAATTGCCCCTTGGGAGTTGTACGCTGCAATGTACGGTCCACACGTCTTATTATCTGCATCGCACAGCTCCACAGAAGTGAACCAGAGACTTGGGTAATCTTCAGTCATCAGGCAAAGTGGGGTACAGTTCACAGCAGGCCTTTTGCGTGTCGCACGGGAATCGCACCCCCTTAACAGATTCTCCTCTTCTTTTAAGTGTTAATGTAAAAGGAGGTGTGGACCGCACTAAGGTTTGTCCATGTCGCACGAGGTCCGCACCTAAAGGTAGAATCTCCATCTCAATTGATCACTTCATACTTTAACTCCTTTTGAGGTCCTTTGGGTCCAATTCCTTGTTTTTCTATCTTTGGCCAAGAGTACATGCATTTATGTCAATAAAGGCTATAAGAATCTCTAAATCTTATCAAAACATGGCAATAATTCATCATTAAAGGATCAATAAGTTGGTATATTACCAACTTATCAAACCCCAAACTTGAACTATTGCTTTTCCTCAAGCAAGACACTCATAAGGTAAGGAATAAATTATGCTCTAAAACTCAATCAAAGCACAAAAGATTAATATATTCTTAAAACTAATAAAAAGTAATAAACAAAAAGACGCAAACAAAAGACTCGACTACAATTCTCATCTCAATTTGAACCACCACATTATCAAGGAAATTGATCATTTCAAAACCTTTTCAAAAAGGACTTCAATTCTCAATCAAAATCAAGGGAATTTGTTATTTAAAACAAGATGTAAAGCTTCTCAAATCATTGGCATGGAGTATCAAGGTTTTACTTGAGATTTGCCACATGACTTGTCTCATTTATTCCTATCAATTGAAATAGAGACTTCATATTTCAACTCGACTGGGAGATGCCACTCACCACAAGAGAGAATCCCACTCACAAACATGCATTTCACAATACAAGGGATTAGAAAAGAATAAAAAAGACTCTCACTCTCTCAAAGAAGTTCAAGTGCACACATGTCAAACCATAAGCTTGCCCTTCATAAAAATCGCCACTAATGTAAAGTGGCCAAGCACGGAATCACTAAGGACTTGCGGGTTACGACGTTGGCTAGGGATAAGGTGAGGATTATATTTTGCTCAAGTGACTAAACCTCCCTAACGCTCTTTCATTTCATTTTGAACAATCCTCACATTTATTAATTTTGACATTACCTTATTTCTCCCTCACACAACCCAAGATTTTACCATTAAATCTTGATCATTCAATCTCCTTGTAACACCTTCACTTGGTAGCACCAAATCTTTCCTTTTTATTTGGCTCATTGAATTTGAACTTTTGGAGAAATTTTTAATTCAACATGAGGTGCTACCTTGCACTCAAAGTGAATTCCTTTTCTTCTCCACCTTAAGCACATACACCACCAAACTTAGGCTTTTTCCTATGTGTTCATTTTATTCCCCCCCCCCCCAAACTTAGGATTTTAGCCTATGTTTCACTTTCAAGCCATTAGGGAGGATGGGTGACAAGATAGAAGTTCCAAAAAGGTCAAGGTGTCAAACAAGGTTCCAAAGAATGGTCACAATCTTAAAAGGGGTTCTCTAGGATTGATGTCAAGGGGAGTCATTTAGGTGAAGCGGCTATTCAAAAAGGGCCTAAGATCATATTACAAGCACGATCACATATAGAATTTTGCCTTGAATCATATTCGGGGAAATATCTAGATGACACGCATGCATAACAATTAAGGTATAGCCTCACCACACACGACATCACCTCACAAGAACTTTCAACATTGATATCAAAATCGATTGGGACAAATGACTTTTGACAAGATTTTCCGAGTTCATTACACACTCATTTGTGAATCGGTCAAGCCATACCGAGAGTGTGCTAGTCATGACAATAGAATGATTTCCTCAAAAAAATATTTTCCCTCTTTCCTTTCATTTACAAAAACATCTTGCGAAGAAAAAATTTCGGTGGGTCCATTTTGAGACAAGTAAAGCATGGACTCAAATTCAAACTAAAACTTGGCATTTTCTATTAAGAAAATTCCCTCTCAATCCATCATAGGGAAACACCAACCCAGTTCGACACAAAAAAAAAGAAAAAGAAAATAAAAAAAATATTTGCTCTTAGGGAAAGAATTGTGGTATTATGTAATGACCCTTCTGGTCATTTATGCATTTTTTCCTTCTTTGCACTATTAGAGCTTACATGTAGGGTCCCCAAGTCATTTATGGCTTGTTGGGACTGGTAGTTTGGTGCAAGACTGTTTGTTTGGTCTTTATGGCCGCTTCCTTGTTTTAGAGCTTTAACTTTGGAAATCATTGACTTTGGTCAACATTCTTAGCTATCGTGCTTGGAATCAAATTCTAACAGTTCCATTAGCTCTGGAGTGTGGACTTTATTTGGGATCCGGGAGCTTTTCAGCTTGGAATTCTCTCGCGTTCTATGTTTTCAGGTCAGTTAGGCTTGCTTGGTTGACTTTGGTCAACATTTGGAGATGACGGCCTCGGATGAAAATTTTGTCAGCACTATTAGCTCTGGAATGTCTAGTGTAGGCTAGAGGGACCATTGGTTTGGGTCCCGAGGCTTCCGAACTTGATTTTGGCCCTTGGATTTCATTTTGGGAATTATTGGCCTAAAGGTTAATTTTGGGCGAAGGGTCCACTTTTAATTAAATCGACCTTCGATGGTATTTTCATTGATTCCATTGGATCTAGAATGTCATTTCTAGTTTAATAGATCAGCTCATTTTTGGTCACCGGATACATTCCTAGGGACCCAAAGTGTGAAAATCTGCCCTTGGCATTGCTGGTTGCTGGTGTGGCGCCAGGGCGCCGCCTAGGCCTCACCTGCCCACGTGCGCCTGTGCACCACTGCCCACCCCTGTGCATTGGCATGGCCACTTATAAAGCTGGCCAGCCCTCAAATTTCCAACCTTTCTCATCATCTTCAAAACTCAATATTTCCTCCATTTTTGCTCCAAATTCCTCAATTTCTTCACCAGCTTCCTCCCATAACTTGGAGGAATAATTACTACTAGTCTGGGTGCGTTCTTGACCTCTTGAATTGGTAAATTCTCGTGTTAATTTCCATGATTTCTCATTTTTAATTTCTTTATTTGTGGGTTGTTTTAAGCCACAACTGATGTTCAAATTTTGAGTATGTTCAAATTTTGAGCATGTTCTCCCCGGAATGTGGGGAACACCATGGTGTTTTTCATTTCTGATTTTAGGTTACGGGATTCACAGGCCACTTGTGACCCGAATTTTGACCAGGTTGTATTTCTAGCATTATGGGTATTGTTGGTTTCATTTTGACGTGTAGAGTGTTGTGTTGATAGTATTTTCGTGATTTGGAGCTTTTCGGAGCAGTTTGAGCCTAGAAAATGTCATTTTCGTAGCTAGTCGTCAGACGAGAGGTAGGTTATGGATTTTCCTACCTAGGCTCTGCGTATATAGGCTATAACTGCATTAAATAGTTTCATTGGGTTGGTTTTGTAGGCTGGTACCCTAAGACCTTGTCTATCTTTTCTGTCTGTTTATTTCATACATTGTCTGTAGTATTCGTGTAGTAATGCTATATTACCCTTTTGTCCCTAGGTGACCTTTGCATATGCCTCTGGACTTTAGACGGTGGGATATTTAGAATTGTCCGCGAGTCTCAAACATCTAGATGTTGCTTTAGACTAGCTATCTGTGTTGTAGAACTGATGGAGTCTGTGCAGGGCCGATAGGACTGTTTAAGAGCCATTTGGGCTAAGCTATTGTTTGTGAGCATATCATTCATGAAAAAGATTTTCCCTGCATGTTTTACTACTGTTTTGGCTTCGGGCCTACTATAACGGTGTTTCTAAACTTTGTATGGCCTCAAGGGCCTGTTTTCGGTATAAATGATGATAAAAAAAGATTTTGGTATTGACTGGTGGATTTTTGTCAAGATAAAAGTGGTACTATGTTCATATTCTTATTAGTTTTCTTACAGATACTAAACTCGGCTATACCAGAGTGATAGACATGTTTTACGATGGTTTTAGACCTGGCTACGTTCCGGGCACCCTCTGAGAGGGTTATTGAGGCTTTGATTACATATTAGACCTGAATACACTTTGTCCACCCTTTGAGGGGGGTTTTGAGATCCCTACCACTATTTTAGACCTAGTTCGATTCTGAGAAACATTTTACGAGACTCTGATTATTGATATATATCCGGTCAAACTCTGGATAGTGGTACTTTGAGATTCACATTTTTAGTATGTGGTCTATGAGTAGGCCTCCATTGACCATGTCATTCTTGGGCAACTAGCTATGGGCTGACGGATGTGCCAGGATGAGGGGTGCACGATGGAGTTGAGGTACACAGGCAGTGTCCTTCTATGGGTCTTGTCTCTATTTTGCGTTTGGGGTACCAGAGGGGGAACATATGGGTTACTATCACACCAGGTTCATCATATCATCATCTGGCATATTGTATTCAAATTCCACCCTTATTGGATGTGTGTTCAGTGTACGCTCAAGTTGTATAGGTGGCCGGAGGGTTTCTTTTCACTTGATTGCATTCCTCGATTATAAGGGCGGCCGTTGGGACTGTAGGTAGATTATATTACTCCATTAGTATTGTATAGCATTTTGTGACCTTTGGATATTAGTGGATTGGTAGTTTATTTCATAATGGGGCTCTGGTGATTCAGATTGTGTTTATTGAGAGGCTAGTGGGACTTAGATTACTGCGGTGCTACCTGTATAGCCTTCTGAGTGGTCGTGGGATACCATATTTTATTCATTGCCATGGTTTTTGATTAGTGGATCTCGGTACTCTTTAGCTTAGTTATTTCATACTAGGGTTATACTGGAGATATTGTTTTACATCTATGGTTTCTGTTAGTGTATGGGTTCTAGTTGATTATGATTGTCGTACTTTCCTTCTTCCCCTTTTTACTTGAGGTTACAAGTATACCTCTATGTTTCCAAATTCTCCCTTTATATTTACTATTATTGCGAGGATCCCAGGTCCGTTCTTTTTTCCTTCACGTGTGTTTCTGTGTTAGGTATATCTTATGTGCTAGCATGTATGCTTATAATTCTTGGTTGATCATTCTCCGTGCTAAATTCCTGTGATTTTCTCTATTGCTTCGGTGACTTTTTTTTTCTATTTGCTACTTCTTATTTTTATATCTTATATACGCTCAGTCGGCTGATGATGCCTACTGGGTACCCACTGCTTAGCAATTGGTGCTCATACTACACTTCTGCATCTATTTGGTGTAGATATTAGTGTGAGCTTTCGTTGTTGAACACATGGAAACTCGTGCAACTTTTGGATATTCGAGACTAGGGTGAGCGCCTGACAACAGGGGCTTGACCACATCTCATCTTATGTACTGTTACTCTTTATTTGTTCAGAGATAGATCTATATTCTATTTGGTTACTTTTAGCACTTGTATTCTATTATGAAGTTTTTGTAATATCGATACCAAGTCTTGGGGTTGGTGTAGTTTCCATATGATTATATATTCGGGTTAATTGCTTCTGTATTGTTCTCTTTATATTCTTCTTTCGCTTATTTTTTCTTATTGTGCGTCCTGGTTAGATAGTTGCCTACTACTAACCCTTCTAGGCTACGAAAATTGGTTTACCTACTGGGGGTTGTAGGTGCCATCATGACCTGAGAAATAGGGTCGTGACATCTTGATATCAAAGCTCTAGGTTCACTGGTGTCGTGGTACAGAAGCAAGTGTATAGGTAGAGTCTCGCAAATTGGTATGATGATGTTTGTATCCTATCTGCAGGAGGCTACGGAGCATTGTTAGGAAAAGTTACATCTTCTTGACTCTTTATCGTGCATTCCTAGATCTTTTTACTTCTAAACTTTGATTGTTTCATTCCTTCTCAGATGCCTAATCCAAGTACGACAACTAGAGATATCAAGACTTCTGTTCCTGTTACTTTAGTGCTTCCATAAGTGCCAGGATTTCAGGGGTTGAGTTTGTTGCATCAGTTAGGGGGTTTGGGGCAGGCCCAACCTCCGATTGGATTTATGGCTACACAAGTTCTTCAAGACACCGTGGCTAGGGCTCTGAGTCCTCTAGTAGGTATTTCAGTACCTGGTTCTTTGAGTGGTGCTTCAGTTAGGGTTGAGCCTCCAGTTCTTCAGTAGGGTAGTAGGTCGGTGTTGGAGTATAAGGCGAGGTTTCACGAGATGGTTAGGAATACTTCTAGGACTGTGCCTTCAGAGTTTGATAAAGTTAAGAGCTTTGTTGAAGCTTTGATTTCATTTCTCCATTTGGAGACTGAGCACTTGGTTACAGTAGGGATGACCTTTCTTCTGGTAGTTTATCATGCTTGGGCTATTGAGGGTTTATGTCGTGAGGCGTATGGAAATAGTAGTAAGAAGCATCGATGTCAGGACAGTTTGTGAGGTTTATAAACTCGAGGTAGGGGATTATCTACTAGGGCTCAATTTCATTGCTTCTTATCTAGCAGACCAGTTTTAATTGCTCCACAGGTTCCAGAGGGTAGTTGTACAGAGCATGTTAAGCAAAGTAGACACAATACAGGTCAGGTTCTTTGAGGTGTGCATCCAAGGTGTGTAGGTTGTGGTGGACAGTCGCGGTCAGTAAGATTTTCCCATCGGACTTCATCATGTAAGGGTTTTTTCTGGTGTGGTAAGCATGAGCACTTTGCTTAGGATTGCCCCACGATCGTGTATCCTAGTCATCTTGGTTGTTATGATTGTGGGGTTGTTGGTCGCTTTTCTAGAGATTGTCCCTGGTATGGGATGGTTGATCGTTTGGCTTTGACTACTCAGTCTAGAGTTAGATCCCATCAGTCTGATGCCCCTCTTGGTGCGGCCGAGGTAGAGGTTCCTGACATCGTCCCTCTAGGTGAATCTTTTTTTACCTTTAGTTAAGTGATAGTATTGTTCGCATGGCAATTCTCCTTTTTCGTACATATACTTATGTGCCTACCTTCACTTCCTTTTTTAGTTGTTTTACTACTTGAGTTGTAGGGTTTTTGCGTGTATTTTCCTGGTATATTATTCTTTAGTAGTGGATGGGGTGAGTTATTCTTGAGAGGTGTTTTCCTAGGGTTGTTCCTTGATAGTTGGTGTTGTACCCTTTTCTGGTTGGTCCTATTTTTGGGTTCGTTGTGGTTCTAGACTTGTGTTGAGTTTTCGTTTTCTAAGCTATTCTAGATGGTTGTTGCCTAGGCCATTATCTAGCGTGGCTAGAGGTCCTTGTATTGGTTCGGTGTGATACTGATGGTTTGTGCCGGAGATTAGAGGTTTTGTTCTAAGTCGAATGGTGTTGGTTATGCTAGTACGCATTGGTTGGTTTTTTTTTCTCTGGTGATTAAGTCCACCCTATGTGTTTGGTTGGTTTAGGAGGTTAGCATATGTGGGTTGCCTTTGTGGTTTTCTTTAGCTTTTTAACCGATTGGTATGTCTCCTTATTTTCCCAAGTTCTTGTTGGTTTGACTTTCAACTATGGAATTGTGGCTAAGTGTTGTCAGTAGCTTTGTTGTTGAGTTGGTCATTCGGCCTACTGTCGTCTCATCATATCAAGTGTTGCCATTAAGAGTTATAGGAGCTAAGGGAATAGCTTTAGGTTTTTTTTTTTGAGAAACAGCCTGTCAGGTTTGGTGTTTTATTGGAAAGGGTTTAGTTTGGCTTGCGAAGGAGGGTGATGGCTCCTTACTTGTGTATATGTGTTCCAATAGCTGACTGAGGTGGCGACCGAGAGTTTGCTTTGGCTTATATGTTGGTGATTTGCGTCGAGCAAGTTTAGATTAAGGTTTCATTTCCTTTAATAGATTTGTGCTCAAAATTCCTTCTAGTATGAGATTGAGGTAGTGGTTATTTCCATTGCTACCTTCGGGAGCTTGTTGCATCGACCTTGGCTCCTTGTTATCTTCTTTGGGGGAAATAATTTTCAGTAGTATCTATGGATTAGGCATATTTTGTATTCATGGCCTAGTTGGCTCCACCTCTATTAGTGTTCTTCGATGGCAGATGAGTCTACTCGTGGGTTTGATAGGAGAATTGATTGGTAAAATTGGTGATAGCTTTCAAAATCGTGGCTTAGTAGACCACTTTGGGTAGTTCGTGGGAGTTTCTATTTGGGTGCAGCATCCTTGTGCCGGGAAGAAATGGGTGCGGGCAACTTGGCTTCTTTACTTTTGTTTCAGAGTGGTTGTTGGCCTTGGACACCCAGTCCTTGGCTAACCATTGGTTTAGGCTTGACATTCCAACTATCAGCGGTGTTCTTTATAGTACGAGGTTCCTTCTACCATGGTTGGTCAAACTCAGTAGCGTCAGTTCGATAATCAGCAGTGGTGTATGCTATATGTGATTAGGTTATGCGGGTTGAGGCTAGCGAGGCTATTTTGGGTTCTAATGATAGTTTGATAATGGTGCTCACCCTTATTTGCCTACAGAGTGTTTGACTTGATATTCGCAGCGTGGTGGACTTCTTTCTGAGTTGAGACTAGTAAGGTGATGTAACAAACAACATCAAATCCAACAAAATGTACTTAAGAACTCCCAAATATCCATAGTTTTAAGCGTAGGAAGTGTCGTGAAATCCTGGCACATCAACAACCTAAACTTAGAATGTTTGTTTGCCCTCAAGCAACAAATGAAAACAAAAACTAACATGACGCTTAGGTATAAGGAAATCAGAAACTACAGCAGCAACATGATATATTAAACTCTCAAACCATAGAATAGTACCCACTCCTAAACATCTCAAAAACCCATGCATTTTATCAAGTTATCAAAACAACACAAGACGGATCCATAAGTGACAAAACCATATTCATGAGTAAGCTAGCATACACAGCAGATAGTCCAACCAAGTAATTAGTAATTACAGTCTACTCTAGTGCCCTAAACACAAAGGAAGTCCCGATCACAAAAATTACAATTTAACAAACAGGGACAGGGAATCTGCTCACTCCCACAAAGAATTTTAGGCTGTACATGTACAATACCATAGGATTGCCCTTATTTTCTATGCTATTGCTTTAAAACAGTTCAGTTACGATCACTATAGGACTTTTGTTAGGCTTGTAATGTAGGCTAAGGGACGGGAATAGTACATTTGGGTAAATAGTGACTATGCCCTCCTTGAGACTACAATTACTTCTTTATTTTCTCCACTTTTCAGACCTTACAGTTTTCCTCCCTTATTCTCCTTTCTTTCAAACCTTTTTACTTTTATCAAGCATTGGGTGTGGCTTCTATTGCATTTTTGCAGTTTTCTTTTCATTCATATATTTATTCACTCCCTTTTTTTTTTTTTTCTTTTTCTTTTTAGCACACAAACCACACCCAGTTTCCTTCTTTCTATCACTAACCCAATCTTTTCATACCCACACTTCCTACTTACCCTACAGTAGCCACCCTCAACTTAGGATTTTAGCCAGAGTTGAGGTGCACAATGTCCAAGGAGGGACCAGGGCCAAAACAAATATTTATAGGAAATGGGGAAGGTGACTAGGCTAACAACAAAAAGGTTTAACTTTAGGCTCAAATTCAGGGATCAAAGGGATTACTTTTCATTTGGTAGGTCATTTGGTTGAAGTGAACTATTTAAAAAATAGCCTATGATCATGTCCTAACTAAACCATTCTACAACCATAACATGACTAACCAACAAGTTCTAGATTGCACAGTAGAGCAAGAACAAATACTAAGAAGCTTACTTGACACATAGCACAGAGTTTAGAATACAGATTTAGCAAATTACTGGTTCATGCCTTAGCGTAAGCTACTTGTCTCAGTGATATACATGCTATCATTTACAGATCCATCAAGGTCAGTTCTAACACCTTATTGCACAAAAATTTGGAGGGCTCTCTATTTTTCGAAAATCAGACCATGGCTGCATTCTGTTTCTAATTCACTTTTACAAACACACATCCTATACTAAACATACCGATTTAACAGAAATTAAAAGTCCTTAAGGAAAGAACACAAACAAGAAAACCCCAAGGACGTGGATACCATATAGATACACTCATGGGTTGCCTCACATGCAGTCCTTGATTTAATGTCGTGACATAACGCGAGTGTTTTGGCTACTCAAACTTCACCAAAACACTCTACAAAAACCCAGATGACCACAACTGCCCCCACCCCATCTAAAATTTTTGCATTGTCCCCAATGCACTAAAAAAAAAAACAAGGGGTACTAGGCATACTTGTGGTGCTTCGGCATGATCATCGGGCGTAGCAGAAGTCGGGCTTGCTAGATTGGTGTCCGCAGTCATATCTCCAACAGAGGTTGCCTCCGCAGTCCTCTAAACAACAACATCAGCTACCCGAGCAGTAGCATCACCACGAACTCCTATAATGGGGTCTAAAGATGGAACTTCAGTAGTACTGGCAACACCACTAGCCGAACCACCCGTGCCAACGACATCAACCTCGATCATTTGTATGGCTAGGGATTCTTTTGCTTCCCGCGCTAAATTTTTTTAATCTCGCTTCGTGTCTCTCTCATCCCTATTATTTTGAGACTTTGGACTAAAAGGTGCGTTGTTCGCTTGGACATGCTTATACTTTCGTTTCTTCTTCTTCGTGGGCATAAAGGTACTTGGGGGTAATTTAGGCTCTTTTTCATTTCTATTCAGCCTCTTTTTCCTTTTCTAGTGGTGCTTGCCAAAGCTCGGGGTCTACAAAGTCCTACAAGTTAAATGTTGGCTCCAAAGTAATCTATGGCAAGACTAATGGTGTTGTATCTGGAGTAGCTCGATGAATCTTAAGATCATTCACATCTGCCCTTAGCTCAGCTATCTCTTGCTTGACTTTTGTAAGTTCAACTGCTCCCATTTCCTGTAGCTTCTCATCCCCTATCTTCTAATGCGTCAATCCGGCCATTAACATTTAGATATGATGTTTAGGCTTTTACGATGGAAGCATCCATAATCTGCTGAAACTGCAAAGCAAACATTTTCATTTGTCCCTTCAACTCGAGTGTCCTTTGAACAATGTTGGAAAAATTTATCGGGTGAAAAGCAAATATTGAGTCAGTTTCCTTCATTGGAGGTGCAGCAGAAGAGGATGGACTAGAAATAATGTGCACAGTCTAGCTACTCTATGGGGTGGGCACAACAGTTGTGGAAGATGTCACCTCTGGTGTCAGTACATATGCCTATTGGGTAAGATTAAGTGGTTCTAATGTGCTAGTCATGACCATAATTCTGGTTATTTCCTTGGACCTCTTGGGATGATGTGTCCAGGTGGCCCACTCTGTATAATAAATACCCACATATTTCATGACAACATCTTCATCACATAACTCAGTAATGAGGTAGGCAGATGGATAGGAGAAGCTTATCTTTGTGACTCTATCTTTGATCTCTTCTGCTATGATCTACCCAAAGTTTAGTTTGTATTTTGATAACAAGCTAGCCACTAAGACAGCCCTTTTCAGAGTGAGCTGGTTGTCTCCACCCGTTGGCATCAACCGTAGTCGTACTGTGGCCCACCAAAACTTAGCCTCAAATGAGAGAGAGGCCTGTGTGATTTGTGGCTTGTCTTGATTTAGCCAGCTTGGGTTCCCGGTTGTTGTAAGTCGTTTGGCCAACCATTTTGTCCATTTGGCTTCAGTTTTCATCTGATGAAGACACTCCAAAGGGTTGGTGACTATCTCATATCCCGACTCAAAGAGGAACTTGTTGATGGTTTCGGAGGAGATGTTCACAGGGACACCTCACACTGGTATGATCTCAAGAGCGGGCAAGTCGGCAGCTCTTTGACCCTTCTGGCATCTACTTTCTAATATGGCTTGGTAGTTTGAAAAGAACTCTCTCACAATAAGTGGTTGGTAGTCCGAGAGTGGCTTGCTAGTCCAACCTAACTGGTAGTACCAGAAATATTCATCAAGCTTGGGGAAGTTCTTTAGCTTGAAAGGATCTATCCTCCATTCCTCAGCGATAGGTCATCTCAGATATCCTTGTGTTGTCACCTCGAACCCATAATCAAACATTTTCTTTGAATCTTTGATATTCCACATAGCTTTCTCCCGGGCGAGTACCAGCATTGTGCCAGGGCCTGTCGGAGTGGGTGAAGAAGTCTTCCTTTCGGGAGTGGTGGTCTCTTTATCAGAGTAAGTATCACCCTCTGCCTCCTTTTCAGAACCTAATTTTTCACCTTCTGCCAACTTAGTCTCGGTTTCCAAGTCACTAGAAAGTGGGATGGTTGTATCATTTCTTCCATTGGCCTTTGAAAGAGCATGGTTACCCTCCAAATCAAAACTGGCTGAACCAGAAGATGATTCGGCCACCTCTTTAGCCTCGGAGGAACTCTTTGCCACTGCTTGGTCCTTTTTAGGTGTATTACCTCATTTCTCTTCAAAGTGGGAAGGAGATACCACCAGCTTTCTTCTGGTTGACCGGACGAGGGGGTTTTGTCTGAATCACTCTTCTGAACTTCAGAATCTATTTGATCCTTTAATCGAGACTTGATTGAAGTATCTTTTGCTTTCTAGGCCCCCCCGCGTCGGAGTGGTGTTTTTGGTGCCATAGTACCTGGAGGCAGCCATTGTTAGCACAGAAGAAAATTAAAAACTAGAAGAAATTTATACTAAATTCATAAATTTAAACCTCTCAGGGGCGTGGGAGGTCCAACGTACCGTGGGATAGGGCGACAGATCAAGGCGGTGGAATTTTTAATGACAAGCTATCCTCCCACAGGCTTGTCCAACGGGCGTAGGAGATCTGACGTCCCATTGGATCAGGCGTCAAAATTGGACAGAAGCCTTTTCAGGCACTTCTCCAACCCAAATGCCTTGTCTGATACCTGTCATTCCACAGACGGCCCGTCAGGTGTCCCATGGGATCAAGTTAGGCATACAAAACTATTCTCCCTCAATCCATTTACTTATAACGCTTTTATACTCACCCTAAAAAATAAACATAATACATTAACAAGTAACATCTCAACCCATAACCCAAACCAATAACACAACCCTAGTTCCCATTTGTTTAAATGTATAGACACTACCACATAATCACCCACATAGGCATAGTTCAGAACTAGGGTTTGAAGCTAGTATTGTGATTAACAATATCCGTTCTGTTCATTTTCAAACCCGTAGATGTTTACACACCAAAAGATAATATTAAAACCATGAGAAATAGAACTTAATCTTGGCATTGCTAAATTGGACAAAAAGTTGAGTCTTGGGTGTTTGAACTTGCTAATAGATGATTGTTATTTTGAAGAGTATATGGGATGTGAGGGGAGTGATTTGTAGTGGAGAAAATCGTGGGTGTATAAGTTTTGAGGATTTGATTATTAGTGGAGGGAAAAAGTAACAGACAAGAGGGAGTTTGATATTGACCTCAATTTGATTGAGGTCAAAGCTTAATAGGCGCGAGAAAAAAGGGAAAAGGATTCCGGGTTGGGTTAAAAATTAAAACAAGTTAAACATTGTTGACAATCTTTGACCAACCCAGACGATAAGCTACGTGATGCCCGTTGGGCATGCGATGGCCCATAGTGAAATTACTTACCTGGGTGACAGAAGCGAGCTTCCCACGCCCGTCAGGGATAAGACGTCCTATCACGTGGGATGTGGGAATGAGCCAGTGGCTCCTTTTATCTTTGTTTGTGGCTTCACACCCGTTGGAGCTATGACAACCCATCATGTAGGGCATTTAAATGAGATATACCATAATTTGCTCAACACTTAGCATCTTTTCAGCTTGGATGCTCTAGTCCCACGGGTGTGGAAGTTGTGATGGCCTGTCACAGAGATAATGGGACCTCTTTTTACCTGCAGTTCTTGCAATTTTGTTTTTATCTCCCTACTTCCCTCAAATTCAACACACATTTGTCCATGGGTTGCTTCCCATGCAGCGCCTGATTTAACGTCGTGAAACGACACGAGTGTTTTGGCTATTTTGACTTCACCAAAACACTTTACAAAAGAAAAAATAAAAAATTAAAAAGAAAAATCCATGGGATGCCTCCCATGCAGCGCCTGATTTAACATCGCGGCATGACGCAGATTACTTGATTACTCAGACTTCATCAATATCCTTGGTTGGGATGAATTTATCTAGGTTCCACGCTTTAATTGCTTTGACCTTCTCCATTGTACCCAAATATGATTTAATCTGCTTTGCAATAGCCTTGAACCTTTTGCCGTCATGATTTTCAAGTTCAACGGCCCTTTGATCAAATACTTGTACCTCCTTGAATGGTCCAATCAACTTGGACTTCAACTTTCGAGGAAACAAGCAAAGTCTAGAATTGAAAAGCAGGACCAAGTCACTCGGCTAGAAATTTCTCTTTTCGATCTTCCGGTCATGATACAGTTTTATCTTCTCCTTATATAAGGTTGAACTCTCAGATGCATTCAGGCAAAACTCATTCAACTGCCAAAGCTATTGCAACGATGCCTCAGAGCAATCTAAATTCAGTTTCTTCAATGCCCACATACCGGTTCATGCCTTAGCGTAAGCTACTTGTCTCAGTGATATACATGCTATCATTTACAGATCCATCAAGGTCAGTTCTAACACCTTATTGCACAAAATTTGGAGGGCTCTCTATTTTTCGAAAATCAGACCATGGCTGCATTCTGTTTCTAATTCACTTTTACAAACACACATCCTATACTAAACATACCGATTTAACAGAAATTAAAAGTCCTTAAGGAAAGAACACAAGCAAGAAAACCCCAAGGACGTGGATACCATATAGATACACTCATGGGTTGCCTCCCATGCAGTCCTTGATTTAATGTCGTGACATGACGCGAGTGTTTTGGCTACTCAGACTTCACCAAAACACTCTACAAAAACCCAGATGACCACAACTGCCCCCATCCCATCTAAAATTTTTGCATTGTCCCCAGTGCACGAAAAAACAAAAAACAAGGGGTACTAGGCATACTTGTGGTGCTTCAGCATGATCATCAGGCGTAGCAGAAGTCGGGCTTGCTAGATTGGTGTCCGCAGTCATATCTCCAACAAAGGTTGCCTCTGCAGTCCTCTAAACAACAACATCAGCTACCCGAGCAGCATCATCACCACGAACTCCTATAATGGGGTCTAAAGATGGAACTTCAGTAGTACCGGCAACACCACTAGCCGAACCACCCGTGCCAACGACATCAACCTCGATCAGTTGTATGGCTAGGGACTTTTTTGCTTCCTGCGCTAAATCTTTTTGATCTCGCTTCGTGGCTCTCTCATCCCTATTATTTTGAGACTTTGGACTAAAAGGTGCGTTGTCCGCTTGGACATGCTTATACTTTCGTTTCTTCTTCTTCGTGGGCATAAAGGTACTTGGGGGTAATTTAGGCTCTTTTTCATTTGTATTCAGCCTTTTTTTCATTACTATTCAGCCTCTTTTTCCTTTTCTAGTTGTGCTTGCCAAAGCTCAGGGTCAACAAAGTCCTACAAGTTAAATGTTGGCTACAAAGTAATCTATGGCAAGACTAATGGTGTTGTATCTTGAGTAGCTCGATGAATCTTAAGATCATTCACATATGCCCTTAGCTCAGCTATCTCTTGCTTGACTTTTGTAAGTTCAACTGCTCCCATTTCCTGTAGCTTCTCATCCCCTATCTTCTAATGCGTCAATCCGGCCATTAACATTCAGATATGATGTTTAGGCTTTCAAGATGGAAGCATCCATAATCTACTGAAACTGCAAAGCAAACATTTTCATTTGTCCCTTCAACTCAAGTGTCCTTTGAACAATGTTGGAAAAATTTATCTGGTGAAAAGCAAATATTGAGTCAGTTTCCTTCATTGGAGGTGCATCAGAAGAGGATGGACTAGAAATAGTGTGCACAATCTAGCTACTCTATGGGGTGGGCACAACAGTCGTGGAAGATGTCACCTCTGGTGTAAGTACATATGCCTATTGGGTAAGATTAAGTGGTTCTAATGTGCTAGTCAAGACCATAATTCTGGTTATATCCTTGGACCTCTTGGGATGATGTGTCCAGGTGGCCCACTCCGTATAATAAATACCCACATATTTCATGACAACATCTTCATCACATAACTCAGTAATGAGGTAGGGAGATGGATAGGAGAAGCTTATCTTTGTGACTCTATCTTTGATCTCTTCTGCTATGATCTGCCCAAAGTTTAGTTTGTATTTTGATAACAAGCTAGCAACTAAGACAGCCCTTTTCAGAGTGAGCTGGTTGTCTCCACCCGTTGGCATCAACCATAGTCGTACTGTGGCCCACCAAAACTTAGCCTCAAATGAGAGGGAGGCCTTTGTGATTTGTGGCTTGTCTTGATTTAGCCAGCTTGGGTTTCCGGTTGTTGTAAGTCGTTTGGCCAACCATTTTGTCCATTTGGCTTCAGTTTTCATCTGATGAACATACTCAAAAGGGTCGGTGACTATCTCATATCTCGACTCAAAGAGGAACTTGTTGATGGTTTCAGAGGAGATGTTCACAGGGACACCTCACACTGGTATGATCTCAAGAGCGGGCAAGTCGGCAACTCTTTGACCCTTCTGGCATCTACTTTCTAATATGGCTTGGTAGTTTGCAAAGAACTCTCTCACAATAAGCGATTGGTAGTCCGAGAGTGGCTTGCTAGTCCAACCTAACTGGTAGTACCGGAAATATTCATCAAGCTTGGGGAAGTTCTTTAGCTTGAAAGGATCTATCCTCCATTCCTAAGAGATAGGTCATCTCAGATTTCCTTGTGTTGTCACCTCGAACCCATAATCAAACATTTTCTTTGAATCTTTGATATTCCACATAGCTTTCTCCCGGGCGAGTACCAGTATTGTGCCAGGGCCTATCGGAGTGGATGAAGAAGTCTTCCTTTCGGGAGTGGTGGTCTCTTTATCAGAGTAAGTATCACCATCTGCCTCCTTTTGAGAACCTAATTTTTCACCTTCTGCCAACTCAGTCTCGGTTTCCAAGTCACTAGAAAGTTGGATGGTTGTATCATTTCTTCCATTGGCCTTTGAAAGAGCATGGTCACCCTCCAAATCAAAACTGGCTGAACCAGAAGATGATTCGGCCACCTCTTTAGCCTCGGAGGCCACCTCTTTAGCCTCGGAGGAACTCTTTGCCACTGCTTGGTCCTTTTTAGGTGTATTACCTCATTTCTCTTCAAAGTGGGAAGGAGATACCACCAGCTTTCTTCTTGTTGACCGAACGAGGGGGTTTTGTCTGAATCACTCTTCTCAACTTCAGAATCTATTTGATCCTTTAATCGAGACTTGATTGAAGTATCTTTTGCTTTCTAGGCCCCCCCACGTCGGAGTGGTGTTTTTGGTGCCATAGTACCTGCAGGCAGCCATTGTTAGCACAGAAGAAAATTAAAAACTAGAAGAAATTTATACTAAATTCATAAATTTAAACCTCTCAGGGGCGTGGGAGGTCCAACGTACCGTGGGATAGGGCGACAGATCAAGGCGGTGGAATTTTTAATGACAAGCTATCCTCCCACAGGCTTGTCCAACGGTCGTAGGAGATCTGACGTCCCATTGGATCAGGCGTCAAAATTGGACAGAAGCCTTTTAAGGCACTTCTCCAACCCAAATGCCTTGTCTGATACCTGTCATGCCACAGACGGCCCGTCAGGTATCCCATGGGATCAAGTTAGGCATACAAAACTATTCTCCCTCAATCCGTTTACTTATAACGCTTTTATACTCACCCTAAAAAATAAACATAATACGTTAACAAGTAACATATCAACCCATAACCCAGACCAATAACACAACCCTAGTTCCCATTTGTTTAAATGTATAGACACTACCACATAATCACCCACATAGGCATAGTTCAGAACTAGGGTTTGAAGCTAGTATTGTGATTAACAATATCCGTTCTGTTCATTTTCAAAGCCGTAGATGTTTACACACCAAAAGATAATATTAAAACCATGAGAAATAGAACTTAATCTTGGCATTGCTAAATTGGACAAAAAACTGAGTCTTGGGTGTTTGAACTTGCTAACAGATGATTGTTATTTTGAAGAGTATATGGGATGTGAGGGGAGTGATTTGTAGTGGAGAAAATCGTGGGTGTATAAGTTTTGAGGATTTGATTATTAGTGGAGGTAAAAAGTAGCAGACAAGAGGGAGTTTGATATTGACCTCAATTTGATTGAGGTCAAAGCTTAATAGGCGCGAGAAAAAAGGGAAAAGGATTCCGGGTCGGGTTAAAAATTAAAATAAGTTAAACATTGTTGACAATCTTTGACCGACCCAGACGATAAGCTATGTGATTCCCGTTGGGCATGCGATGGCCCATAGTGAAATTACTTACCTGGGTGACAGAAGCGAGCTTCCCACGCCCGTCAGGGATAAGACGTCCTATCACGTGGGATGTGGGAATGAGCCAGTGGCTCCTTTTATCTTTGTTTGTGGCTTCACGCCCGTCGGAGCTACGACAACCCATCATGTAGGGCATTTAAATGAGACATACCATAATTTGCTTAACACTTAGCATCTTTTCAGCTTGGATGCTCTAGTCCCACGGGTGTGGAAGTTGTGATGGCCTGTCACAGAGATAATGGGACCCCTTTTTACCTGCAGTTCTTGCAATTTTGTTTTTATCTCCCCACTTCCCTCAAATTCAACACACATTTGTCCATGGGTTGCTTCCCATACAGTGCCTGATTTAACGTCGCGAAACGACACGAGTGTTTTGGCTATTTTGACTTCACCAAAACACTTTACAAAAGAAAAAAATAAAAATTAAAAAGAAAAATCCATGGGATGCCTCCCATGCAGCGCCTGATTTAACATCGCGGCATGACGCAGATTACTTGATTACTCAGACTTCATCAATATCCTTGGTTGGGATGAATTCATCTAGGTTCCACGCTTTAATTGCTTTGACCTTCTCGATTGTACCCAAATATGATTTAATCTGCTTTGCAATAGCCTTGAACATTTTGCCGTCATGATTTTCAAGTTCAACGGCCCTTTGATCAAATACTTGTACCTCCTTGAATGGTCCAATCAACTTGGACTTCAACTTTCGAGGAAACAAGCAAAGTCTAGAATTGAAAAGCAGGACCAAGTCACTCGGCTAGAATTTTCTCTTTTCGATCTTCTGGTCATGATACAGTTTTATCTTCTCCTTATATAAGGTTGAACTCTCAGATGCATTCAGGCAAAACTCATTCAACTGCCCAAGCTATTGCAACGATGCCTCAGAGCAATCTAAATTCAGTTTCTTCAATGCCCACATAGACTTATGCTCTAACTCAACCGGAAGATGGCAAGCCTTTCAAAACACAAGTGATATGGTGAAATACCTATTGGCGTCTTGAATGCAGTACGGTATGCCCACAAAGCATCATATAGTTTTCGTGACCAATCCTTTCTATTGGCATTGACAGACTTGGAGAGGATTGACTTTATTTCATGGTTTGAGACTTCCACTTGCCCACTAGTCTGGGGTTTATAGGGGGTTGCAATATTATGTTTCACTCCATAGTTCTCTAGTAAAGCTCGAAACAGCTTGTTGCAAAAGTGAGAACCTCCATCACTAATGATTGTCCTTGGTGTACTAAATCTAGAAAAGATGTTCTTTTTCAAGAACGTTGTGACAAACTTACCCTCATTACTGTGAAGCATAACCGCCTCAACCCATTTTGATACATAGTCAACATCCACCAATATGTACCAGTTTCCATTAGATAACACAAACAGGCACATAAAGTCAATACCCCAAACGTCAAACAACTCAATCACAAGGATGGGATTAAGAGGAAGATCATGCCTCCTTGATATACCTCCCTCTCTTTGACACATGATGCAAGCTTTAGGAAAATCATGAGCGTCTTTGTGAATAGTCAGCCAATAGTAGTCGCATTGCAAGATCTTGTGTATGGTCTGGATACCACTATAATGTCCCCATAACAGGGGATGAATGGCAACACTCTAGTATCTCCATCATCTCATCTTCAGGCACACATCTCCGGATTATGGTATCATCACACACACGGAACAAGAATGGCTCCTCCCAAAAGAATTTCTTATCATCGAACATGAACTTTCTTCTTTGGTGAACAGACATATCAGGAGGCACCAAATCACTTGCCAAGTAGTTAGCAAAGTCTGCAAACCATGGAATCAGGTCTTGAGAGGTAGCCAACACTTGATCAATAGGAAACCAATCATATATCTCCTGCTCATCATTCATCTTTAACATTGCCTCTTCTTCTAGTCTAGACAAGTGGTCTTCTACCAGATTCTCTGTACCCTTTCAGTCCTTGACTTTAAAGTCAAACTCTTGTAGCAGCAACACCCATCTAATCAGCCTCGGCTTAGCATCTTTCTTCGCCATGAGGTAACAAAGAATTGCATGGTCAGTATGCACCAATACCTTGGTGTCAAGAAAATATGATCTGAATTTCTCAAACGCAAAGACCACAACAAGCAATTCTTGTTCAGTCACTGTGTAGTTCTTTTGAGTTGGGTTAAGTGCTTTGCTAGCGTAATATATGGGATGAAGAATCTTTTCTCTCTTTTGGCCTAGAACTGCTCCTAGCGCCACTCCACTAGCATTGCACATAACCTCAAAAAGCCGAGACCAATCTGGAGAAATAATGATGGAAGCAGAGACCAACTCTTTTTTACGGAATTCGAATGCCTTCAAACATGCATCATCAAACACAAACTTTACCTCCTTCTCTAATAATTTGCACAATGGATTAGCAATTTTTGAGAATTTCTTGATAAACCTCCTATAGAAACCAGCATGCCTCAAAAAGCTCTTAATCCCCTTTACAGAAATTGGTGGAGGCAATTTTTCAATCACCTCAATCTTTACTTTGTCGACCTCAATACCCTTATTGGAGATCCAATTGCCAAGAACTATACCCTCTTTCACCATGAAGTGACATATTTCCCAATTAAGTATCAAGTTGCATTCTTCACACCTCTTTAGTACACAAATAAGATGACCCAAACAGACTTCGAAACAATCACCCACCACTGAGAAGTCATCCATGAACACCTCAATAGAGTCCTCTATTATGTCTGAGATGATAGACATCATGCAACACTAAAAAGTTGTTGGTGAATTGCATAGACCAAAAAGAACCTTTTAAATGCAAATGTCCCATATGGGCAAGTGAAAGTGGTCTTCTCTTGGTTTTCAGGCACAATCAAAATCGGATTGTATCCTGAATAACCATCAAGAAAACAATACCATCCTCTACCAACAAAAAGGTCTAAAATCTAATTCATGAACGGCATCGGAAAATTATCCTTTTCCGTCCAAGCATTCAGCTTCTTATAATCCATATACGCCAGTCTATAATTGTCGTCATTGGGATCAACTCATTCTTCGCATTTGGGACTACAGTTATCCCACCCTTCTTTAGCACATATTGAACAGGGCTCACCCAGTTGTTGTCTGCAATAAGGTAAACCACACCTGCATCGATCCACATGATAATCTCTTTCTTGACAACCTCTTGCATAGTTGATTCAACCTACGTTGGTGCTCAATACTCGGAATGCAATCTGGGGATCGCTAAATTATTTGATTGCAGATTCCAGGTGAAATCCAAATGATATCGATAATGGACCAACCAATGGACCTTTTGAACTTTCTCAAAGCAGAAACTAGAGCTTTAACTTGCCCTTCTCCTAAGTTTGTAACAATAATAACTGGCAAGGTCTCATTTTCTCCTAAGAACACATACCGAAGATGAGATGGAAGAGCCTTGAGTTCCAAGACTGGGGGCTCCTCAATAGATGGTCTGGCATGCGGTGTCTGTCTATTCTTCAGGTCCAAATCAAGCTTCTTTAGAAGTAGGCATAAGACCGCATACCTTCAAGTGCTGTAACCATATCATCATACTCTTCAATGTTATATCTATCAAAATTCATAATCATAGTTGCTAATGCCTCAACACCAAGTATCTCCTCAACAGACACAATTAGTTGATCGTCATCAACCACATCAATAAAAGAAACCACTCGCATGTCATCATGACGCTTTATCGACTACAAGACATTAAAAGTAACTATCTCATCATTCAATCTGAACTTTATCTGTCTAGTCTCTAAATAAACCAACGTGCGTCTGGTAGTAAGGAATGGTCATCCAAAGATTATAGAAACCTCAAAATCCACCTCGCAGTCAAGAATCACAAAGTTTGTAGGAAAGATGAAAGTATCAACTTTCACAAGCACATCATAGAGAATCCCTACATGCCTTTTCACCGTGTGATCTGCCATAAGAAGCCGCATTGTAGTCGATTTGGGGGCTGCAAAGCCTAACAAATTAAACACTGCTAGTGGTATCAGATTGATGTTAGCACGCAGATAAAACAATGCCTTAGTAAAGTAGAATGCTCCAATTGTGCACAAAGTAGTGAAAACTCCAGGATCATCCTTTTTCTGCACAAAAGAATGGGAAGCTATTGCACTATAATGGTGCAAATTATCCATAGGCTCAAAGCTCACAGTTTTTTTCCTAGTCACCATATCCTTCATAAATTTAGCATACCCAGGCATCTCCTCAAACCCTTAAACTAGAGGAATATTGACTGAAAGTTATTTCAGCATGGAGATAAACTTGTGAAACTTGTCGTCCTCAACCTTTTTCTTCAATCTCTGTGAGTAGGGTGGAGGAGGAAATGGCATGGGCTTCAATACCGGTGCAACCTATTTGTTCTTTTCTTTCAACTCAGAAGACTTCCTCTCACTTGGCCCTTCACCATATCCTTTTCCTGAGACTCGACCACAATCTCAGTATCATCCTTTGCTGTCACGCCCCGAGGCTACCCCTTAGACGTAACACGGGACTTGAAACCACAAGGATCCCAAGATAACCCTTGGTCATCGCAAGTCAACCATAAAAAAGATATGACATAGTGGATGCATCAAAGTAAATCCGAAAATGGGAAGGCATAGCACAACTAGAGAGTAGAATAGGAAATACAACTCCAAGATCATCTCATAACATCTATATCTGAAAGCCTCTAGTATAATCATAGAGAGATGATGGGACAACACCCCTACTAACTCGATAATATAATACGTAAAAGAAGCATAAAAACTGAAATAAGATCTAGTCCTTGAACCATGAGGACTCACCAAAGCTGGCTGAGGGAGTGGCCTAAAACTCTTTCCACGAACCTCAGAAGGTATGCCTGAATCTGCATCATCAAAAGATACAACGCAATATTCGTTTGAACTATGGAATGTACTAAGTATGTGAGAAATGCATGAACATGATGAAAACATGCTAAGTATACTTAAATAACTGAAATCATGCTTTTAAAGATAATCTCAATGCAATGAATCTAATACTTTCTTTAAGCTGAAACATAATCGTAAGTAATAAGTCTGAAATCTGAATAAGAGTAAAATGCAAGTTTAAAAGCATAAACTGTTTTCTTGTGGGAGGTTCTCTAACCGACAGAGACCATGTGAGCTACATGGAATTCGATGTATCCACCCCATCGAAAGGACCCAATATACCTTGCCAGGGTATAAAGGCATTACTTGGCTTGATCACTAAACTGATGCCCAACAGAAGAGACTTAAGACCTATGGTGGCACGTAGTTCTGGGACCTTTTTGGGTACTCTCACCCTATCCAACTTGGTGCTAATACTACTCCCAAAACATAAATATAGCTTATATAATACTTGGGCATATCTGATGCCAAAACTGTTTGAAAAGTATAAGGGTATATCTGATACCGTGCAATTCACTTAACTTAGGTGGCCACATCTAGATGTCAAACCTTTCTCTAAACCTAGGGACAAATCTGATGTACAAACTTTCTTTAAACATAGTGACATATATGATGTCCAAACTATTGGAAAAGCATAAGGACATATCTGATGTCATGCAATTCAAAAGCACGATTCTTAAAACTTTGTAAAACCATAATTTAAAATATTCTTTTCTTGCTAAATTCATACTTAAAGAATTAGTCATGCAATTTCATAAATACATAGAGGCCATGATATCTAATCATGCTAACTTTCTCTTGAAAACATGTAAATTCATAGTTTCATGCTAGAAATAAACATTCATGCTTGGGCTTTTAAAACCAATGAGAGAATCATAATCAAATCATGAGTAATCAAGAGGAAACCATGAATTTAACATAGAAACTCATTTCATAAATTTTCCCTAATTTTAGATCATAACCCTAATTTCATAACTTCATAATTCAAGAAAAGAGTTGGGAATTGGGCACAAGGGTGAAAGGAACCCGTTGTTAAAAACCAACATACCTTGGTGGAAGATTACCCACTTGATTGGAAAAGAACTAGGAGACTTTACTTGGAGCTTGGAGAGTTAAACTTGAGAGCACTTTTCCTCCTATAGTGACGAATGAGGAACTTAGGATAGACTTAGGGTAATATGGGTGAAAACCCTTCTAAAAGTAGTAAAAATGACTTAACCTAATACATAATAGGGTGGTAAATGACCAAAATGCCCCTGGGATTTAAATAAAAAGTTTCAGGAAACTGGGCCACCTTATGGGCTACCCAACGGGCATTGTTTCCACGAAGGCATGTCGGCTAAGACACCGGGTAGGGGTGTCCTTAGTGGAAGTCTGCTAGTCCCTTTTGACAGCGAGATCCCACAGCCCGTCACACTGGCGATGCCCGTGGCCTAGCACGTCGAAAGACTGGTTGCTGGGGAGGAATGGCTAGACCATTCTGACGGCGAGGTCCTACGGGCCATCACACCTACGACGCCCATCGTGGCCACCAATCGGACTGAGTCAGCTGACACAAACCAACTATTTGGTCATCACGGGACATCCCATGGGCCATCTGAGCTGTGATGCCTGTGGCACTGCCCATGGTGACTACATACTTTGCAGGAAATGCAGCAACCTTGATGGATTAAGGATTCGATAGCTAGATACTTGTATGGGGTGTTACAATATGCCCCCCTTGGGATCATTCGTCCTCGAATGAAGGCTAGACAAGGAGAGCTGAGGGGAAAACAGCCCAACCAAACATCAAAACATATAAATCAAGAGGTAATCATAAAACTTGAGCTTTTCAACTTGAAAACATGATAAACTAAATTCATAAAACATGGATGCATGCTAGAATCATGAGAGAAACTGATGGAGTAGAATCGGAGGGACGTACAAAAGAGGAACCTAGTACCTCAAGCTAGAACTGAATTGGAGGGAAAAAGATTATTATATTTGGCCTTCATGGCCTCTTCCGCTTCCCAAGTAGCACCCTCAACAAGCTGATTCCTCCATAGGACTTTACTGAAGCGACTTCTTTGTTTCTCAACCTCTGAATCTGACAATCAAGGATCTCCACAGGGACTTCCTCATAGTTGAGACTATCCTTCACACCTATATCTTCCAAAGGAACAATCAAGTTCGGATCGCCAACACACTTATTCAACAAGGAAACATGGAAAACTAGATGAACCGCTTCCAACTCCGTTGGCAACTCCAACTCATAAGCAACACTACCAACTCTCCTCGAAATCCGATAAGGACCTACAAAATGGGGACTAAGGTTTCCTTTCTTTCCAAAACTCATCACGCCCTTCATGGGTGACACCTTAAGGAAAATCCAATCATCGACTTCAAATTCTAACCCCCTTCTCCTCACATCTGCATAAGATTTTTGTCGACTCTGAGTAGTTTTCAACTTTTCCCGAATAAGCTGAACCTTCTCCATAGTCTCATGCACAAAATCCGGACCAATCAAGGCTACCTCACCAACCTCGTACCAACCAATAGGATATATGCACCTCCGGCCATAAAGTGCCTCATATGGAGCCATCTGGATACTAGAGTGAAAGTTATTATTGTAGGCAAACTCGATAAGAGGTAAGTGATCATCCTAATTCCCTTTGAAGTTAATAACACAAGATCTCAACATATCCTCCAAAGTCTGAATAGTGCGCTCGCCTTGGCCATTCGTTTGAGGGTGAAAAGCTGTGCTAAGCTTCACCTTAGTACTAAGACCTTTCTGAAATGACCTCCAAAACTTAGATGTTAACTGAGGACATCTATACGAAAGATAGACAAGGGAACACCATGCAATCGGACTATCTCCCGAATGTAGAGTCTAGCATAATCATCTATTGTATCTGTAGTTCAAACAACCAAGAAATAGGATTACTTCGTCATCCGGTCGACAATCACCCGAATGGAGTCATGTTGCCTTCGAGTACGAGGAAATCTCGTAATAAAGTCCATATTCATTGCTTCCCATTTCCAAGTGGGAAGGTCAATATCTTGAAGCATACCACATGGCCTTTGATGTTCCACTTTACCTGCTAACAGTTGGGACACTTAGCCACAAACCCGGCTATGTCCTTCTTTATACCATTCCACTAAAAGACTTCCCTTATATCACGGTACATCTTAGTGGCACCCGGATGAATAGATTATCTAGAACTGTGAGACTCAGAGAAGATCTACTATCTCAAACCATCAATATCTGGCACACATAAGCGACCCTGATAACGAAGCACACCATCTCCCCCCCGGGAGAAAACCTCAACCCCCTCCTGACGAACTACACCCTTAAGCTGAAGTAGAACATGATATTGGTCTTACTTGGTTTTCACTTCAACCACCAAGGATTATTTTGCACCATTAGTCACAATCACACCACCTTCGGTCGAGTCCATAAGGTGAACTCCCAACCGAGAAAGCCTATGAACTTCTTTAACCAATTCCTTCTTTCAATCTTCAATGGAAGCTACACTTCCTATGGACAACTTACTCAAAGCAACCGCCACCACATTG
Organism: Jaltomata sinuosa; assembly: GCA_003996215.1. Lineage (NCBI taxonomy): Eukaryota > Viridiplantae > Streptophyta > Magnoliopsida > Solanales > Solanaceae > Jaltomata > Jaltomata sinuosa. The sequence goes on along the minus strand of QJPP01001832.1, from coordinate 275,604 downwards.
GCCTTACCCGGATGGTAAAGCACACTCATATCATAATCCTTAAGGAGCTCAAGCCATCTAATTTGTATTAAATTCAATTCCTTTTGAGTGAACACATATTGAAGACTCTTATGATTGGTGAAAACATCCACATGCACACCATACAAGTAGTGTCTCCAAATCTTTAAAGCAAAAACCACGACTGCTAGATCAAGATCATGAGTAGGGTAGTTCTTCTCATGCACCTTAAGCTGTCTCGAGGCATAAGCAATCACTTTTCCCCATTACATCAAAACACAACCCAAACCAATTCTGGAGTTAACACAATACACAACAAAATCATCAAGGCCCTTAGATAGAGCCAATGCTAGAGCTGTAGTAAATCGAGTCTTCAATTCCTGAAATTTTTTCTCACAAGAGTCGGACCACTGAAACTTAACCTTTTTTTGAGTCAATCGTGTCAATGGGGAAGAAAGGGAAGAAAACCCTTCCACAAATCTCCTATAGTAACCATCCAATCCCAAGAAGCTTCTAATATCAGATGGAGAAGTGGGTCTAGGCAAGTTCTTTACCGCTTCGATCTTTTGAGAGTCAACCCGAATACCATCACTAGTCACAATGTGACCCAGAAAAGCAACAGACTGCGTCCAAAATTCACACTAGATGAACTTAGCAAACAACTGTCTATCCTTGAGGGTTTGCAACACCACCCTCAAGTGATACACATGTTCCTCCTCACTCCGAGAGTAGATGAGGATATCATCAATGAAAACAATCACAAACATATCCAAATACTTCTTGAACACACGGTTCATCAAATCCATAAAAGCTGCAGGAGCATTCGTTAGGTCAAAAGACATAACAATAAACTCATAATGACCATACCGAGTCCTGAAGGCTATCTTCGGGATATCACACTCCCGAACCCGAAACTGATGATAACCGAATCTAAAGTCAATTTTGGAGAAGTAACTAGCACCCTGAAGTTGATCAAACAAGTCATCAATCCTAGGAATAGGATACTTATTCTTGATTGTGACCTTGTTCAATTGACGGTAATTGATACACATTCTAAGAGATTCATCCTTCTTCCGAAAAAACAAAACTGGGGTACCCCAAGGAGAAATACTAGGCCTGATGAAACCCTTATCAAGAAAGTCTTTCAGCTGATCTTTCAACTCGTTGAGTTCCACGAGGGCTATTCTATAGGGAGGAATATAGATAGGACTTGTATCCGGAAGAAGATATATTCCAAAGTCAATTTCCCGCTCAGGAGGGACTCCGGGAAAACCATTGGGAAACACTTCTTGAAATTCATTCACAACAGGAATCGACTAAATAGTCTGGGTCTTAGAATCTGTATCCATAACCCAAACTATATGATAGACATAACCCCTATAAATAATCTTCCTAGCCTTGAGATAAGATATGAAACAACCCTTTGAGTAAGAGGGACTACCTTGCCATTCTAGGACGGGTTCATTAGGAAACTTAAAACTAACCACACGGGTGCGACAATTAACTGAGGCATAACATGCATACAACCAATCCATACCAAGAATGACATCAAAATCAGTCATCTCCAACTCTACTAATACGTTGAAGTGACTCTATGAAGGACTGAGATAGGGAACTTTTGATAGACTCTTTCAGCTAGGATTGATTCACCAACAAGAGTAGAAACATGAAAGGGTTCTAAAAGCAATTCAGGATGAATCTCGAACTTACAAGCCAAATAAGGGGTTACAAAAGATAAGAAAGCATTGGGATCTAACAGGGCATACACATCCAGAGAGAAGACTTTCAACATACCGGTAACCACATCTAGAGAGCTCTTAAGATCCTGGCGGGAGGACATAGCATAAAGACTATTCTGGCGCTGACCACCAGAACTAGAAGTTGTTCCCTTCAGAGCTGCTCTACCACCTGAAGCTGTGGGGGTAGACTGAGTCCTACAACCTCCCTGCCACTTCTTAGTCGAAGGGAAATCCCTAACGCGGTGCCCGATCTGACCACACCCAAAGCAACCCTCTCTACCAATCATACACTCACCGGGGTGAGTCTTCCTACACTTAACACAAGCTGGGTAAGAAGATCCTTTAGTAACACTACCCTGGGACTGGGAATAGGAGCTAAAACCTCTACCACTTAGATCATGACGAGGCTTCTGAGCCTGGGTAGAAGCACTAGAAGAAGAGTGAACAAGACCTGATGACTTTTTCTGGAAGGAAGAGCGATGTCCACCTCCGGACCTGTGATGACCAAAACCTGATTCCTTAGATCTAACCCTCTTGTTCTCCCTTGACATCTCCCTAAGCTTGTTACCCTCAATATGATGGGCATGAGTCATGAGATGAGAGATTTTCATATCACTAAACAACAAAGCAGACCTACACTCCTTCACTATATCAGAAACACCATAGATGAAATTGCTAATTTGATCATGCGGGTCCGCTACCATGGAGGGAGCATATCTAGAAAACTGAGTGAACTTCAAACTATACTTTTGCACCGATATCGAACCTTGTCTCAAGTTCACAAATTCCTCCACTTTTGCTTGCCTCAACTCACGGGGAAAGAACCTATCGAGAAAGGCTCTCTCAAAACACTCCCAAGTCATGGGGATCGCATCCCTCACTCTAGCATCCTTCCATTGCGTGGACAAAATATGTGCCACATCCTTGAGTTTATAGGATGCAAGCCCAACACAATCAACACCCACTACTTGCATAACCTCAAAGATTTTCTTTAGCTCATCAATAAAATTAAGTGGGTCCTCTCCCATTTTCGAACCCCAAAACTCTGGCGGGTTTATACGGATAAAGTCACGAACTCGGGCCGCCACCCCACCTTGAGGATGAGCGGGGGTAGGAGCCTGTTGATTTGCCAAAGTCTGAGCTAGTAGGTGAATAGCATTCCTAAACTCATCATTCATGACATCAGGAACCAGAACTTGAGGAGCGGCATTTCGAAGGGCTCGGGGAGGCATAGGACGTCGATGAGGCATAATCTGAAACGCATAATATAAGGATTAGAGGAACATTAGATTTAAGCTCTACTTCACAATGTGACCATAAAAGAAGTGGAGTTTTTCTAAGAAATATCATAGCATCCTTCTCATATGTGTATTGCGCTTCACACATATGAAAAAGACTCTACTCGATCCGCCTTTAGACATCCTAGGACTCTTGAACTTGAGGCTCTGATACCAAGTTTTTCATGCTCTGAGGCTACCTCCTAGACGTAACATGGGACTTGGAACCACAAGGATCCTAAGCTAACCCTTGGTCATCGCAAGTCAATCATAACAAAGATAAGACATAGCGGAAGCATCAAAGTAAATTCAAAACCTGGAAGGCATAACACAACTAGAGAGTAGAATAGGAAATACAACTCAAAGATCATCTCATAACATCTATGTGTGAAAGCCTCTAGTACAATCATAGAGAGTTGATGGGACAACACCCCAACTAACTCGACAATCTAATACGTAAAAGAAGCATAAAAACTGAAATAAGATCTAGTCCTCGAACAATGAGGACACACCAAAGATGGCTAAGGGAGTGGCCTGGAACTCTAGCCACGAACCTGAAAAGGTATGCCTGAATCTGCATCATCAAAGGATACATCACAATATGTATTAGTACTATGGAATATACTAAGTATGTGAGCAATGCATGAACATGATGAAAACATGCTAAGTATACTTAAATAACTGAAATCATGCTTTTAAAGATAAACTCAATGCAATGACTCTAATAGTTTCTTTAAGATGAAACATAATCATAAGTAATAAGTCTAAAATATGAATAAGATTCAAATGCAAGTTTAAAAGCATAAACTGTTTTCTTGTGGGAGGTTCTCTAACCGACAGAGACGATGTGAGCTACATGGAATTTAGTGATTCCACCCCATCGAAATGACCCAATATACCTTGCCAGGGTATAAAGTCATTACTTGGTGTGATCACTAAACTGATGCCCAACAGAGGGGACTTAAGAACTACGGTGGCACATAGTTCTGGGACCTTTTTGGGTAGTCTCACCCTGTCAAACTCGGTGCTAATACTACTCCCAAAACATACATATAGCTCATAAACTACTTGGGCATATCTGATGCCAAATCTGTTTGAAAAGCATAAGGGTATATCTGATACCGTGCAATTCACTTAACTTAGGTGGGCATATCTAGATGCCAAACCTTTCTTTAAACATAGAGACATATCTGTTGTCCAAACTTTCTTTAAATATAGGGACATATCTGATGTCCAAACTATTGTAAAAGCATAAGGACATATCTGTTGTCATGCAATTAAAAAGTCACAACAACAACAACAACATACCAGTGTATTCCCACAGCGTGGGGTCTAGGGAGGGTAGAGTGTACGCAGTCCATACCACTACCTCAGAGGTGAGGTAGAGAGGCTGTTTCCGATAGACCCCCGGCTCAAGACAAAACAGTCTAAAAATAGGCTAAAAAGGACGTAACAATGATTCAGGGTAAAAATACAAGATAAAACTACAAGAGACGATATGAAGTAATACGTAGTAACAAACAACAGACAGAAACAGAGCACTTCCACTAAATACTACCACGAGGAATCCATGAACAATAAACTATAAGCGTAGCACTACGATTACTAGTCGGGACAATAAGGAAAAACACTCCTACCTACTAGCCTACACACACTTCTACCTACTACTCTTCTACCCTAATCCGCGTCCTCCACACCTTCCTATCTAGGGTCATGTCCTCGGTAAGCTGCAACTGCGCCATGTCCTGTCGAATCACCTCTCCCCAATACTTTTTCGGTCTACCTCGTCCTCTCCTGTAACCATCCATAGCCAACCTCTCACACCTCCGCACTGGAGCATCCGTGCCTCTCCTCCTCACATGTCCGAACCATCTCAACCTCGCTTCCCGCATCTTATCTTCCACCGACGCCACACCCACCTTATCTCGGATATCCTCATTCCTAATCCTATCTCTCCTAGTAAACCCGCACATCCATCGCAACATCCTCATCTCCGCCACCTTCATCTTTTGAATATGGGAGTTCTTTACTGGCCAGCACTCTACTCCATACAATAAAGTTGGTCGGACCACCGCTCTGTAGAATTTTCCTTTAAGTTTAGTAGGGACCTTCTTATCACATAAGACTCCAGATGCGTGCCTCCATTTCATCCACCCAACACCAATACGATGAGTGACATCCTCATCAATCTCTCCATTTTCCTGGATAATAGACCCAAGATACTTGAAACTCCCTTTCTTTTGGATGACCTGTGTATCCAGCTTCACTTCTACGTCATCATCCTGAGTCGCCTCAATGAACTTGCACTCCATATATTCAGTCTTTGTCCTGCTCAACCTAAACCCCTTAGACTCGAGGGTCTGTCTCCAAACCTCCAACTTAGCATTAACTCCTTCGCGAGTCTCGTCCACCAAAACTACATCATGCAATTAAAAAGTCATGATTCTTAAAACTTTGCTAGACCATAATTCAAAATATACTTTTCTTGCTAAATTCATACTTAAAGAATTAGTCATGCAATTTCATAAATACATAGAGTCCATGATATCTAATCATGCCATTTTTCTCTTGAAAATATGTAAATTCATTGTTTCATGCTAGAAATCAACATTTATGCTTGGGTTTTTAAAACCAATGAGAGAATCATAATCAAATCATAAGTTATCAAGAGGAAACCATGAATTTAAACATTGAAACTCATTTCATAAACATTCCCTAATTTTAGATAAAAATCCTAATTTCATAACTTCATAATTTAAGAAAAGAGTTGGGAATTTGGGCACAAGGGTGAAAGGAACCCGTTGTTAAAAACCCACATACCTTGGTGGAAGATTACCCACTTGATTGGAAAAGAACTAGGATACTTGACTTGGATCTTGGAGACTTGAACTTGAGAGCACTTTTCCTCCTAGAGTGAGGAATGAGTAACTTAGGATAGACTTAGGGTAATATGGGTGAAAAACCTTCTAAAAGTAGTCAAAATGACTTAACTTAATACATAATAGGGTGGTAAATGACCAAAATACCCCTGGGATTTAAATTAAATGTTTCAGAAAACTGGGTTGCCTTACGGGCGTCGTGCCCACGATGGCCCATCGGCCAAGACGTCAGGCAGAGGTGGTCTTTGTGGAAGTATGCTGGTCCCTTTTGACGGCAAGCTCACATGGCCCATCGCACTGGCAACGCCCGTGGCCTAGACTATCAAAAGACTGGTTGCTGGGGAGGAATGGCTGGACCATTCTGACGGCGAGGTCCTATGGGCCGTCGCACCTACGACGCCCATTGTGGCTACCTATTGGACTGAGGCAGTTGGCACAGCCCAACTGTTTGGTTTTCACGGGATATCCCATGGGCTGTCTAAGCTGTGATGCCCGCGGCACTGCCCGTGGTAACCACACATATTTGCAGGAAATGCAACAACCTTGATGGATTAAGGATTCGATAGCTGGATACGTGTACGGAGTGTTACATTTGCAGACTCAGCCGGCTCATCAACAGCTATAGGCATAGGATGGTCAATAGTCTGCTTTCTGTTTTCGGTAGTCACAACCATAACATGTCGATCATTGTTTGGATTCTGAATGGTGTCACTTGGGATAGTACCCTTTTTTCGCGAATTCAGAGTTGTAGACATCTGACTTATTTGTGCCTCAATCTACTTTATCTCTATAGAATGAGACTCAACCTTCTAACCCTTTCCATAAAGATCCACGCGTATATTGTGTAAGCTTCCCTCCGTAGCATCAGCCTTTTGCAATAACTTGTTCATCAGCTCTCTCATAGCTTGAAGCAGTTTATCAGCACCTTAGTCGCAATTTCTAGGAGGGACATACTGGACGCTCTTATAATTCTTGTAACTATCTCTCTTATACAAATTACCATCTCTACCCCTACTCATGTCTCTGTATTTCGACCTATTTTAGTTGTCATATCTATATTTGTTCTGACCTTGGTTCCCTTGGCCATTGGCCAGGAAACCTGCCACTTGATCATTCTGATATTTTGCTTCTTTTTCATCATCGTACTCATCTTGTCTGAATGATTTACCTTGGGAACCCACAACTTTCACTTTTTCTAGCCTTCCATTAAGAATTTGCTTCACAATTAGATACATAGTTATTTGCAAGGTTACTAAACTCTATTTAATATCCTAAAATTCTTAATGGTCGATAGAGTTCCCAACTACATAAGTACCCGCTGCACTCTCACCTTCTCCAATGTGCCATGCTCTATTTGTCTTGGTGACTCGATCAAGCATCTCAGATGCTTCATAATAAGTGTTCTCTATGAATGCTCCTCAAGTCACCGTATCAGCTACGGCCTTTGTGTTGGCGTTCAATGCTCTGTAAAATATCTTCATGAGATTCTCAAAAGGGATTCTGTGTTTCCGAACCTGCTTCAGCTTCTTATGGAACCTCAATCATGTTTCATGCAGTGCCTCCGCGGGTAGCTGCTTACAGTTATAAATCTCTTGTTTCAGCTGCAACATCTTAGATGGCAGAAAGAACGTCTCAAGGAACTGAGTCCTCAGCTCCAACAATGTAAATATAGAATTTTTGGGCAACTCATAAGCCAAATAGTTTCCTCTCCAGTCAACAAAAATGGGAATAGCCTCAGTCTAATAGCATCTTTCTCCACTCCTGAAAGATTATACGCTTTGCAGATTCCCACAAAATTAGACACATGCAAATTTTCATCCTCGGCAGGCAGCCCATAAAATAGTCCTTTCAGGTTCAGCAGCAAATCATGGTGCTGGTGTTGTCAAACTTTTTACGTAATGGCAGTGGTGGCACTACTATGGGTCTGGTAGTCCCTAAGTCATCTGCATCAACATCATCTATCATATACCTAGGGGCTTGTTTTGGTTGCTGCAATTGTCGGCCCATGTTCCCTCTTGGGACGACTGGCCCTCTAGGCAAATTTCATTGGGCTTCTCCGTCTACTGCAACTTGTGCATCTAGACTAGCAGCTTGTTATCACGCTTGCCTTGCTTGATCAGATTTTGCATTTTGAGCTGCAAGTTCTGCTATAATTTGCACATGTTCAGCAGCAAGGGCATCTTCCCCTTCCTTTTTCCACTGCTCGCAAACAATCGAGCGGTGACATGTTCCTGTGTCTCATAAACTCCCTCTTTAGCCATGTTTCTTAAAGTTCTATGGAGTTTAGGATCGTATGGGATCAAGGGATTTTCTTGACTCCTTCTACTGGGCATGCACAAGTGTGCAACATGCGTAACAAAACAAAAATAATAGAAAAGTAAAATCAGGAAATAAGGACTAATAGTGAAATAAATACAATCTCTCTTAATCCTAAACCGTATTCCCCAGCAATGGTGCTAAAATTTAATGCACCCAAATTACACCTCTATTTAGAAGCGTAAGCGGTTGCTGTTCAAATATTCAATCCAACGAAGGTTGGGGTCAATCCAACAAGGAATATGGAAGGACTATGGTTGATGAGCGTTTACCTGCACTGTGAGCTGCTTATTTCCCTCGAAGGGGGGGGTTTAAGTAACAAATATTAAAAGTAACTTAGATTCTTAACAAGTAACAGTTTCAAAGGTTGTTATCAATAAGAGAAGCCATTAGGGTAGTGTTCCCCATGAGATCATAACTTAGTATGGCATTGTCCTTAGTAAACTAGCTTGGTGCTTGGCATGCAGAATCGGTAAATTAGGTTCACCTAAATAGTTGGTCCCTCAGATAGATGAATTTCACCATACACCTTGGTCCGGCCGCGGGTGTATTATTTACTTTCCCTTACCCTGGATCCCAGATTAGCTATTTCGGACAAGGCAAGCTATTAGATGAAGGTTGATAGCCTCGAATCTCCATCGTTGAACAACCTTTTTCCCATGTGTTACCTCTTTGGTCTTGCAAGTAAGGATAAGGTGAGCTCTTATGCTGCGCACCATTGAAAAGCAATAAAAACAAAGGAAAGAACAATACATGCATAAACACCGCTCTAAAGTTACCAAGTACTTTGCCTACTTCGTTAATCCTTCATGGTTCCCACAACCCTAGTTGTGGATTTGGCTACTCAGGGTTATAAGTAAACAATCAATGGTTAAAGGAACAATTATGCGTAGATACCTACACGAAGAAGTAAAGAAATCCCAAATCTTAAAAAAGAATCTGAAGAACACTTCAATTAATAAAGAACAATCTTTAATCTCAATACTTGTGTTATAATGTCAAAAACAAACATAGCAATATAGTAGTTGTACGAGAATAATGAGTAAACCAAAAAAAAAACCTAAGGGGAAGTATTTATAGACAAAAGACCAAATGCTAACTAATCTAGGACTTCCTTTATGCAGCACTGTTGATGGGACACCCCATGAGCCAACGTAGATGTGATGGGCTTTGCGGGTGCCCATCAGGCCTCTACATGTGTTGGCTCCATGTTCACTGCCCCGATTCCATGGGCTAAGGTGATGGGACGTGATGACTGTGATGCCCGTCGTGGCTCTCTCGTTGGCTACACTTGGATTCTTTCCATCTTCGCTACCTTATTTCTACAGGCGGCATCGATGGGGGCATCGTGGCTATCACGGGCATCATGGAAGCCCATCAAGCTCAATGCCTTAGGTTCTCAGCTCCACTGGATCATTCTTATGGGCTCTACAATATCCCGTCATGTCTCCCACGGGCATCTTGGAAGCCTGTCAGACTGAGTTCCGCCTTGCATTCCTGCTATCCCATTTAGACGTCTTCTCCCACGGCCAATCGTGGGTGTGACGCCTGTGGGGTATGCCTTTTTGCCCAAAAATCTGCAACACTTTGGCATTTTTATCTTTTTAATACTTTTCCCTATACATGTAATAAATGACATCAAATCCAATAAAATGTATTTAAGAACTCCCAAGAATTCTTAGTTTTAAGCGTTGAAAGTGCCGTGAAATCCCCGCACATCAGTCACATGGCTCCACAATTGCTTCCGGACTAGGCTTCTTCACCACCTTAGTCGGCTTATCCACAACATCTACAATGGGCATTTTCACCACACCACTTGTTCTTCCACTTCTAGTAACAATAGCCATAACATAAGCATCATTTTTAGGATTGGTTGTGGTTTCACTAGGGAGTGTTCTCTTCATCCTCAGATTCATTTGAGTGGATAGATGGTTCATTTGAGTCTCAAGATGCTTGATTGAGGATGAATGAGAGCTCACAATTTGATGAAGTGTTGAAACTTCACTTTTAAGCTCACTAACCCCGGTATTTGTTGTTTCTACCTTCTTCAAAACCAAAGACAACATGTCCTCTATCTTTGAGTGACCGAGATCGCTTGTGGCAGGTTGATATAAAGAATTCGACTTTTTTGGAGACACATATTGTTTCGAGCTCTGGTGATTATATCTATCACCGTCTTTATCACGGTCCCTCCAATTCCCATCACTTTCCTTATCCTTAATCCAACCTTTATTCTTATCCCTCGGGCAATAATACCAGGGTTGAGAACCCGCCGACAAGTAGCAAAGTTTACCATCCACAATGCTCATTAGCTCATCATTACTAGTCTTGATCTCCAGTGTACTCACAACATTCACAGTCTTATCACTTTCAGCCCCCATCATATGCTTGGCCAAGAGGTCTATTTGCGTCATCATTTTGGCCATGGTCTTATCCCACTCTTTACCCTTTCTCTGCATTTCAATTGTCAAAATGGATATGGTCACTCTCTAGGTAGGAACATCAGCCTCCCCTGTGTGCCAAGCTTGGTTAGTCTTGGTCATTCTCTATAGAAGGGCCGAGGCAACTCCAAATTGTGTATCCATGAAAGAACCACCCCCAAGGTTGTTGGCCATGGACTTGTTCATTGAGTTCAAAGCTCTATAAAAGCTTTGTAGAAAGACGTTATCCGGCAATTCATGGTTGGGACACAACACAAGTTTATTTTTAAAATTCAACCATGCCTCGTGCAAAGGTTTATCGAGAAGTTGGCGAAAGTTGATGATTTCATCCCTCAGCTGCATCATTATTAAGGAAGGGAAAAATCTAGTCATGAAAGTGTCACGACCCAATTTCTCGGTCATGATGGCACCTACAACCCCCAGTAGGTGAACCAATCCCCGTAGCCCAGAACAGTTAAAAATGGGCTACTATCTAACAAATAAGAGAACAAGATGAAGAGAACAGATAAAAGGACTATAAATACATACATATGCGGAAACTAAACCAAACCCCAAGACCTGGTATCATAGTATAGAGCCAAACTACATACATGGAGTGCAAATAAACCAAAACTATATATACAGATGTCTCTGAATGGTAATAGAGTACATGAAGCAAAAGATAAACTAAAGCTAAGCTCCGATCGCCAAGAGCTCACCCTCAGTCTGCAGTAGTCCCCGACAGATCTCCAAGCACGAATCACAACGATCTAACGGCGATGGCCCACGCTAGGATCTGCACCCAAAGATGCAGGGGGTAGGGGTGAGCACCAAATGCGAAGCATAAGGTACCCAGTAGGTATCATAGGCCGACTAGGCACATATAAGATAAAAGCGTAGTAATAGACAGAATAGAAGCAAGTAGTCACAGAAATCAACGAAAGGTACACAGGAACTAGCCCAGAGGGAAATCAACAGAACCACATATAAGGCTAGTAAGCAGAATATACACACCATAGGCACAGGTGAAAGTAAGAAATAACGCACCTGGGGTCCTTGCAACAATAGTGTATACAAAATAAGTTTACGAAATGGACGGTATACCGGTAACCTCAAGTGTAAGAAGAAGAGAGAAAGAGTAATGATAGGCATGCTCAGAGACATGAATCAAACTCAACTAATCATATCAATCTCAAATCCAGAAACTAACAGTCTAGAAGTAACCAATCTCATACTTATCCATAATAGAGAACAATTCTGTAAGTAAATAGCAAAAGTCTACCTACAGTCCCCCGGCCGCCTATACAACCGAGGAACACAAACAAGTCAAAACAAACCCTCCGGCATCCCATACTACCAGAGCGTACAATCAGCAAACAACAAACAAGGGTGGAGCGTCAAACAATGAATGATATGATGCATGAAGATCTCAAGTACCATGGTATCTCTGTATGTACCTTCTCCGGCGCCGATACAGCCCAGCATGTAGGTTCCATGGAAGGACACTGCCCGTATACCTCTACTCCACCGTATACCCCTCCTCCGGCACACGCAGCCCGTAGCCTCTGGCCCGGATGGCAAGGTCCATGGAGGTCCCAGACCCCATACTAAAACTAAGTATCAGAACATGTCGTCCGGAAGCAAGTCCGGTATCAGGATGGAGACCCAGTCTCGAATATGCAATGCCCAGACCCTGTCCAGGACTAAAGTAGTAGGAAAATATCTCAAAAACCCCTCCAAGGGTGCCCGGGGATAACCGGGTCTAAACAGTAAAAAGCCATCTCAGGTGCTCGGTCCGACCGAGGCTAAAAATCATCTCAAGTAGCAAGAAAACTCAACTAGCACTCCGGCCCTTCCGAGTCTAGCGTTAATCATAAAACTGGTGATTTAAATCATAATTTTACTTTCTTTTACCCAAGAATATTCACAAGTTTAAATCAAACCATTTCCAAATTATTTCCATCAAAACGGGCCCCCCGGGCCATGCTAGGTTTAGAAAATAGTGCCAGTAGGCCCGAAGCCAACACCATAGTAAAACATGGATAAAACCTCTTTATATGCATGGAAATGGTATGATCACACACAATAGCTGCCCAGCAGCTCACAATCAACCTATCGACCCTGCACAGGCCCACAACTACTCAGCAAGCATAACCAGCCTAGAAGGATAATTCTATGCCTGGGACTCGCGGACATTCCCAAAATCCCACCTTCTATGTTCTAGAGTCAACAAGGCCTCACAGGACCACAAGGGTAAATAAAATATATCGTCAAGTACTACAAGCAACGGAGAAACAAAAGTAGGCGGACATGAATAAAGCTGTCGAGGTCTGTGGTGCCAACCTAATAATCCAACCCAAGGATGCCCATTAATACAATTTTATTCTATATATGCGGAGTCTAGGGAAAATAAACCTAACCTACCTGTCGTCCGACGACAAGCTTGAACCTCTCCGAGAAAGCTCCGAAATGAAATCGAACTCGAAATTAGGCTTGAATAACTTGACGTAGATAATCGATTTTCTTTTCGGTGATCCAATAAATTATCATGATCTTGCTTATTGGATTCAACCTTTAATATGACAAGAGAATGATGAACTGTGGTAGGTTTGCACCAACATTACATCCAAAGAAATATTATGTATGTTGGCAGCAATTAGCATTGCAAAATGTTGAAGTCAACATAAATGCAATTGCTGCCAACTTAACTAGTTGCATTAACATGCTACAAGGGCAAGTGGCAGCACCCACATTGTGTGTCCCTCCCCTCCACTTCCACGTGGAAGTGGGGGTTGCTTAACACATCTTCACCCACCCCGTTATATAATTATTCGGGTATTGCATAAATTCGTGGTATAATAAATATAGCTTTTTAAATATACCATAATTATTAGAAAATTATTTTGAATAAAACCTACTATATTATAATAATAAATTTCAACATCACTAATTTTACTATCTCCGTTAAAATATTATGGTGTATAAAAACCTTATAAAATAAATACATATACAATTATATCGTAACGAAATATTCTTCATAAACCTTTAAAATATTTTGAAAAGGCAATAATAATATAATTTTTACCAAATTCAACTTTTAAATAACATAATTTCAAATGCACGCACGATGCTAATAAAATTCTTAAGCTTAGGCTCGTAATTCACCAACGCACGATTTTGATACTCAAGAATTCTCCCGGGATCCTCCCTTATGTTTTATCACTGTTTCGGAACTGAAATGGCGTTTTAAAACGGGAAGTTGAGGCTTAAATCGAGTTTAACCCGACCCGGTTCGCGACCCGGTTCGTAACCCATTTTCTGCCAGACAGTCCGCGGTAAAACAGTCATAACTTTTTACTCCGAGATCCGTTGGACGTGAGGTTTTGTGCGTTGGAAACTAGACTCGTAGACCTTCGATTTGGTATTTCGGGGGACTTCTAACTCTTTATATATTGAGATAAAAGCTCCGAGACATTTGACCCAAAGTTCAGAAAATTCATTAAAGAACTTATGATAACTTTTGCCGACTTGCTTGGCTTCAAAACTTATAATGCGACCAAACAAATGGGCCCAACACCGAAATACCAGTCCTGACGAGCCTTAAGTGACTTGGGGCCACTACAAACACGCTCTAACGGCACAAGGAAAACGTATTCGTGGAAATAAACGGAAGGGTCATTACAGAAAGCTTCTACCAACTCAGCCCAAGAGGTGATTGTCTCATAGGGTAGCTCTTCCAACTACGTCGTGGCTTCCCCACTTAGAGAGAAGGGGAATGGGCAATGTCGAATAGATTTGTGGGGAATGCTTTGGAAGATAAATGGTTGGCATATCTCCACAAAGTTTCAGATATGCCTATTTGCATCTTCGTGTGCTGCTCCTCAAAACATCCCCTTCATTTGTATTAGATGGAGCATAGTTCTAGTGATGTGGAACATCGCGTTTCCAACCGTGGGAGGTAGGCAGATTGTGCCTACTCCTCCTTGCATTACGAGTTCATTGGCTGCATCCATGAATCTGTCGACACTTCTATTGTCACCCACCTCACTCATGGGCTACCTGCTCAACACACACAAAAATAATAAACCAAATAAAAATAACAAACACTCTACAAGGTGATTTCAATTCACAAACAAAAAGGCTATTCAAACACAATTCCCTGGCAATGGCGCCATTTTTGATAATGCTCAAATGTACTCTCCAAGATAGAGGTAACGGTGATCATTAAGTAAAACAAAATTTATATTACTCGATGGGAGTCAGGGTCGATCCCACAAGGAATTGTAGCATAGCCAAAGAGATTGTAGAAAGGACCTCATAATGACAGTAGATTGTCTAAACAACTAATGTAAAAAGGGGGGAATGAGGAATCTATCACAATTCAATTCCAAACTAAACAATAAAGTAAATGTTAGGAGTAAACAAGAGAGGAAACGACTAGGGATGTGCTTCCTATGTGAATCAAACACAGGTCAAGGTACTTGCTAATTTGCATAAATTCTTACTAACTAACATAGATAGCATTGGTTTTAGGCATGCTTGTTAATCTCTCTATCACACAATCATTTATCCAATGGTCTTTGTTCAAACACCATTTTTAGGCATAAAGCAATTAATATAGGTTTGGGGAGGTCACACTATCTCTAGCTTAGACCCTTAAATGGATGTTTATGAAGAATTGAGCTATTTCTAGCCTCAATCTAAGTGGAATCCCAAGTACCCACTAGCAATTTCACATCCGAAATTATGAACCCCTTTTTCATGAAAGAACATAATAAGGTAAATTAAATCAATGTTTGCAACCACAATTTTAGAGTTAAAATATGGTGAAATTACTAGACCCATGTCATATTAGAAATTTTAACAAAAATAAACAAGACTCATACCCTTTTATCAAGTACCCATTATCAACACATCCATAGACAAGGAGACTTAACCACTCATGCTAAAGGAAGAAGAAGGTATACCCATATGGAAATTCAAATTCCTTTTCATTAATTGCAGCAAAAATCTAATATCGAAGCTAAAATTTACAAGTCCAAGGTTTAAGATTTAGATAAAAGTTTGAAACCCTTTTTCTTGCCTTGGGAGAGAAACTTGTTTCCAAAACTCAAAACTATCAAAAAACTATGAAAAACTATGCCCAAATTAGGTTTTAGAATGTTCCCAAAGCATCACACAAATTTGGACAAAATTACCCCTCGGGAGCTGTGTACCACAATGTGTGGTCTGCATGGCTTGGTATGTCCCTTGCACAGCTCCACAGAAGTGACCAAAAGACTTGACTGATCTTCAGTCGTTATGTGAAGTGGGGTGTGGTTCGCACCAGGCCTTGTGCGTGTTGCACGGACACAGCGACCCCTTAATAGATTCTCATCTTCTTCTGAGCATTCATACGGAAAGAGGTATGGACCGCACCAAGGTTTGTGCATATCGCATGAGGTCTGTACCTCAAGGAAAAATTTCCATCTCAATTGATCACTTCACACTTCAACTCTTTTTGAGCTCCTTTGGGTCCAATTCTTTGTTTTTCTATCTTTGGCATAGAGTACCTGCATTCATGTCAATAAAGGCCATAAGAACCTCTAAATCTTATCAAAATATGGAAATAATTCATGATTAAAGGCTCAATAAGTTGGTATATTACCGACTTATGAAAGGGTATCCAAAGCTTTTTGGGCCAAGTTGGTTTCTATCGCAGGTTTATAAAGGACTTCTCTAAATTGCACATCCTTTGTGCAAGTTATTGGAGAAGGAGGTGAAGTTTGTTTTTGATGATGCATGTCTAAAGGCATTTGAATGCCTCAAGCAAAAGTTGATCTCCGTGACCATTATTGTTATGCATGATTGGTTTGAGCCTTTTAAGGTTATGTGTGATGCTAATGGAGTGGCGCTAGGATCATTCCTAGGCCAAACACGTGAGAAAATTCTCCATCCCCTTTACTATGCTAGCAAAGCACTTAATCCTGCTCAAAAGAAATATACTGTGACAGAACAAGAGCTTCTTATTGTGGTCTTTGAATTTGAAAAGTTTAGATCCTATTTGCTTGGCACTAAGGTTATAATGCACACTGACCATGCAGCTCTTAGGTACCTCATGGAAAAAAAGGATGCAAACCCTAGATTTATTAGATGGGTTCTGCTATTGCAAGAATTTGACTTTGGGGTCAAGGAACGGAAGGGTACAAAAAATCAGGTAGCAGACCACTTGTCTAGATTGGAGGAAGAAGTGATATTGAAGCTTAAATATGAGCTAGAGTATGATGATTATTTCTGAGATGAGTAAGTGTTAGCTGCCTCCAAAGATCTGATTCCATTGTTTGAAGACTTTGCCAACTATTTGGCAAGTGATGTGGCTCCTCCCAATTTGTCTGTCCACCAACAAAAAAAATTTATGTCTGAGGTTATGAAATTCTTCTAGGAGTAGCCATTATTGTTTCTTGTATTTGTTGATACCATGATTCATAGAGGTGTGCCTGAAGCTGAGGTAATGGAGATATTAGAGGCTTGCCATTCATCCCCTGTTGGGGTACATCATAGTAGTATCCAAACATGTCATAAGATCTTACAATGCGGCGACTATTGACCTCCTCACCACAAGGATGCCCATGATTTTGCTAAGGATTACAGTTGATGTCAGAGGGAAGGTGGTATATCAATAAATCATGAGCTTCCTCTCACTCCCATCCTTATGATTAAACTGTTTGTTGTATAGGGTATTGACTTCATGGGTCCTTTGGTGATAGTGAATAGGATGAAGTATATATTTTTGGCTGTCGACTATGTATCTAAGTGGGTGGAGGAAGTTGGGCTTCCCAATAATGATGGAAATTGTATCACAACGTTCTTGAAAAAGAACATCTTTTCCAAATTTGGTACACCACGGGTGATTATTAGTGATGGAGGCTCTCACTTTTGCAATAAGTTGTTTCGTTCTTTACTTGAGATGTATGGAGTGAAACACAAAGTTACAACCCCTATCATCCCCAGACTAGTGGGCGAGTTGAGGTTTCCAACCGTAAGATAAAGTCAATCCTATTGAATACTGCGAATGCAAATAGAACAAATTGGCCTAGGAAACTGGATGATGCTTTTCGGGCATACTAGACTATGTATAAGACACCAATAGGTATGTCACCATATCATCTTGTGTTTGGGAAACCATGTCATCTACCGGATGAGCTTGAGCAAAAGGCCATGTGGGCGCTGAAAAAGTTGAGTTTTGATTGGTTTGCAGCATCATTTTAGTGGCTTGGTCATTTGAATGAGTTAGATGTGTTTTGCCTCAATGCCTATGAAAGTTCAGCCTTGTACAAAGAAAAGATAAAAATGTATCATGACCGAAAGATTGAGAAGAGAGATTTTGCACCGGGTGATTTGGTTATACTGTTCAATTCCAGACTTCACTTGTTTCCTGGCAAGTTAAAGTACAAACAGATTAGACCATTCTAAGTGGTATAAGTATTCCCACATGGGGCCATAGAACTTCAAAACTATGAGGGTACGAGGTTCAAAGCAAATGGTCAGCGTATCAAGGCGTACTTGGGAACTTTCAGAGGAGCAAATAGTTGTTGAAGTATGGATCCTTGGTGAAGTCTAAGTAACCAAGGAACCTACATTATGCTGCGATGTTAAATCAGGCGTTGCATGGGAGGCAACCCATGAGGGAAACTAGATTAAGTCTAAGTAGTCAAGTGACCTGCATCGTGCCACAACATTAAATCAAGCACTGCTTGGGAGGCAACCCAAGGCTAATGTGTTCTATGTGTGCATGTACAAGTGGAGGAAAGGTTTTGGAAAAGATAAACTCCGAAAATGGGGTAAGTGAATTCCACTAGGAAGGTTCACGGACCGTGGTCCAAACCATGGCTCATAGACCCTCTACGAAATAGGTTTTACGAACCAGTTCCATAAACCGTGAATAAAACAATGAGTCATGTTTTTAGTTTGTAGAAATCAGACGAAATTCTAATTGGCAGGACTTGTTCCACAAGCCTATTCCATGAGTCGTGGTTTAATGCACGACCCATGAACAGTGCTCCTGGAACTCAGGTAAGTTCCCTTTTAAAATTCTGTCAACCCAATTAGACCTGACCCGCCCCATGATTTTTTTTTGCTTAAATCCTTCCCAAGTCAAATTTTCCCCCATTTTTCATATCAAAAGTGACCCTGCACTTCTCCTACTCCCTTGCAAACACAAACTCCTAAAATTTATCGTGTTCTTCACCAAAGAGTGCCAAATTTAGCACTCCCAAGAAAAGAAAGTCGCGAGTCCAGTGGGTTATCAATCCATTATGAGTATATGCTCATTTAAATGCAAAATCATCTTAAGGTATGCTCAAAGCTCTTTTTGCATTTGGATTTTTGGATTAATGAACCAGAGCTAGGGTTGTTTTGTTTCTAATTGATGTTAAAACCCTTGGGATGATGGTCTTCGTGAGCAAATACTTGTACTAAGTTAATATATGTGTCTTGTGGGTTGAATGTGTTTGAAATTATGGAAGAAATTGTAAAAAAAATTGTTGCCTATTTTTACAGTGATCACGAGGGGACTCTACGGGCCGTGGTTCATTCCACGGACCATGGAATGCACTCGTAGAAATCAGATCAAAGGCATATATTCAAGTCTAATTTCCACGAGGGTAATCCATGAGCCATGGATCAAACCAAGAGTTATGGTTGGCACCCATGGATCTAAGTCCTGTGACCAGTTAAAATTCTCTGAGATCCACGAGGGGTTTTCACGAGTCTTTGTTCATTCCACTGGCCATGAATCCCACTTATGGATTCCCAAGCCTGAAAAATTTCAACTCTATTTTGTTTTTCTTGCTTCTTCTATACTGAGATCTTCAATTACAGGTACCATGCAACCCCAAAAACATTCCGAAGAAGGGTAAAACATGCACCACAAAAGAAGTTAGAGAGAGGGCTCTAAAATTCAAGTCTAGACTCACAAACGAGCCCAACAAATCTGAATGGAGTGGGTCCAAAAGGGTATATGAGATCCAACAGGACCCAAATGTGGTGCCCTGAACTATGAGGCATGGAGCTCATACACAGGCGACTAACGAGGCAGCACTACAACTAGCTGTCATTGTTGCACCATAGGTAGAGACTACTTCTCCCCAGAATTAAGAGGGAGAGGGGTCGTCAGATGAAGGATACAATAATCGAGAGAGTAACACCGATACCAGAACTGGGTAAAAGAAGAGTCAAACAATGTTGAGTCAGCCATAGGGGATAAAAGTTCTACCAATTCATCCACTCCAGAGTCCGAGACACAGAGATGAGAAGAGTCAGACTGAGTTTAGTGACCTGAGGCTTGGGACAATTAGAGATGGTGTATTCAGGTAATGCGGAGCAGGTATATTCAGGGTGCAGCCTGATCTGAGAGGGGTTTGCCCAAAAGGGGAATCTTTGAGAAGCCGCAAATCAGGACTGAGCTCCTACCTTCTATCTAAGATATCCATGCTACATTTACTCATTACCAGTGTGGTTGGATGGCTGAGCCTTCAGGCAGCTACTATCTCGAGATAGTTCGAGAATTCTATGTTTGTAAGCAGACACAGAAAGTCAGCTCATTCAGCTGAGGCAGCGATACCAGGATCTAACCCCACTTACCAGCATCATGTTTCGACATGCACCTATTGATATATCTAAGCACACTATTCAATGCATTCTATTTGGGCTAGAGTATGAGCTACATATTGACACAGCCGAGTTTGACCACAAAATTAAAATGGTCAAAGATAAAATGAAAATGAGGGACCCAGTTCAGAGAGCTAATCTATTGAGATTGGTTGCAGTGTACATAGCGGAACATGGTGAGGATGCAGCCTAGGTTAATGGAGGGGACATTAAAAAGGTATCCTTTAACTTTGCCAGAAAGTTTTGACGGGCCATTGTACGGTTCCGCCTTTGTCAAACTCAGGCGGACAATACTCTGACACCTGACTATGCAGTCCTAGCAGCTAGCATCATGGTTGGGTATGAGATAAACCTCCCCTGCAACATCATAGAGGACATTCATAAATGGGCATTCAGAGACAATACTAATATACCCTTTCCTTGCTTCATTCATTGCCTTTGCATGCATTTGGTGGTCCTGAGGATGCCTGATATAGACTATATGATCGAGGTGACTCAGACACAGGATGTTGGGTTAATAAAAGATGCTACTAACCTGGTTGCACAAAACTGAGTTTTCTCCACTTTAGCTGGAGCAGTGAGAGTTGAGGGATTCTCAATATTGACATATCCATTTGAGTTAGGTACAACTGAGCAAACCACAGAGCATGGCGCTAATATTCTTAATACAGGGGTGAGTACAGATACAGAGGGTGCCACAACTTAAGTTTCTGCACCTTCAACTTCCAGGCCACCAGTTGGTATTCCCATAGTGCCGCCGCACCCAGCCCCTTCTGCTATGGTTATCATCACTTCCGATTTTCTATGGAATCTGGTACAGTGCCAGGCCAATATAGATAAATATGTGAATTATTTGTTAGATCAACTGAGACCTTAGGTGAGGGCCACTATTGCAGCCGCTGATACTAGAGTTCAACAAGAGATAGCTTGAGTCGCTCGTGAGATAAATGGGCAAGTAGATAGATTATAGTGCCCAGTGAATACTTGGCTGCAGAATGTACAGATCCCTGATTTAGGGAATATACAGGCGGAGGTGTCATGACTCTGAGATGACATCGGATCTATTTTCACTCGCCGCACTCTGATCATACCCTCAATTCCCATTGCGGTCATAGCAGTTTTGAGATGAGTGGTTGATTTGCTTGCAGAAGAGGATCCCGAGCTTCTAAAGGTGAGTGAGAATAGGGATCGCACTAAGGTCCCTTATGAGGTTGAGTTGGATCCAAAGAGAGTGAAAAAGGACACAACTATTGTCATACTACTATCCTTAGATGAGATGAGACTTTGTGAGCAGGCAGAGCGGTCTAGACTTCAGGGTGAGTCCACCAGTTTGGCTCCAGTTGTTGGAGGAGCCATACCTTATGATATTGAGATCCCAACATTTGCTACCACCGGTAGGGCACCTCCTATCTTCCCTACTACTACTAATCCTTTGAGCGCGATGGCCACCACCACTGCTACTTCTACTGCTATGAGTTCTAGACCACAGTCCGCATCTCTATCATCGGATGCTGATACCTAGGTAGTACAAGTATGTTCCTGCCTCCTTGCATACTTATTTTTCTTTTTGGTGCATTGAGTATAATGTACATTCCTTTTTGGTAGGGTGGGGCAGCCGTCCATGTGTTTTTGATGGGTATCTTCGTGAAGTCTGAGTAGTCAGGACACCCACATCGTGTTGAGATGTTAAATCAAGTGCTACTTATGAGGTAACCCAAAGAGGGTACCACTGAGTATCCGAGTCCTTGGGGTTTTCTTGTTATGTTCTTGTCATACCCCGAGCCTACCCCCTGGATGTAACATAGGACACAAGATCACAAGTGATCTCAAGATAACCCTCTAGCATTAGCATGACTTAAAAAGCTTGACAAAACATAAAAATATAAGCTTAACTGAAATAATGAGGAACTTGATCTATTATATAAATATAAGACTAAAAATGACAATTTGAATTAAGTTGAATATCTGATTCTATGTCTGAAAGCCTATACTACTAACGAGCTACTAGGACAAACCCCCAGGTAACTCTAAATACTTAAAACTGAATGAAAAATCTAACAGTCTAGGATGAATCTAAACTCCAAGTCCTTAAAAGAAGGGGACCCACCAAACTGGTTGGATGTGCTGCTGATCTACTAGCGAAGGATCTAGGAGCAAGCTACAATCTACATCATAATAGGATGCAACACAAAGAGGTATGCGGTCAGTACTATGGAATGTACTGAGTATGCGAGATATGCATAAATATAGTTAAACATGATTAAAACATACTTAAGACATATTTGAAACTGAATTCATGCATAATCAAAGAAATCGTAAGTAAATATCATAGTTTGAGTAATAAGCATGATATATAAGTCAAACCTCAAAATAATATATCATAAAGCTTAGAAAACTTGAAAGCATTCATACGGGAGTTTGTTATAACCGATAATAGACCATGCGAGCTACATGTAATCTAACTATATAACCCCAGTTAGCAAAACTTCCCCGAACCCTGCCAAGGTACAAAACACCATTATCCAACTATATAATCCTCGTTTGCAAAGTTTCCCTAATGTACGCTCAAGCACAAGACACCATTATCAAAGAGTGGAACCACTTTCATAAGACCATCGGGCGATACATCTCACACGCTGTCAACGTAGTTTGTGAACTTGGATAATCGAACTTTCATTGCTTGGTGCTAAATACTACTCCCAAAATATACATATAACTCATATAATACTAATGACATATCAATGAAAAAACTGGTCATAGCTTAGTAGATATATCTAGATGCCAAACCTTTCATAAAATATAGGGACATATCTGATGTTCAAAACTTGTTCGAAAAGCACAATGACATATTTGATGTCATGCAATTCTCATATCATAAGTTTAAAACTTAGCATAGACATAATTCAAATCATACTTTTCTTTCTAAATTCATTGCTTGAAAAATTAGGTATGCAATTTCATAAATACATAAGGCCATGTCATTTAAACATGTCAATTTTTACTTCAAATCATGCAATTCAATGGAATTATGCTAGAAATCATCTTTAATGCATGGGCTTTTAAAATCATTTAAGAAACCTTAAATAAAACAAAGATAAGCAATGAGAAATCATGAATTAAAACTTTAAAACAAAACTCATAAGTTTTTGCCAAATTAGGTAAGAACCCTAATTTCATGAATTCATAAATCAAAGTAAAAACTATGAGTTTTGGGTATAAGGGTGAAAGAAATCCCTTATTGAATACCCACATACCTAAAACTTGAAGAAATTCTAGCTAGAACTTTGGGGAAGAAGGTTGGAGAAGAATCCTTAAGGTTAGAGGTGGAGACTTGGAGAAGAAATCTGGAAAAAAAAACTCTTGAGAGACTCTCTTGCTTTAGCTTCTATGATGTTGCTTGCTTGAAACCCTAGGTATCTTGCCTTAGAGTATTGAGGGAATTCTTTAGAGATAGATTAATGTTCTCTTGAGAAATAACCCCTTTTGGGTGTTTAAAAGATTAGGGGAAAAACCTGAGGTGAGGATAGGACCAAACTACCTTTAATTAAACTCATAGGAAAAAGTGTAGAAAATCATCGGACGACGCTTCCCACAGATCATCGTGGCTCCCACGGGCTGTTGTACCTAACTGTTTGCCTCACTAAGTCCAAATAGACTCACTGGACAGTTCCCACACCCTACCACCATGGGCCGTCGTGGTCACCACGGGCGTCGGGATGCCCGTCGGACGTTCCCACGACCGTCGGATTTTTGACCGATGACAGTTATTCACTGAAATGCCCATAAATTTTTACTCTGAAATTATATTAAAGAGTGGTTAGTGGAGTTGGAAAGAAGATTCAAATCCCTTTAATTTGGTGGGTACTAAGCAACCTAACTTATTATATTAAAGGAGTTATGAGCGTTTGAAGTTGACACTAGTTAGAACTTACATGAGAACTAAATCAGTAGAATGAATTTCAACTTAACTTTGAGCTAGCGGTCCTTTGTGACTTCAATTCACATCTAATAATCCTTTAAAACTTAGAAATAGATCTTAATACTTATATTTATAGAAAATTCATCTAGTTTGGGTCTAACAACAAATGAAGAACGGATTTGATTTTGGCATGGAATTTCTTGGGTGGTACAGTTCTTTCCCCGTGGACCTTTATTTTTGTTGAACCAGCATGTTTATATAGGTTGTGTGTAGTGAAAGAATAATAGGAACTTTGCGCAGTCTATGACTTGATTTTGAAATTTTTTTTGACTAAAAAATAGTAACGTCTCCAATTTTTGTGTGACATGGTTAGCAATTTTTGATAGACTGACTGCTATGGATTTCTGCATGACAATATGATTATCGATGTGATGAATAGCTTAAGCTAGGGCATGAACCTGATAGTTAGCAATTGGTTGTTTGAATCTGTTCCATATGCGTGTGAGCTGCATTCGTACTGTTGTTGCATTGTGTGTCAGTCCAAAACTTGCTCAGTTAGTCTTGCCTAGGTTGTAGGATAGTTGGTTATGAACGGATCATAGGTCATTTTCAAAATAGTCCACTTAGCCTAAATGACCATCCAAATAAAATTGATATCCCTTGATCCCTAATTTTGAGCCAAAATTGACCCTTTTTGTTGTATAGCCTATTAACCTTCCCTATTTTTCTATGGACCTTCAGTTTTGCTCTGGTCCCTCCTTGGACATTGTTCTCCTCAACTCAGGCAAATCTCCTAAGTTGAGAGTGGCTTATGTGGAGGCAAATGAGAAGTATGGGGTATGAAAAGAAAAGGTTAGTGATAAAAAAGGGAAAAATAAAGGGTGTGGCGTGTGTGCAAAAAAGAAAAAGGAAAAATGATAAGCAAAGAAAAAGAAAAAATATATGATGAAAAAAAAATAGAGTTTGAAACAAAAGGCGCACCCATCGCTTGATGAAAAAGAAATGAAAAAATGGGAGAATAAGGGAGGAAAAGAGTTGGTTTTAAAGTGGAAGAAAAATAGCGTAGTGTCAAGGAGGGCATAGTCACTATTTTCCAAATATACCATACCCGTCCTCGAGCCTACGTTACAAGCCGAGAAAAGTCCTATAGTGATCCTAGTCCAAATGTTCGATAACCGAGGCATAGAAAATAAGGGCAAGCATATGATATTGTGCATGCATTGCTTGACCTTCTTTGTGAGTGTGAGTGTTCTATTTCAGTCCCAGATATAAAATGTTTATTGTGTGATTGGAACTTCTTTATAATTAGGGCACTAGAGAAACATTGATTGCTGATTGTTAGGGTAAGTATCATTTGTGTATGATAGATTGTGTATTGATAGCGTGATGTCATTCATGGATCCTCTTGTGTTGTCTTGATAAATGGTACATGTGCACTTGCTTTATACTGAGAAGGAGGGGGTATCTGTTATGAGCTGAATTGCTTGAACCATGTGACTGTTGTAGTTCCTAGTTTTCTTTTTCTTAAGCGACGTATAGGATAGTTTTGTTTTATTGCTTGAGGACAAGCAATGGTTTTAAGTTGAGGGTGTTGATGTGACTTGGATTTGTGGCACTTTCTATCCTTAAAATGTGGAATTGGGATATGTTCTTTAGCAATTTTTAGTAGATTTGATGTGTTTTTGAGCATTGTGTAGGAAAATAAGGTTCGGAAGCTAAGTGAAGGAAAAAGAAGGCAAACTGACTAGAAACTGAGTTTCACGACTTCACTCCACGAGCCATCATTTGATCCACAGACCATAGAACATGCTCTTTGAGTTGATTATTGCAAAGGTGCATGAGGCATGATTTCCACGATAAGTTTATATGAGCCATGAACCTATCAATGAGTCGTGGTTCATATTTGTGGAACCTAATCAGAGGATGAACAAATGGCTTGAGTTCCATAAGGCCAGTCCACGATCTGTGGAATGACTTCATGGAAGTGAACCTGTAAGAAGACAAAAGCTATGAGTTCCACGATGACCTTCCACGACTCGTAGATGGTTCCGCGGACCGTAGATTGTGTCCGTGGAAGTTGCCGAACCCAGTTCTCCTAATTTGTGTAGGATAGGATTTATGATGTCTATAAATACTTTTCCTAGGTTTTCTTTTACGAATTATGTTCTATCTTTTGTAGGAAACATCTTTGAAAATACTTGGTATTGAATTGGTATTGATTTTTAGAGATTATTACATCCATTGGCTCTTGATTCTTGATTCTTCTTCAATTATTCAAGATTTCGGATTTCTTTATTTCATCTCTTAAGTATATAGTCAGGACTTCTTCAATAACTTCTGGTTGTTTTCTTATGAACATGAGTAGCTAAATCCACGACTAGGGTTGTGGAAACCATGACAGATTAACAACGTAGGCAAAGTACTTAGTAATTCTAGGATAGTGTTTATGCATGTAATATTCTTCCCTTTGATTTGATTATTTTTTAACGGTGCGCAATGTTAGAACTCGCCTTATTCTTACTTGCCTGACCAAGGAGGTAACGAATGGGAAAAGGGTTGTTACAACAGATATTTGAGGCTACCAACACTCATCTAATAGCTTGACCTTATCCGGGAATAGCTAATTTGGGATCAAAGGTAAGGGTTAGTAAAGTATACACCCGCAGATGGACCAAGTTGTGTGGTGAAATTCATCAATCTAGGGGACCAACCATTTAGGTTAACCTAACTTACCGATCTTACATGCTAAGCACTAGAATAGATTTGCTAGTACGACGCCTACTGCGTTATGAACTCATGGGGAATACAGTCTTAGTCTATACTCTCTCTGAATCTGAACAATATTAATACTTGTTGATACTTGTTACTTGATATTTTACAAGCATTAATTTTTACTTAACACCCACCCCCTTAGGGAAATAAGATGGCTAAGAGCGGAAATACACATAATTGACCGAGGTCCTTGATAAGTCGGTATTTTACCTGCTTATTTAGCCTTTAAACTTATGCTTTTGCTAGTTTAAAATGGAAAAATAGTGCAATTGACACGGATTACTTCTATTTTGCAGTTCTTTGTGTTTTAGAAGTGTTCAGGATGAATTTGGATGAAAACAAGTCAAAAGGAGGCAATTCGGAGAAGCAAGTAGCTGGCAACAGCACATGCCTTTGCTAATGCGGGGTCCCAGCCGTGAACGCGAAGGCCAAATGAGTTAAAGCTCCGCGAATACGGTGTACCACTCATCAATTCGAAAGTCAACCACTCCGAGACCCTTCACGAATGCAGTGGACACCACGCGAACGCGAAGAAGGGAAGCTGCTGTGGGGGCAGATTTGGAAATTTCCTCTCTTGGAAATCCCAACTCACATAAAACACCTCCAAGCTGTCTTGAAATAAATATTTGGCTATATTCAAAAATTTTGAGCAAGCTTGGGAGCAAGGTTCATCAACCAACACCATAGGAGTGAAGATTTTGATGCTTTGTATTGTAAAATCTTTAGATTTCATTCTTCAACTCTTGTTCTTAATTGCTATTTATTTGGTGTATTGTTGACTTGAGATTTTGGGTTTGTATTAGAGATAATACATGTTGGGTTTTTTATTCTAAATCTAGATTTGTACTTGTTTGATCATTTGGGTCTCTTGAATCTTCTATTGCCTGAATTTATGGTCAATGGTTGCAAACATTGACTTAGTCTTCTGATTTGGGTTATTGCTCGGGAGAGAATTTCCCTAAATTCGAGAAGATTCAATAGTGGGAACTTGGGAATCCATTTAGACCGGAGTCTAGACATAGCTCCTATTCGTGGAATCTCCCATTTAAGTATTCGAGCTAGAAATAGGACGACCTACCCAAGTTAATTTGTTGCTTGTTTATTGCACCTAATGATGTTCTAACTGAAATCATTTGGAAATGTGGTTGTTGATCGAGCGATAGCATTCCACACTTATGACCAAGACTACCTAGGTGTCAATCGAGTGCAAGTCTTGTGAATTGAATTCCCAAGCCTATATCCCCCTTGTTGTCCTTGCTTGACGAAAGCAAGGAAAGCCATTGATCAATCTATCTTTTATTTGTGTTTCTTTATCTTTTAGTTTTAGTATAAATCCCCCCTTTAGATATTTTTTTACCCTTTTTGGTAATTGAACTTCAATAAGTTACTTATATTCTTTACTAGCTCGATCGCGACTACATTGTTCCCTCGGGTTTGACCCCAACACCCGTTGGGAATTATAAAAAAAAATTGACTACGCGATCACCGTCACCTCCTTATTTGGAGAGCATAATTTGAGCGTTTATCAAAAATGGCGCCGTTGCCGGGGTACAATTTGGCGTATTGAGTTAGTTTAGGATTTAAGTTTACTTACCCTAGTTCAATTTTTGTGAATAGTTGTTTCTATTTTGTTTATTTTCATTTTGTTGAAAGATACCATGGCATCTCATAGTGAGGATGTTATGAATGAGGTGAACTTGAAGGTGGAGACGCCCAAATCCCACTTCAACCTTTGTTCGACCTTAAGTTTGATTCAATGGATGAAAGTCAGAGTAATAAAGATTTTGGAAGACCTTGGAAGGAGAGTGGATGAAGGTCTATCCGGTTTTGAGTTTGTCGTGGAACAAAGTCAGAGCGTCCTACCTCACTTGAAGGCCAAAAATTGTGGATTGCAAAATCAAGAGAATGGCCTTCTCATGCTAAAACCTTCACCCCGGGAGTGCCACCAGAAATTCATTTCATATTTGGGTCGAAGGTTCAAATCTTCCAAGTGGAAATCTCGATTGTGAGGTAGCTTGCATCGCACTGTGACGTTAAATTGTGCGCTTGATGGGAGGCAACCCATCATTTTTATCCTTTACTTCACTTTTTGTTTCTCTTTGGTGTATTTTTAGGTGCCCAAAGGAATGAGAAGAGGAACCAAGTGTTGAGAAAGATCAAAAATACCTTTGAAAAATGTGCTTTTCGCACCTCGAAGAGTGCCCGTCGCACATGCCATTACACAAACAACCAGTGGACTGATAAAAAACACTGGCATGTGTGAACATAGTGTGTTTCACACCTCACAAAGTGCCTATCGCATATCGCATCGCACATCGCGGGCAGTAGGCTGAAGAAAAAGTGAAAATCTGGCCAGACCAGTCTTCTTCGCGAACATGGGAGACCGGTGGCGAAAGCGAAGACCAGCCTTGCTACAGGCCTTCGCGAATGTGGTGGAATTGTCGCGAATGCAAAGGATAACTAAATGTCAAGCCTTCGCAAATGCGGAAGGCCAATCGCGAGCACGAAGCTTCCAGGCAGATTCCAGGTATTTTAAAACATTTCAAAAATCAGAGGCCCCAAATGGTTCATTCTTAAAATAGAAATACTCCTCTCCCTTTTGTAACACAATAATCCCATCAATTCCATCACAAGTGCAATCCTTCAGGCACTTTGATCAAAAGGATGGCCACCAACGGTAGTGACAATAAAGTTGAAAATGCTCCGGATGTGGAAATAGAGGAGAACTACGATCATGATAGGTTCCTATCGGCATCATCTGAACGTCAGTATGATGAGCTATTATCCAAACCCTTTGTTAGGGAGAAAGTAATTAATATGGACAAAGTTGAGAAAAAAATGTCAGAATTCTACAAGAAGTTGGTGGAGCGGGGTTGGATATGTTTTGCTCTTCCACCTGTCGTGGCTAACCACATAGTGGTCACTGAGTTCTATGCCAACCCTTCGATCACTAATTTCAATGACGTGCTAGTCACTACCGTTAAGGGAGTCTAAGTGAGCTTCAACCCTAAGATCATTAATGCACTATACAACATCCCAAATGCTGACAATGAGGTCTACATTGCAAAAGCCATAGCCGAAGGGCACCAGTGGTTTGTAGACAAGTTAAATGATGGGGTGACCCCGAATTGGTTGACTTTGCAAAAAGGGTTTGATTCACATGAGTTTACTGCAGAAACCAAGAATTGTCTTTCAATTATCTGTGCGAGGATCATGCCATCCACTCATGAAACATATGTGACCCCTAACCGAGCATTGATGGTGGCAGCCCTCATTGATGGCATGTATGCGAATGTTGGGGTCCATATTGTGGCTCAGATGGCTGAGGTCGCTTTTGGAAGGTCTAAAATCCTTTTCTTTCCTTCATTAGTGACTCAGTTATGCTATGATGTTGTAGTGTTAAAAGACCCCACTGATGTTGAAAAGAAGCCAGCGACTATGATACACCCATTGTTGAAGAGGGCCCAGAAGCAAAGCAGAAAAAGAGAAAGATTGATGTAGCTTCTCCATCTTTCGGATAGTTTCCAGAGTCTTTGCCTGATCCTGCGTGTCCTTCCACTATTGCATCTGGATCATCGCAGTCTGTGGGAGCTCTGCAGTCCGGGCCCTATATCATGCTCCATCTCTCTATCTAGATTCAGGAGTGGATGCACATGTTCAGCAGTTGTTGGTCGGATTCTCTTCTGATTAAGTTGGAGCTGACACAACAGCAGGTACTGAGTCCCCCCATCCTTGGACAAAGTGGCCAATGAGCAGAAATTGATTAATGGGAGTTTGAGTGCAATGAATGCACGTTTGGAGCACATGAGCCGCAGGCAAGGAAAAGTGGAAAAGCGGAAAAAGAAGTTGAGCGAGCACGAGAAGAAGAAGGGCAAGTTCTCAAACAAGATGATGGATAGATTGAAGTCCTATTGCAGATCGGGAGGAGCTTAGGATGATGATGATGATGAGGATGAGGATAGACTTGAGTTTCCCTCTTCTTCTAGTTCAGATTGATGCACCTCAGGGAGCCCCCTCAAACTTATTCTTTACTTTGATGCAGTGTGGGCACTGCCCTATCTTAGTTGGCGGTGGCGTGTGATCTGCGCTCTATCTTTCTAGTTTAGATTGCTTTACTTATGGATATTATTATTCCCTCGCTAGTCTTGTTTTGTTGTTTTGTTGGATATTATTGTGCCCTTGCCAGTCTTGTTTTGTTTGTTTGTATATATATGTTTTATGCCTTTTTCGGGTGTACCTTATGGATTTGCACTCTCATCGGGTTTTGATGTTGTGGGAAAGAAGTTGATGGTTTAGTTTTTAGTTTCTTTTGTTATTTTGTAATTGACATATGGTTGTTGTGGGCCAGGGAAAGTCCGAATACCCGTTAGGCTATATGAAACTTGTTGGGGGATAATTGTTACGCAAGTGATAATGTCCGAACCACACGAGCTTCGCACAGGCCCACTGTTTGTGCTGTCCATTGCACATGCAACACATACTTTGTTACATGTGAATTGCATGTGCCCAGAAAATGTGACATGTGCTTTGATCCACCTTGTGTAGACATGCCGATTTAGATAGATGAATTGGCCCAATGATAGACTGAGTGACGATATTCTTAAGGGCAAATCGTCATCTTTTGAGGTTTTGGTTGCAAATTGACTTGTTTGGTACCAATGAAGTAGTCTTGCATGCTAAGTAAAATAGGCATACCCTACCAAAAAAATTGTGAAAAATGCATGGCGAAGAGTGATTTTGTGAGAACTCTTTTAATCTTTTTGTGACTCTTGACTCATTAGTGGTGATAATGTAAAATAGCTCATCTTTGTTCTTGTTTAGGAAATTAAAAATTGATCCTTCTTAAATGATTCACATGCCATGTGTGGTGAGGGTAAGTTGAATAATTCTTGTGCATGTGTGTCGTCTAGAACTTTCCTCGAAGGTGATTCAAGGCAAAATTCTAGGTGTAACCAAGCTTGGAAGATGACCTTAGGCCCTTTTTGATAGCCACTTCACCCAAATGACTTCCCAATGACATCAAATCCTAGTGAACCCCTTTGAGCTTGTGACCGTTCTGTGGCACCTTGTCAACACCTTGACCTTTTTGGAACCTCCATCTTGGCACCCATCCTCTGTAATTCCTGGAAAATGAAGTGTATGCTAAAAGCCTATGTTTGGGGGGAGAAGAGAAAAATAACATAGGTAAATGCCTAAGTGTGGGGGGTGTATGTGATCAAATAAGGAGAAGAAAAGGAATGCACTTCAAGTGCAAGCCTATGGTTCGACGTGTATTCACTTGAAATTCCTTGTGAGTGTGAGTGTTTGTATTTGTCTCTTGTGACTGTCTTTGTACATAATGCATTTTTGGGACTTTCATTCTTGTGAGGGCATGCGAATTAGGATAGTTGGTGACATTGATAAACTCCAAAACTGAGTCAAATGAGCAGGTTTTAGTAAGCTAGTGGTTGGAGTCACATCTTGAGGATTGGTTGTTTTCACTTGCTTGTTCTTATTGTGCCTTTGCAGCATGAGCTTGTGTTTTGAATGAAAAGAAGTGCTTAGAATAAGTTAGCATATGATAGACTAATCATTAGTACCAACCGAAGTCATGTTGGGTGCTTGAAATGGGTTCCTTTGGCTTGTAATATTGTCATTTGCACTTGTGTTGTGTGCCTCTTTAGTTAAAAGCTTTAAATTGCTTGAGGACAAGCAATAGTTCAAGTTTGGGGGTTTGATAAGTCGGTATTTTACCTATTTATTTAGCCTTTAAACTTATGCTTTTGCTAGTTTAAAATTGGAAAATAGTGCTATTAACACAGATTACTTCTATTTGGCAGATCTTTGTGTTTTAGAAGCTTTTGGAATGAATTCGGATGAAAACAAGTCAAAAGGAGGCCATTCGGAAAAGCAAGTAGCTGGCAGCAGCACATGCCTTTGCGAACGCAGGGTCCCAGCCGCGAATGTGAAGGCCAGATGAGTCAAAGATATGTGAACGTGGTGTACCACTCGCGAACGCGAAGGTCAACCAGACAAAGACCCTTCGCGAATGTGGTGGACACCACGCGAACGCGAAGAAGGGAAGCAGCTGCGGGGGAAAAATTGGAAATTTCGTTTTTTGAAACCCCAATTCATATAAAACACCTCCAAGCCGTCTTAAAATATATCTTTGGCTGTTTTCAGAATTTTGAGCAAGCTTGGGAGCAAGGTTCATCAACCAACATCATAGGATTGAAGATTTGGATTCTTTGTATTATAAAATCATTTGATTCCATTTTTCAATTCTTGTTCTTAATTGCTATTTATTTGGTGTATTGTTAACTTGAGATTTTGGGTTTGTATTAGAGATAATACTTGTTGGGTTTTTTATTCTAAATCTAGATTTGTACTTGTTTGATTATTTGGGTCTCTTGAATCTTCTATTGCTTGAATTTATGGTCAATGGTTGCAAACATTGACTTAGTCTTCTGATTTTTGTTATTTCTCGAGAGAGAATTTTCCTAAATTCGAGAAGATTCAATAGTGGGAACTTGGGAATCCATTTCGATCAGAGTTTAGACGTAGCTCCTATTCGCGAAATATCCCATTTAAGGGTCTGAGCTAGAAATAGGATGACCTACCCAAGTTAATTGGTTGCTTGTTTATTGCACTGAATGATGTTCTAACCAAAATCATTCGGAAATGTGGTTGTTGATCGAGAGATAGCATTCCACACTTGTGACCAAGAATACCTAGGTGTCAATCGGGTGCAAGTCTTGTGAATTGAATTCCCAAGCCCATATCCCCCTTGTTGTCCTTGCTTGGCGAAAGCAAGGAAAGCCATTGATCAATCGATCTTTTATTTGTTTTTCTTTATCTTTTAGTTTTAGTCTAAATCCCCCCTTTAGATATCTTTTTTCCCTTTTCGTTAATTGAACTTCAATAAGTTGCTTAGATTATTTACTATTTCGATCATGACTATATTGTTCCCTTGGGTTTGAACCCAACACCGGTTGGAAATTATAAATTTTGTTTTGACTACGCGATCGCCGTGACCTCCTTAATTGGAGAGCACGATTTGAGCATTTATCAATCCTACCATATTCCCTGTGGGATCACCCCTAACCTTGGTTAGGTTCTATATTTGATCAACCACCACTTTATACTTCCTTTTGGAGGTGTAATTTTGGTGTATCAAGCCGACATATGGTCCATTTGGGCTTTAATGTGTTTGATGGAAGCCAAATAGGAACTCACAATTTGAGTGAGGGTCGAGATCTCACTCTTCAATTCTTGCACACCTATGTCCGTAGATTAAATTTTCTTCAAGACCGTTGCAACCATATGTTCAACTTTAGAACTCATAGGATCGCTAACACCCATTTGAATGAGAGTTCATTAGCTTTTTGAGAGGGAACATACGGATTTGTTATTTGGTGGTTATACATATCCCCATCTCGATCACGGTCCCTCTAATTTATGTCACGATCCCTATCTCTCTCACAATCTCTCCAAGATGCATCCCTCTCTTTGTTCCAACATTGGTTCCCCATCCTTTGGTCACCACGCGTGTGGGTTTGGCACCTTGGTAACCCAGGTGAGAAATCGCCCACTTGATTATATATATAGTGTGCTTTCTCATCGAACAAAGCATATGAGTCATCCTCTTCATGAGATCTATCTCTGTGGGCACCAATAGCATTCATTCTCTTTGTTCGGGCCCTTATTACATGTTTTGCATGCAATTCAATTTGCATTATTATCTTTGCCATTGTTTGTTCCCCCTCTTCCTCATTTTGCCTCATCTCCTTAGACAAAATTGTGGAGGTGACATCCATTGCCACCTCAGTGTCCCGAGTATTCCATGTACGATTGGTCTTTGTCATCCTATCTAACAAAACCTTGGCATGTTAAAATATTTGGTCCATCAATGAACCACTAGCCAAATTATTCGCAATAAACTTGTTAATCGAGTGCAAAGAACTATAAAAATGTTAAAGCAAGACCCCGTCAGGAAATCCATGAGTTGGACATTGGATAACTTTCTTTTTTAACCTCAGTCAATATTCATATGGAGCTTTACCCGGCAATTGTCTAAAGTTAGTTATTTCATCCCGCAGTTGAAGCATCCGGGAAGGAGGAAAGAACTGTTCAAGGAAGTCTTCGGTGAGTTCATTCCACAAAGTAATGGAGTCTTCAGGGATCTCCTCTAGCCATGTCATCGCTTCTCCCATTAGGGAGAAAGGAAATAACCTCAACCGGATTGATTCTTGGGTGATGTTGGTTATATTAAACAGTTAAAAAATCTCTGTGAAGTTCTTTATATGGCGATTTGCATGTTCATGTGGGAGACCACCAAAGAGACCCTTCATTTGAAAGACATGTAGCATAGTGCTAGTAACATAAAAGATTGTATTCCCTACCGTTGGAGCTAGGCGAATGGCACTCGCTACACACATGTGACCCATCGGGTCATTATCATCCATATAACCATCAACACTAGCATTCTCACTAGCTTGACTCATATTTTCACCTATCACAAAGCAGAAACAATTAACAAAGTAAAATAAAACAAGGTGCAATACCAAAGTGAATCAACACACAAAAATAAGGTAATAAAACCTAATCCCCAGCAACAATGCAAAAATTGATAACGTTCAAATCCACCTCTCAGTAGGAGAAAGTGCACATGGTCATTGTACAATATAATTACCCAACTCAAGATTTAGGGTCGATCACACAGAGATTAGTTAGACATTGAACCAAATTTTGTAATGCAATTCACTAAAGCATGCACATTGTAGCAAAAATACAATAAAGTAAAATTGGAGGGTTGATTTAAACAAGTATATCAAGAGTAAATAAGTAACAAGTTAATACGATTGTTGAGGTTTATCAAGATTAGGAAACTAGGGGTGTGCTTGCGATGGGGTAATCATTTGTAATTGGGATTGAATACTTGACTTTGACTTGATTATGGTGCAGAT
This sequence comes from Jaltomata sinuosa, assembly GCA_003996215.1. Taxonomy (NCBI): domain Eukaryota; kingdom Viridiplantae; phylum Streptophyta; class Magnoliopsida; order Solanales; family Solanaceae; genus Jaltomata; species Jaltomata sinuosa. The sequence goes on along the minus strand of QJPP01001832.1, from coordinate 239,692 downwards.
AGCCTTTGTTTAGGTTATGTCAATCATCTCTCAACCAACAAACATATATCCTTTGGGTTCTCACGAACCCCAAAGCCTTCATAATTAACCAACCTATTAGCTTGAGTGGGTTAAGCTATATCTAGCCTCAACCCTTAGATGGGAAATCCCCAAATCCTCATCAAGAATTCTTACCCACTTCTAATCCTCTATATCAAGCAAGATCTAAATTAGAGAACTCAATGAATTTTTGAAACCATCAATTTTATAATTAAAACTTGAATGATTCAATGGATACACACTTAATAACCAATTTTAAGCACAAATAATCAATAACCAATCACAACTCGTACACCCATCTTGTACACACCCCTAGATATGAATTTAGTTACTCATAATATTGTAAAAAAAATTATACCATATGGGTTAACATCAATTCCTTGAATAACAAGAAATCAAATTCAAATCCAAGTTTTTTATGCTCAACAATGGAGTTTTCAATTTGGGGAAGATGAAGTCACTAAGTGTACTTTTCTCTTCCTCAAGAGTACTACAATTGGAAAATTAGAATCTAAAAATTGCTGAATGAATGTTCTCTCCAAGGATTCCAAAATGTCCTTGAAAATCCCCAAATACACTTGGCATATTTTGGATAAAAATGCCCTTCATAGCACTTGTATTATCTTCTGCTCACTTGCAGTCGCATGTCTCCACTTGTGGTCTGCAAGTGTCGAGGTCATCTTCTACTTATCTCTTGCACTTCACATGTATTCCTCATGAGGGAACTTATGACCCACAACTCCGATGTTTCCTTCCATCCTTGTGCCACAATTTTGTTTTCCACTTGCGAGACACAAGTGGGCTCCTACACTTTGCAAGTGCTCTTTTTTGACTTGGCTTCTCTCTTTGGCTCTTCACTTGGGTTTTCTCCCACTTTTCTTGCATGTTGGGTTCAATTCCAAGTTCACCATTAAAATCCTAGGAATTCCTACATATGAAAGGTAAATGGCATAAAATCCCTACCAACACCATAGGAGTGAAGATTTGGATGCTTTGTATTGTAAAATCTTTAGATTCCATTCTTCAACTCTTGTTCTTAATTTCTATTTATTTGGTGTATTGTAGACTTGAGATTTTGAGTTTGTATTAGAGATAATACTTGTTTGGTTTTTTATTCTAAATCTAGATTTGTACTTGTTTTATTATTTGGGTCTCTTGAATCTTCTATTGCTTGAATTTATGGTTAATGGTTGCAAACATTGACTTAGTCTTTTGATTTGGGTTATTTCTTGGGAGAGACTTTCCCTAAATTCGAGAAGATTCAATAGTGGGAACTTGGGAATTATTTAAATCGGAGGCTAGACATATCTCCTATTCGCGGAATCTCCCATTTAAGTGTTCGATCTAGAAATAGGACGACCTACCCAAGTTAATTTGTTGCTTTTTTATTGCACCTAATGATGTTCTAACTGAAATCATTTGGAAATTTGGTTGTTGATCGAGAGATAACATTCCAAACTTATGACCAAGACTACCTAGGTTTCAATTGAGTGCAAGTCTTGTTAATTAAATTCCCAAGCCCATATCCCCCTTGTTGTCCTTGCTTGACGAAAGCAAGGAAAGCCATAGATCAATCTATATTTTATTTGTGTTTCTTTATATTTTAGTTTTAGTATAAATCCCCCCTTTAGATATCTTTTTTCTCTTTTTGGCAATTGAACTTCAATAAGTTACTTAGATTCTTTACTAGCTCGATTGCAACTACATTGTTCCCTCGGGTTTGACCCCAACACCCGTTGGGAATTATAAATTTTGTTTTGACTACGCGATCATCGTGACCTCCTTAATTGGAAAGCACAATTTGAGCATTTATAAAAAATGGCGTCGTGTCCAAGGAACAATTTGGCGTATTAAGTTAGTTTAGGATTTAAGTTTACTTACTCTAGTTCAATTTCTGTGAATAGTTCTTTCTATTTTGTTTATTTTGATTTTGTTGAAAGATTCCATGGCATCTCATAGTGAGGATGTTATGAATGAGGCGAACTTGAAGGTGGAGACGCGCAAATCCCACTTCAACCTTTGTTCAGCTTTTACAACTCAGATGAAGGAACTACTTGGGAAGCAGAATCATCCATGAAGGCCAAGTACCCTCATCCTTTTCCTTCCGATCTAGTTTCAGCTTGAGGTAGTAATTCTATCTTTAGTATGTCCTTTCGAATCTACTCTATTAGTTTCCCTCATGATCTTAGCATGCATTCACGTTTTCGAAGTGGATTCAATCATATTTTAAGTAGAGAAGTCCAGTTTCATGTTTACTCTTCAGTTTCATGCTTTGGTTTTTGTTTGGCTAGGATGTTTTCTCTCCAGTTTTCCTTGCATAGTCTTCATTCGAGGATGAATGATCCCAAGGGGGAGATATTATAACACCCCAGAAAATCGAACCAGCTTTCTACGTTGAAATCTCTAAATTTGTTTCATGTTCCCAGGAGTTACGTGTCCAAACCATGGACCATGGTTTGAATCACGAGTCATGGAATGGAACCGTGGTTTCCTCCTGTTGGTTCAGCCTCTAGTCTGAGAACCACGAGTTGGTTCTATAGACCGTGGTTCAGTCTACGACCCATATTGTCAAATCATGGAATCAAATCAGACGATTGACAAGTTTCCCAGGTTCCACGACTTAGTTTTACGGCTCGTCGTTCAAATGGCGGACCGTCCTGTTAATTCGTAGAAATTGATCAGAGGACTGCATGGTTTCGTGGAACTACGACTCAGGTCTATGAGTCGTCATTCAAATGATGAGTCATCCTGTTGACCCGTGGTTTGCCTTCTGCAGCCTGGTTGATTGGCGATGAACCACGAGTGGAAACCACGAACTGTGGTTCAGTCTACGGTCCGTGATTTCCCTCCGTGGTCCCTGAAAGTCAACTTTTTCCAGCTTTTTCCAAGTTTAAGTCTAGGGGTATTTTTGTAATTTCCCACTCTTTTAACTCCTATACTAAGTCGTTTTAAGCCTATTTAGAAGGGTTTTTATTTCCACTTGGCCTAAGTTCTCTCCCATTCTTTCAATCAACTTCCAAAAGAAGAAAAGGAGTTCCATTTTCTCAAGCTTCAAGTTAGGGTTTCAAGCTTCAAGTTCAAGCCTCCTTTTCTTTTCAATTTTAAGCGGGTTAACTTCAATCAAGGTATGTGTGTATTCAAAAATAGGTTCCTTTCACCCTTGTGCCCAAAACCTCGAATTTCAAATTGTCATTTCATGAACTTTCAAATTAGGATTTTTACCCAATTCTTATGGGTTTTGCTATAAATTGTCTTCTCGTGATTTTATTATGAAATTCTATTAAATTGCATGATTTTGCATGGGTTTTACATATGAAATCCTATTTCATGAATTGAAGGTTAATTATGGTGAATCCTACATGCATGAAGTGATTTAAGAAATTGGGGAAAATGATGGCATGATTTCATGAGTTTCAAGCAAGTCCATGCCAAGTTCTTATGTTTTATGAAAGTATATGTTATTATGAAATTGAACTAAGGCCATGCAAGTTTTCAAGTTATGAATTATGATGCAATGCAAGAGACCCGATGTTCCATCAATGCTCATGAATCGATTTTCTAAACTATAATTCCTGAGTAGTATGACAATCCAGGGTATGAACAAGTTTGGCATCAGATATGTCATATGTATATGAGCTCATGTTATCTATTTTGGGAGTTGTATTTAGCACCGAGAGACGAGGACTTAGATAATCTAAGTCTAAAACTACGTTGCCACCATAGGTTGCCCTCTGTGGCTTATTATGACAGGATCCTGGTATGACATGGTTCTAACTTTGGACGGTTAGGACAACCCTTTTCAGTGGGGGTACATGACACTGGACTCTATGTAGCTCATCATGGTTTATGTCGATTAAAAGAAACTCCCATATGACTATTTTTCAAGCTATGAAGTTATATGATATCATACTTTGAATTTTAACCGTACTTCATGTTTTTATGTCTTATATATTGATAATCCTCTTATGTTATTTCTTTATGAAAAGGTTTACTTTAAGCATATTTTAAGTATGTTTTTATCATGATCATGCATCTCTTATATACTCGGTACATCATATAGTACTGACGTATATTTTGTGTTGCATCCTCTTAATGATACAGATTCAGGTGTTTCCCATCAGTCTCGTGGCTAGACAAAGCCGGTCAGTATTTGTGAGTCCTCATTGTTCGAGGGATAGTTATGACTCTAGTTGTTTAGACTACTTATTTTCATACTTTGAGTTAGCTAGGGACTTGTCCTAGCAACTCCTTATGTAATATATAGAGGATTTTCATACATAGACGATATTCGGGTCTTCTTAAAATCACGTTCTTTTGATTTATCTTATGGATTAAGTTATCTAATTCGTATTATGCTTCCACTATGTTTCATCATTTTACCTGAGTTATGCTATGATCAAGGGTTGGCTTGGGGCATTTGTGGTCCCAGGTCCCATGTTATGTCTAGGGGTAACCTCGGGGCATGACACATATGAGTTTATCATCGAGTTCCATAAGAGACTTCATAAGATGGGGATAGTTGAGAGATATGGAGTGAAGTTTATTACCTTCCAGCTTCAGGGTGATGCTAAGATATGGTGAAGAGACTATATGGATTGTAGGGATGCTGGGTCACCTCTATTGACTGGCCATCAGTTCTATTTATTGTTCTTAGAGAAGTATATCCCATGTACTTTGAGGGATAAAAGGAGAGATGAGTTTACCAGTATCGAGTAGGGGAGTTCATCAGTTGCAGCCTATGAGACTCAATTTCATTTACTCTCTTATTATTTATTCCAAGTGATAAATATTATAGAGGAACAAATTTGCCGTTTTGTTAAAGGGTTGAATATAGGTCTCCAGATTTCAGCTCTATAGATGGTATCCTCTAGTAGGTCCTTTCAGGAGGTGATTTAGTTTGTGAAGAGTAATAAGGGTGAGAAATAGGAAAGTTATGCAAAGGGGCATCAAAGAAGTCTCGGACAAGGGCAACTTCAGTGGTTCGTATTTTACGAGTCAGAGTTTGCAGGGGTAGTCTATATGCCCTATTCAGTAAGCTATTTAGGTGTCAGCTGGGGGCCCATCAGGGGCCATCCATCCTTCTCCAGATTTTGGTGATTATCTTACTTTTTCTACTTTAGCACAATGACCCCTTTTGGACAGAGTTTGCTATGAGTGTCATAAAGCTAGTCATATTAGGAGGAATTATTCCCGGTATTAGCAGGCTAGTCAGTCAGTACAGCACCAGGCTTCTTGAGCTTTGACTCATGTGGGTAGATGAGATTATTATTATGGTAGAGGTCATCTGGAGAATGGGCGTGGTGGTCATCACGCAGGTAGAGGTGGCAACCAGCCTTACAGAGGCAGTGGTTATGCAGATCAAAATGGTACTTAGCCCAGTAGGGGTAGAGCATATGCAAGTGATAGGGCTTATTTCTATGCTTTTCGAGGCAGCCCCAGGCAGAGACATTGGATGCGCTAATTACAGGTACTATTCTTATTTGTGACCAGATGGCTATGGTCTTATTTGATCCTGGTTCTACTTTCTCTTATGTATCTATAGGTTTTTCTATAGGGTTAGACATGGTGTATGAATTACTTGATTTTCCTGTTCATGTTTCTAGTCTGATTGGAGATTCTGTGGTTATTGATAGAATTCATTGTTCTTGTCTTTTTATGTTTATGGGGCAAAAAACATGGGCAAATTTAGTGATTTTGGATATGGTGGACTTTGACATTATTTTGGGAATGAGTTGGTTGTCTCCTCATTATGCTATTGTAGACTATCTTGCTAAGACAATAAATGTGTCTATGCCGGTAACAGATAGACTTAAGTGGTAGGGTGATTATATTACTGCTCTTATGTAATTGATATCTATTCTTCATGCCAAGAGTTTGATAGGGATTGAGTGTTTGACATTCTTAGCACATATTTGGGATAATAGTGTAGAGGTCCCATCTATTGAGTCAATGCTCGTGGTGTATGATTTCCAGGAGGTGTTTTATACGGATTTACTAGGCATGCCCCTAGACTGCGACATTGAATTTTGTATTGATCTAGATCCAAATACTCACCCCATTTCTATTCTACCTTATAGAAAGGCAATGGCTGAGTTGATGGAGCTAAAGGCTCAGTTGCAGGAGTTGCTTGGTAATAGATTTTTTTTGTCTGAGTGCCTCCCCGTGGGGTGCTCCAATCTTGTTTGTGAAGAAGAAGGATGGTACTCTACATATGTGTATAGACTATCGACTGTTGAATGAAGTTACAATCAGTAACAAGTATCCACTTCCTCGGATTGATGATTTATTTGACCATTTATAGGGTACATCCATATTTTATAAGATTGATTTGAGGTGTGGATGTCATCAGCTAATGATTCAGCTCGCTGATATTCCTATGATTGCATTCTGGACCATGTATGGGCACTTTGAATTTCTAGTGATGTCTTTTGGGCTGACTAATGCCCGTGCTAGTTTCATGGGATATTTAAGCCCTATTTAGACTTATTCATGATTGTTTTTATCAATGACATCTTACTTTACTCTAAGAGTGAAGAATAGAATGAAAATCACGTAAGGATTTTTTAGGTTTGCTAAAAGATTAGGAGCTTTATGCGAAATTATCTAAGTTTGAATTTTGGTTTTCTTCTGTATCCTTTATGGGGCATGTAGTTTTGAAAGAAGGGATGATAGTAGTCCCGCAAAAGTTTGAGGCAGTTACGAATTGGGCTAGGCCCACTTCAGTGACCAAAGTTCGAGTGTTGTAGGGTTGGCCAGTTATTACCATAGGTTCGCCTATATTGCCTCTCATCTGACCCATTTATAAAAGGAGGTACCATTTCATTGGTCAGATAAGAATGAGGAGAGCTTTTGAAAGCTCAAGACATTGTTGACCACCAATCTGATTCTTGCTTTGCCAGTAGAGGGTAAGGATTTTAATATTTATTGTGATACCTCATATTCTAGTTTAGGTGTTGTCTTGATGCAAGAAAAGAAAGTTATTGCCTATGCCTTGAGTCAATTGAAGGTGCATGAGAAGAATTACCCTACTCATGACTTAGAGTTGGCTGTTGTGGATTTTGCTCTTCAGATATGAAGGCACTATTTGTATGGGGTTTGTTGTGAAATGTTCATAGGCCATCATAGTTTACAACATGTGTTCACATAGAAAGATTTGAATTTGAGGTAGCATACTTGGATGGGGTTACTTAAATACTATGGTATCACCATTCTATACCTCGGGGTAAGGCTAACGTAGTAGCCTACGCATTGAGCAGAAAGTCTTAGAGTATGAGTAGCTTGACTTATTTGAAGGCTACTAAACGTCCGTTGACTAGATAGATTCTGACTCTAGCTAATAATTTCATAAGACTTGAGGTGTCCAAGAGGGGTAGACTATTAGAATATATTGAGGCAAGGTCCTTATTTCTTGATCGGATCAAGGCTAAACAATTCGAGGGTGCAAAGTTGAGTAGAATTTGTAATATGGTTTGCAGGGTGAGGCCAAGGAGGTCATGATTTATGAGAAGGGTGTTTTGAGGATTAAGGGATGAGTTTGTGTGCCCCATTTTGATGACCCGATTCCTACTATTCTAGCCAAGGCTCATTGTTTGAAGTATTATACATCCTGATTTGACCAAAATATACCGTGATTTTAGGCAACATTAGTTGTGGGTTCGAGTGAAGTGAGATAGTTGATTTTGTTGCTAAATGTTAGAATTGCCAGCAGGTGAAGTATGAACATCATAAGCCTGGAAGTGGAAGTGGATAGCCAAGGTTTGTTACTCTTTAGAGGATGCCCATTCAAGAATGGAAGTGGTAGAGGATAGCCATGCATTTTGTTGTTATTCTTCCCAAGACTTTAGAGAAGTAAAATTCTATTTGGGTTATTGTGGATAGGCTGACGAAGTTTGCACATTTTTTTCCAGTCCAGGGGACTTACAATGCAGCCAAATTAGCCAAGGTTTATCTCAAGGAAGTTGTTCAGTTGCATGGGGTTCCAATTTCTATTATTTCATATAAAGGTACTCAATTTACCTCTAACTTTTGAGAGAAGTTGCATGAAGAGTTAGGAACTAGGCTAGACCTTAGTTCTAATTTTCACCATCAGACCGTTAGGCAGTCTTAGCTGATAATTCAGGTGTTGGAGGACATGCTATGTGCATTCGTGATGGATTTTAGAGGTCATTGGGACCAATATCTATTTTTGGCAGAATTGTTATATAATAATAGCTATTATTCAAGAATAGATAAGGATCTGTTCAAAGCATCATATGGGAAGAGGTGTAGATCTCCCATTGTTTGGTTTGATGCATTTGTGGTGACACCTTGGGGTTCTGACCTTATGAGAGACTAAATGGAAAAGGTGAAGTTCATCCAAGAAAAGCTTCTAGCGGCTCAAAGCAGGTAAAAGAAGTATGTACATAGGAAGGTAAGAGATGTGAAATTCATTGAAGGTGAGCAAGTGTTGCTCAAAGTCTCACCCATGAAGGGTGTTATGAGATTTGGTAAGCGTGGTAAGCTCAGTCCAAGATACATTGGACCCTTTAGGATTCTTAAAAGTGTGGGGCTTGTAGCATATAAATTGGCTTTGCCTTCGAGAATGTCGGGAGTTCATCCCGTGTTTCACGTGTTAATTCTTAAGAAGTATCATGGGGACGGTGAGTATATCATTCACTAGGATTCAGTCCTGTTAAATTAAAACCTCTCTTAGAAGAGAAACCTGTTGCTGAACTTCATATGAGTCTTTAAAGCATACAAGCTCCCACGTATTTCTTAGGAGGCCATCAAACTCAGACTCTTTCCATTCTCTTTAACTACGGAAGCTACTAGTTGGTTGAATGATCTTTCAGATGAGTCGATTACTACGTGGGCTGAGATGACTGAGGCATTCCTTGAAAGATTCTTTCCACCTTATTGTATGTTGAAATTGAGAGGTCAGATTAACAACTTTAGACAACTCCCATAAGAAGCATTGCATAAGGCCTGGTTGAGGTTTAAGAAGAAGATCATACAGTGTCCAAATCATAAATTGCCAAATCAGGTTCTACTTGAGATTTTATATAGGTCACTGGATACAGTAACAAGTCTTTGGATGACAATATTACTGAAGGTACTTTGATGTGACATATATATACTCAGGCTAGTAAGTTATTAGATAGACTGACTAAGACAAATAGAGTATGGCACATTAGAGAGGCAAAAATGGTTAGTAGTGGTCAGTTTAAGGGTATGTCTGCAGAGCTATTGGCAAGAGAAGAAGCGTGCGATCAGGATGTGGCTCAACTTAAAATGCAGATGGATCTGATCACCAAGCACTTTATGAGGGTCAGTACTCATAAGATGAATTTTTTGGGTTCTCAAGGTAAGGTGCCTCAACAAGAAGAATATTATTCAAACTCTGAGGAGGAGGAAAATTATTTGGAGAATCAGGCAATGGGTTCCTGTCCTAATGCTTAAGGGTCTAATCAAGACTCTTGGCATCGAAATCAAGGGAATCAAGGTTAGAACAATTATAGAGATAATAACTATGAGAGGAGCGACAGAGATCATGGAAACTGGAGAGATAGAGACCCCTACAAAAATAATCGAAGTGGTGCATATGTTATTCTTAGGGGGATAGATACTCAACCATTAGCTAATGACCCTGATGGGTCGAAAGTGGAAGAGTTGTTGAAAACATTTCTTAGAGCTGAATCTACTAAATCTGGAATCAAGGAGATTCATGGTGATTTGTCAAGTATGAACCAAGTAGTAATATCTCACTCCACTTCTATAAATCAGCTAGAGAAGAAAATGAAATCAAATTTTGATAGCTTTGAATCTGTGACAGAGAGGCATGCTACCTGGTGACACCTTTTAAAACTCGAAGAATGATTAGTATATGGCAGTTACCATACATTGTGGTTTAGTATTAGCAGATAAGATAGAGGTAGTTGCTGAAGATCAAAAAGAAAAGGTCCCTACAGATTCATGAGTTGTAGTGGATGAAGCAAAAGAGAAACAATAGTCGGTTAATGTTAACAAGCCAACAGTTATTAAGGTTGAGATTGAAGAAACTGATAAGTCTTTGATTGATACAGAGAAAGACTCTAGAGAAAAGGGGAATGAGAAGGTGACTCCGACAGTGTTGATTCCAATTCCTAGACCACCTTCTCCATTCCCCCAGAGGTTAAAGAAGAAGACATATAATGGCAAGTTTCATAAGTTTATTTCTATGTTGAAGTAGCTGTCAATAAATATTCCGTTGGTGGAAGCTCTAGAATAGATGCTGAGTTATGCTAAGTTCATGAAGGATTTCGTGACTAAGAAGAGAAGGGTGAGTTTTGAGCCAGCAAATAATGTGCACCACTATAGTGCCATTGCATCACGTTCATTAATCTAGAAGAAAGAAGACCATGGTACTTTCACTATTCCATGCACTATTGGGGCTTATAATTTTGCTAAGGCTCTGTGTGATCTTGGTGCAAGCATCGATTTGATACCGATTTCTATTTGCAAGAAGTTAGGCTTTGGAGCCCCCAAACTGATGACTATGCAACTATTGATGGCTAACCATATTGTTCAGAGGCTAGTCGTATATGATATAATATTCTGGTGAAGGTGGAAAATTTTATCTTCCCAGGTGATTTTGTCATCTTAGATTGTGAAGTGGACTTTGAAGTCCCAATCATCTTGGGGAGACCATTCTTCTCTACTGGGAGAGCACTTTTAGACATAGAGTGTGGTGAGTTGAGGTTTAGATTGAATGATGAGAAGGTTGTGTTCAACGTCTGTAAATTTATAAAGAAGCCAAGGGGTATGAGTGTTACTTCTGTGATTAATACTATTGATGATGTTGATGTGTCAGTTGAAGAGAAGTTTACAATTATGACTTTTGCAGCCATGATCATGAATTTAGATGTTGAGGACATGGATGACTATGTGGATATGGTAAATGCTTTATATGGTAGGGGCTTGTATTCATATGCTCTTAAGAAGTTAGATCTTGATTTGAAGAACAATGAGACTCCTCCAGCTAAGACCTCCATTGAGAAACCACAAATCTTAGAGCTTAAACCTCTCCCATCTCACTTACAATATGGGTTTTTAGGGCTGCAGGATACCCTGCCTTTGATTGTTTCAGCAAGTTTACTTGAATGGAAGGTGGAGGCCTTGGTGTCTATGTTGCAGTTGTACAAAAGGCCATTGGTTAGACCTTGCCTAATATTATTGGGATCCCTCCGAGTATTTTCTCTCACAAGATTTAGCTAGAGGATGATTGTATTCCTAGCATTGAACACCAAAGGAGGTTGAATCCACATATGCAAGAGGTTGTGAAGAAGGAAATAATCAAGTGGTTCGACATAGGTGTTTGATGACTTTCAAAATCCCTCTCCCAAAGGAGGTGGTAAAAATCACCAAGAAAAATAAGTAAGTAACCTAACAATATGTCGGGGTCGAATCCACGAAGAATGGGACAATGGTTTGCCACTAAACATCAGAGTTCAATTCACTAGCATTCACAATTGTTCGAGCAAATAATTGTAAAATTTAGCGAGAAAAGGTTTGGGAATTATTGAAACACCAATAATAAGAGAACAACGTAAACACAATTAGAGAAATCAAGAGAAGGAAAACCAGGGGTATACTTTCGATGGGGTTCTACAATGGGATAGGGAATTGATTAATCATGCAAATTTTCAACTAAGGGTATGGGTAGCTTGGTTTGAGCTATATTTGGTAGTTTTTCAACCCTCCAAATATATATTCTATGGTCTTTGCTCAAGCCCCATAGCTTTACTTTAAACCAATCAATTAATGCATGGGTGAATCAAATCATCTCTATATTTGATTCTTAGATGAGAATTTCCTTCAATCAAGCTATTTCTAGCCTTAATCTATGGTGGAAATCCCAAACCCCACTATTGAGTTCTTACCCAATTTATGAACTCCTCTTTCAATCAAGTACAAAATTAGTAAACTCAATCAATGTTTGAAATCATCAATTTTATAATTAAACCATGAAGAATTCAATAGACCCATACCAAATAATCAATTAAAAGCACAATTAATCAATACCCATTCCCAAATTCAACCACCCATTATGCACATACCCCTAAAATAGAATCTAACTGCTCATATTAAAGGAACAAAAGAGAATACCAAATGGGTTTCCCAAAATTCCATTCATATTGTAAGCTAAGTTCAAATTCCAAACTCAAAGTTCTTTAAAAATGGTGTTTTTCAATGAGGAAGAAGAAAAAAGAATGTGTACTCTCAATACTCTTCCTTGGTAAAGTAAAAATTGATTCCATTCTTATTGTACAGATCCCAAAAAATGGTTTTTGAACCTTCCCAAATTTGTCACACAAATTTGGACAAAATTTCCCTTTGAGGCATGTGTGATGTGAGGTGTGATGGAACCTGCAATCGCACCTTGAGATTTGCGGATCGCAGGTGCCTTTCTCTTCAGGTAATGAAGTCCAGCAGTGTGTGAGTCAGGTTCGAAGGGGATGGATGATCACCCTTGATAAATTGTGGCTCGCATGTGAGTGACTGCGCAGGCAATTTCTGATCCTTCGTGTGTGATGCAGGTGCCTCTTTGTGGCTCAGACATCGTATCACCTTTCTTTACTGATTCTTCCCCTTCTAATCACCTTTGTACTTTAGCTCCATTTTAAGATCTTTTTGGTTCAACACCTTTGCTTTCTTTCTTTGATCAAGAGTACCTGTATTTACATCAATAAAGGAAATAAGTACTTCTAATTCTCATCAAAATATGACAACAATTCATGAATAAATGCTCAATAAGTTGGTAATAATTAGTGTTGTTCACCCCATATTTGGTAGCAAGTTGGTAAGTCCAATACAATGTTTACCAAAAAAAAGGTGGGATATTGTTGTCCCTAATAAAAAGAATAAGTTGATCCTGATGTACACAATTACAGGTTGGTGGGTGTGTATAGATAATAGGACGTTGAATTTATGGACCAAGAAGGACCACTTCCCTATGCCATTCATGGACCAGATGCTTAATAGACTCACAGGTAGAGGGTAGTACTGTTTTCTGGATGGTTATTAAGGTTATAATCAGATCTCTATTGCTCTGCAGGATCAAGAGAAGACCATTTTTACTTGCCTTTATGGAATTTTTGTTTCAATAGGATGCCTTTTGGTCTATGTAATGCACCTGCCACTTTTCAAAGGTGTATGATGTCCATCTTTTTGGACATGGTTGAGGAGACAATTTAGATATTCATGGATGATTTCTCAGTAGTTGGTGACTTTTTTGATGATTGCCTAGTTCATTTGGCAAAGGTGCTGGAACAATATGAGGAAACCAACCTTGTCTTAAACTGGGGAAAATTCCACTTCATGGTAAAAGAAGGGATTCTATTGGGACATAAATTTTTTGAAATGGGGATAGAGCTGGACAAATCTAAGATCGAAGTCATTTTGAATATGCCTCATCCGATTTTGATGAAGGGTGTTCATAGGTTTCTTGGGCATGCTGGGTTTAACCTACAATTTATCAAAGACTTCTCAAAAATTGCAAACCCCTTGTGTAAGTTGCTAGAGAAAAAGATAAAGTTTTTGTTTGATGATGCATGTTTGAAGATATTCGAATGCATGAAAGAAAAGCTTACCTCAGATCCTATTATTATTGATCTAGATTTGTCCAAGCCATTTGAGATTAAGTGCGATGCTAGTCAGGAAACTCTAGGTACAGTTCTTAGGCAAAGAAGAGAAAAGATCTTCCATCTGATCTACTATGCTAGCAAAACTTTGAACATGGACCATAACAATTACACTATAACTTAGAAAGAGTTATTAGCGGTGGTGTATGTGTTCAAAAAATATAGAGCGTATTTGGTGGGTAGTAAGATCATTGTTCACACCAACCATGCGGCAATCCAGTACGTAATGGATAAGAAAGATACAAAGCCAAGGTTGATTAGATGAGTAATTTTGTTGCAGGAGTTTGATTTAAGGTTAAAGACCAAAAAGGTACTGAAAACTAGGTTGCAGATCACTTGTCAAGGTTGGAAGAAGAAGGGAGGACTAAAGGTGATCTAGGAATTAATGAAGCCTTCCCCGATTAACAAGTATTGGCAACCTCTCTTGATCTAATTCCTTGGTTTGCTGATTATTCAAATTTTTTGGTTAGTGATGTGATGCCTAATGATTTGAACTTCCATAAAAAAGGAAGTTCCTTCATGACCTAAGAAAGTTCTATTGGGATGAGCCCTATTCGTTTCGGATATGTGTTGATAATATGATTCGGAGATGTGTGTTCGAGGTGAAGATGATAGATATTCGGGAGGCATGTCATTCCTCTCATGTAGGAGGACATCATGGTGCCATTCAGACAACAGAGAAAATTCTTTACAGTGGGTACTATTGTCCAACCATCCATCAAGATGCCTATGACTTTATGAAATCATATGACCAGTGCAAGAGACATGGAGGTATATCTAGAAAGCATGTACTTCCAATGATCTCGATTCTAGAAGTTGAATTATTTGATGTGTGGGGGGTAAACTTCAATGAATTATTTGTTAGCTCACATGGACAAAAGTACATCTTGGTAAAGGATGAGTATGTTTCTAAGTGGGTGGAAGCTATAGCACTTCCCAACAATAAAGGTAAGAGTGTCAATGCATTTTGAAAAAGAACATCTTCTAAAGGTTTTTCACTCCACGAGCTATAATATGTGATTGAGGTTCTCACTTCTGCAATCAGCTATTTATTGTACTTTTGGCCACCTATGGGGTCAAGCACAAGGTTGACACAACCTATCACCCTCAGACCAGTGGGCAAGTTAAAGCTTTCAACCAGGAGATAAAGACCATCTTAGCGAAGACTGTGAATGCTAATAGTATTGATTAGTCCTAGAAGCTAGATGACACTCTTTGGGCTTACAGGACTGCTTTCAAGACTCCTATAGGTATGTCTCTGTATCAGTAGGTGTTTTTCAAGGCTTGTCACTTGCTGGTTGAACTTGAGCACAAGTCACTATAGGCGCTAAAAAAGCTAAACTTGAACAGGAGCAAAACCTCTAACTTGAGGCTTTATCAATTGAATGAGATGGAAGATTTCAAACTTCGAGCATGTGAGAGTGCAAATTTGTATAAGGAGAAAATGAAACTGTATCATGACAAGAAGATTTATAAAAGAGAGTTCCGTCCTGGAGACTTAGTCTTGCTGTTCAACTCCAAACTTCATTTGTTTCCTGGTATGTTGAAGTCCAAGTGGTCTAGGCAATTAAAAGTGACCTAGGTGTTTACATATGGTGCCATTGAACATGAGGATCCAGACGAAAAAAATTTCATGTTAAATAGACAATGGGTTAAGCAATACTTAGGAACAACTGAGGAGGTAAAATTGATCGATGAGGTGTATCTTGATGAAGTCTGAGTAACCAAAATACTCGCATCATGCCGCGATGTTAAATCAAGTGCTTCTTAGGAGGCAACTCAAAGGGTATCTTGATGAAGTCTGAGTAGTAAAGGTACCCTCATCGTGCTGCGAGATTAAATCAAATGTTGCTTGGGAGGCAACCCAATGTGGTTTTACTTTATCTTTATTTGATTTTAGTTTTTATAGTATTAATATTTGCTGAAGTGTGCAAGGGTACCAAAAATCTAACTGAAAGCAAACTGTTGCAGATGGAAAAGTTTGTTCATCTACAGACTGAAGGGCGACCATAAAATACCTCAACGGTTCATAGTTGCACCATGGAAAACTAGAGAGGAAAACAAAAATGAGTAATAGGAATTACATTTGCTTTTAAGGACCATGAAATGCTTTTACGGTCCATAGAATCAACCGTCGTTTTCATCATAAGATGTCAACTCTAAAGTAAAGTTCCATGGGTGAAAAAATGGTTCGTACTTTCAAAATATGGCCCATCAAGTCATCCATGCAAACCTAACACCAAAAGAGTGAATCATCTCAGATTCAGAAGTTGAATGACGGTTTGTATTTAACTTTTATGGAACATAGTCTTTTGACTCATGGATCTCAAGTTTGTACTTGTAAACACAACCATAGTTAGGGTTTATGAACCATTATTTGGGTTATGGTCTTCTCCATGCATAAATATTAATCAAAATTGACCCGACTCCCTTTCTCTTGTACCCAATTAGCCCTAATTTGTTTACCTGGTAGAAGTAGAAGTCGAATAGGTAAAAACTCCTCCACTCCCTCCATACTTCACCAAAAATCTCCCATAAACAATCACACATGATAATCTCTTGCATCCCTAAAATTCCCATAACCGTCGACTTTCATATAACCATAAAAGTCAGTAGATTATCACTATTCACCACCACCATCATCAGTAGCAGTGCACGCATACACACACATACACGAGTCACCTCTAAGATTTTCCCTCAAGAATCTTTTCAAAAAGGTAAGGTTTTCAACTTTATCTTTTTCAAATTTTTCTTCGTAGTTCTATACCTATGGGTTCAAAGTATGTGAAAAATTGAAATTATGGAACCCTAGGTTTGTGAACATGATCTTGAGGGATTAAAACTCATGTAAAATTGTGGAAATTCATATGGTGTTGGTTGTATGAAGTGGCAAAGGTGCTGGAACAATATGAGGAAACCAACCTTGTCTTAAACTGGGGAAAATTCCACTTCATGGTAAAAGAAGGGATTCTATTGGGACATAAATTTTTTGAAATGGGGATAGAGCTGGACAAATCTAAGATCGAAGTCATTTTGAATATGCCTCATCCGATTTTGATGAAGGGTGTTCATAGGTTTCTTGGGCATGCTGGGTTTAACCTACAATTTATCAAAGACTTCTCAAAAATTGCAAACCCCTTGTGTAAGTTGCTAGAGAAAAAGATAAAGTTTTTGTTTGATGATGCATGTTTGAAGATATTCGAATGCATGAAAGAAAAGCTTACCTCAGATCCTATTATTATTGATCTAGATTTGTCCAAGCCATTTGAGATTAAGTGCGATGCTAGTCAGGAAACTCTAGGTACAGTTCTTAGGCAAAGAAGAGAAAAGATCTTCCATCTGATCTACTATGCTAGCAAAACTTTGAACATGGACCATAACAATTACACTATAACTTAGAAAGAGTTATTAGCGGTGGTGTATGTGTTCAAAAAATATAGAGCGTATTTGGTGGGTAGTAAGATCATTGTTCACACCAACCATGCGGCAATCCAGTACGTAATGGATAAGAAAGATACAAAGCCAAGGTTGATTAGATGAGTAATTTTGTTGCAGGAGTTTGATTTAAGGTTAAAGACCAAAAAGGTACTGAAAACTAGGTTGCAGATCACTTGTCAAGGTTGGAAGAAGAAGGGAGGACTAAAGGTGATCTAGGAATTAATGAAGCCTTCCCCGATTAACAAGTATTGGCAACCTCTCTTGATCTAATTCCTTGGTTTGCTGATTATTCAAATTTTTTGGTTAGTGATGTGATGCCTAATGATTTGAACTTCCATAAAAAAGGAAGTTCCTTCATGACCTAAGAAAGTTCTATTGGGATGAGCCCTATTCGTTTCGGATATGTGTTGATAATATGATTCGGAGATGTGTGTTCGAGGTGAAGATGATAGATATTCGGGAGGCATGTCATTCCTCTCATGTAGGAGGACATCATGGTGCCATTCAGACAACAGAGAAAATTCTTTACAGTGGGTACTATTGTCCAACCATCCATCAAGATGCCTATGACTTTATGAAATCATATGACCAGTGCAAGAGACATGGAGGTATATCTAGAAAGCATGTACTTCCAATGATCTCGATTCTAGAAGTTGAATTATTTGATGTGTGGGGGGTAAACTTCAATGAATTATTTGTTAGCTCACATGGACAAAAGTACATCTTGGTAAAGGATGAGTATGTTTCTAAGTGGGTGGAAGCTATAGCACTTCCCAACAATAAAGGTAAGAGTGTCAATGCATTCTTGAAAAAGAACATCTTCTAAAGGTTTTTCACTCCACGAGCTATAATATGTGATTGAGGTTCTCACTTCTGCAATCAGCTATTTATTGTACTTTTGGCCACCTATGGGGTCAAGCACAAGGTTGACACAACCTATCACCCTCAGACCAGTGGGCAAGTTAAAGCTTTCAACCAGGAGATAAAGACCATCTTAGCGAAGACTGTGAATGCTAATAGTATTGATTAGTCCTAGAAGCTAGATGACACTCTTTGGGCTTACAGGACTGCTTTCAAGACTCCTATAGGTATGTCTCTGTATCAGTAGGTGTTTTTCAAGGCTTGTCACTTGCTGGTTGAACTTGAGCACAAGTCACTATAGGCGCTAAAAAAGCTAAACTTGAACAGGAGCAAAACCTCTAACTTGAGGCTTTATCAATTGAATGAGATGGAAGATTTCAAACTTCGAGCATGTGAGAGTGCAAATTTGTATAAGGAGAAAATGAAACTGTATCATGACAAGAAGATTTATAAAAGAGAGTTCCGTCCTGGAGACTTAGTCTTGCTGTTCAACTCCAAACTTCATTTGTTTCCTGGTATGTTGAAGTCCAAGTGGTCTAGGCAATTAAAAGTGACCTAGGTGTTTACATATGGTGCCATTGAACATGAGGATCCAGACGAAAAAAATTTCATGTTAAATAGACAATGGGTTAAGCAATACTTAGGAACAACTGAGGAGGTAAAATTGATCGATGAGGTGTATCTTGATGAAGTCTGAGTAACCAAAATACTCGCATCATGCCGCGATGTTAAATCAAGTGCTTCTTAGGAGGCAACTCAAAGGGTATCTTGATGAAGTCTGAGTAGTAAAGGTACCCTCATCGTGCTGCGAGATTAAATCAAATGTTGCTTGGGAGGCAACCCAATGTGGTTTTACTTTATCTTTATTTGATTTTAGTTTTTATAGTATTAATATTTGCTGAAGTGTGCAAGGGTACCAAAAATCTAACTGAAAGCAAACTGTTGCAGATGGAAAAGTTTGTTCATCTACAGACTGAAGGGCGACCATAAAATACCTCAACGGTTCATAGTTGCACCATGGAAAACTAGAGAGGAAAACAAAAATGAGTAATAGGAATTACAGTTGCTTTTAAGGACCATGAAATGCTTTTACGGTCCATAGAATCAACCGTCGTTTTCATCATAAGATGTCAACTCTAAAGTAAAGTTCCATGGGTGAAAAAATGGTTCGTACTTTCAAAATATGGCCCATCAAGTCATCCATGCAAACCTAACACCAAAAGAGTGAATCATCTCAGATTCAGAAGTTGAATGACGGTTTGTATTTAACTTTTATGGAACATAGTCTTTTGACTCATGGATCTCAAGTTTGTACTTGTAAACACAACCATAGTTAGGGTTTATGAACCATTATTTGGGTTATGGTCTTCTCCATGCATAAATATTAATCAAAATTGACCCGACTCCCTTTCTCTTGTACCCAATTAGCCCTAATTTGTTTACCTGGTAGAAGTAGAAGTCGAATAGGTAAAAACTCCTCCACTCCCTCCATACTTCACCAAAAATCTCCCATAAACAATCACACATGATAATCTCTTGCATCCCTAAAATTCCCATAACCGTCGACTTTCATATAACCATAAAAGTCAGTAGATTATCACTATTCACCACCACCATCATCAGTAGCAGTGCACGCATACACACACATACACGAGTCACCTCTAAGATTTTCCCTCAAGAATCTTTTCAAAAAGGTAAGGTTTTCAACTTTATCTTTTTCAAATTTTTCTTCGTAGTTCTATACCTATGGGTTCAAAGTATGTGAAAAATTGAAATTATGGAACCCTAGGTTTGTGAACATGATCTTGAGGGATTAAAACTCATGTAAAATTGTGGAAATTCATATGGTGTTGGTTGTATGAAGTGATAAGGTGGTATTGTGCTAAAAAATTGTTTACATTGGTTTTGGTGTTCACACCCATTAAGTCAAAGGTTATTACAACCAAAATTCGCATCAGAAATAAAGTGAATGGTTGTTTTACCTACCAAACTCCCAACAATTTTGTTGATTTTAACATTGGTGAAGTTAGAGTAGGCCATTGATTGATTGTTGTATAAGAGGGTTGCCACTTTGCATTTTCGATGATCGTAGTTATTCTTAAATGAAATAATATGATGAATCTTGATCGTGTCACCCTACATTGAGAATTAAAACCCATGAAAACATTTCTACGGGTTGTAACGTTAAGTGCAGGATGAAAAGATCATGTTTCAAAACACAAATTTGAAAATTACCTACTGTTAAGGAATTGTGATTGATTTCACAAATCGTGTAAGTGGTTTACGGTCCGTAGAATCAACCATCGTTTTTTCTCAAAAAATGGCAACTCTTAATTTCAGTTTTATGAATGAAAGGATGGATCGTGCTTTAGAATGACGGTCCATTAAGTCAATCATAAAAACCTAGGAGGAAGTAATTTTTCCACTGTCTCAGTTTCATGGATGGGTTTTATGGACCATAGTTTTGTTTCAAGTCTGTCGACCTACATGTAAAAACATAACTGGCCCCCTACATTAAGTTTAGGGTTTGGTTCATAGACCGTAATTCTATTTTATAGTTTGTAAATTGTATATAATTTGTTTTGTTACTTTTGTTTTTTGTTTTGTATCATACTACTGCGTACTAATAAGTGTGCCCCGCAAGTACCATGCTGCGTAAGTTTCAAACCAAAAGAGGTATAGGCTCAAAATATGTTGCATAAGTTTCAAGACAAGGTAGATCTAGAGAATTTGCCAACCACCTATGAGATATACCGAATACAAAGGACAAAGAAGAACAATCATTGTTGCAGCCTTGAAATACGAGGCAACAGTCATGACAACAACAAGTAGCCTCTCTCCAATATGAAGAGGGAGGGGATGCTTCTAGTTCATCTTAACGTGAAATCAGGTTTAGAGATGTTATCTCCAAAGATGAGAGGGCCAATAGCTCTAGAGAGGAAATTACTAGTGGTTTCGGAACAAAGAGTGCTTAGGGTAACAAAACTGAATCTTCTGCTCAGACCACCGAGTCCAAAAGGAATAGGAAACATGAGATGAGGGGCAAATTAGCCTAGTATAGAGAGGACCTTAGATGGAAGATCAAGGGGATGCAGGAAATATAGTTTGAGTTGCTCAAACCTAACGCGCAGGGAAATCCTAAGCAGAGTATTTTTGAGAAGGTCCAGATTTGCTCCTCTGACGTAGCCTAGATGCTTGAGATTTAGATAGTTTTTGATCATTACAGACTTGGTTGGATGAACCACCCACCTGGAGAGTACAATACATCCCTGGTCAATGAGTTTTATGCTACTTATGCAGCTATACTAAATAGCATGCAAAAGAAGGGCCAAGCAACCAAGGAGAATCCAACCCTAGATAGTGTGCGCATGCATGGGGTTAATGTTGATATCTTAGAGAACACTATCTAGAGATTCTTATTTGGTCCAGAGTATGAGGCACCAATTAATACAACCAAATATTATTATTGGATGAAGGACAAGCTAAATCAACTTGGCTAGATCACTTTGGTTCTCACTACAAGGAGCCGCAATGGTTGAAAAACATAAAACTCTCCATCAGCAAAGCTTCTCAGAGCGTGGCAGCTAAGTTTTGGTGGGCTGTAGTGAATTTGAGGTTGGTGCCAACTGCATCTAATAACACTCTCACCATAGATTGGACCATCCTAATAGCGAGCCTCATGTCGAGGTTTGATGTATTTCTAGCCCATGTTGTTGTTGAGGGGATCAAAGAGAGAGCATTGAGGTATAGGATCGCACTACTATTTCCCTTTTTTGGTAGCTGAGTTACGCAATGTGGCCCAGGTTCCCACCTTAGTCAGAGTAAATCAAACAGTACATGCTATGAGTTTTTCGGATATTTCAAAGATTCAAGATGAGTCAAATCCTCTTGCTAAGGGTAAGGCTCAGGATTCTACCTTAGGGGGCACTATTTCAGCAGATTTACTAAGGGAGAGTGAGAAGTTTAAGACTATGGCGCGGAAAAGTGAGCTAGCTATCACATAATTTAAGATACCAGTTACTAAGACTGGTACTTCCACAACTCCTACATCATCCCTTGTCACCATAGCAGCTCAGCCACTAGCTCCAGCTTGATGTGCCAAGATTCTATGGCACATTTGACTCTTTTTGCCTAGAAGAGATGCAAGTTTTCAAGCAACCATTGTTAGATTTGATGTTGTTTATGCTTAAAGTGTAGTGGAAGTAAACCAAGACTGAAAAGGATGAATTTTTGACACTAAGGAGCTCTTCTGGTTAGTATGACAACTCCATTGATGAATCGTTAAGTCTGTGATAAGTCGTCACACCAACCTCAAGCTAAGGCAGAAGAAGGAAGTTCACTGGTTAGTGCGACGGCTCCCATGACAAGTCATCAAGGCTGTGATGAGTCATCACACCAACCGTCAAGCCAACCACTCAAGGCTCAAAAGCTGGTCAAGGTGACGAATCAAGTGACAAGTCATCACAAGCCTATTGACTTATAAAATTAATCTTATTCCCGATGACTTACTACGATATACCAGCAATTCATCACAGGCTCGACAACTTACCACTATTTACCAGCAAGTCATCACAGGCCTGATGACTTACCAGAAAACTCATCAGGCTGGGCAAAAATGTCAGCTCACTCGAAGTTATGATGGCTCAAGTGATGAGTCATCACAAGCCTGACGATTTGCCAGCCAAATAGTCACACTTGAGGCGGAAAGTATGAATCTATTTTTGGATTTAAATTTCCTAGACAACTATAAATACCAAGTATTAAGGCTGAAATATTATTACTCACCGTGGTATATTTTTTCCTTCACTTTTGAACGCATATAAAGACAAGCATACGCTACTTTCTAGGGAATCATTGTTTTGGGAATTGTTGCTTAAGTTTTAATGAAGAATCAAAGTTATTTTCATCTATTGTAAGATTTTTTCTTCTATTTATGAATATTATTACTTCTTTATTTTCTAAACTCATGACTGGCTAAACTCCCACAACTAGGGTTGTGGGATCCATGGTGAAATAATGACTTAGGGTTGATTTGGTATTGGATTCATACTATATACACTATTGAATTGTTATCCATTAATTTTTAAAGATTTCTAATGGTTGCAAACATTAGAACAAGCCCTAGGTTTGACTTGCTTGAAATAAAAGGTTAAAAACTGGGAAAAAGGTTTAACAATGAGCATTCAGAGTTTCTAACCTCCATCTAATGAGTAATGCTCTAGTGAGATTAATCTACTTGAGGCTAAAATTGTGTTTCTTACTTTTATCTTTCCAAGTTCTAATGAATTGAAGGGAAAACTGCCTAATTATTTGAGAAATATTTAGGCGTACATTTGAATTCAATTTCCTCACACTAGTTGTACGAAGTGAATCCGTTACTGAAATTAACCCAATTTTTTTGTAAATCCATGGTGAACACGTCCTTAGTTTTCTTTCTCTACTTATTCAAATCGTTATTTGAGTGTTATTTGCTACCAAAACAAGTCACACATTGATTTCAAGTTACTCATTATAAACCTCCATTTTTCCGAAAATCATAGACTATTACTCACTTGAACTACTAATGACTTAATTCTCACTATATTCCCTATGGGATTCAACCCAAACCTTTTTTAGGTTCTATATTTGACAATGAACACTTATACTTCTTAAGTGAGGTGTAATTTGGGCGTATTAAATTTTGGCGCCATTGCTGGGAATATGGTTGTCTATTAAGTCTGGTATGTTTACTTGACTCTTAGTTATATTTCCTAATTTTACTTTTATTTGTTATATCTATGACTACAATTTACAACTGTGAGCATGCCAAGTACCCGATGCTCAGGTGACCCAATCTTATCATACGACCCCGAGCTTGCAAAAACTTTAAGGCTAAATATGAATGTGCAATAGCGCGAAGAAGCAAGGCTTGTTGCAGCCAAACAAAACTTGAACAACGATAATATTGAGGATGATGCAGCTTTGGGTGATGATATTGAGGCTGATAATATTGATAATGTTGCCCCAGCCAATCAAGGGAAATAAAATAGAGGTCGAGGTTGTCAATAGCAGAGGTCTTTTGCTAAGGATGACAATGATATCGACCTGGATGGAGTGGGTGCTATTGGGGATATTGTTCTCCCCCTATTAGCACCTCATGCAAAATTCAATATCACCAGCATTATGATACAATTGTTGAACTTAAAAGGTCTGTTTAGAGGAGTGGCTAGTTATGATCCCAACAAGTACTTGCTGAACTTTGATGGAATCTGCAAGTCCTTTGAACTGCCAAGAGTGAGTCAGCATGCTATCCAGCTAAGATTTTTTCTTTTGTCTTTCTCTGATGAGGCAGCGTTATGGTTGACTGAGTTGACACCTGATTCTATAACAAACTGGAGTGAGCTGAAAGGAGGTTTCCTATAAAGGGTCTTTCCTACTTCCAGGATGTTATAATTGAGGGATGAGATCAGTAACTTCAAGAATCAACCACATAAAGATTAAATAAAACATGGTTTAGATTTAAGAAAAAGCTGACTCAGTTCCCAAACCATCAGTTGAGGGATGAATTCTTGATGTAGACATTCTACAGGTCTATAAATTCGGCTACCAAGCCGACACCTGATAATGCTGCAGGCGGAGCATTCATGAGGCTTCAATTTATTGAGGCCATGACTATCTTGGACAGGATCACCAATACAAATAGAGCATGGCATACTAGGGACTCAAAAGTGGCTAACAGGACTTATGCCATTGGTATGTCAGCTGAATAACGCAGGAAGGAAGAAGAGAGAGATCAAGACATAGCCCACTTGAAAATGCAGATGGACCTACTAACAAAGCATTTATTGGTAGGTGGTATTGAGAAGGTGAAAGATGTTGGTTTCCAAGGTAGAGAAGTTGTGTCCGAGTCTGAAGAAGAAGCCAACTACTTACATAACCATATGGGGGTCTTCCAGGCCAATGGCCAATGAAACCAAGGTCAAAACTATCAAAGGGATAATTATTATGACAAGACTGGCTAAAAGGACCGTGAGTAAGGGAACTAGAACAATAAAAATGATAGGGGTAGCTTATATGTACCACCTGGAAATTGGTATAGAGCAGGCTATGATTCAGGGACGTCCAAAATGGAAGCCATGCTGACCAAGGTTCTCCTAAAGGTGGAATCTACTAACTTTGGATGAAAGAAATGAAGTGTGAGATGTCTTCATTGAGTCAATTGGTGGACACTCCACTTCTATTAAATAGTTAGAGCATCAGATAGGGAAACTATCGGCGGCTCTAAATAAGCAGAAGAATTGTACATTGCCCAGTGATACCATACAAAACCCAAGGAATGATGGGAGTTGCATGGCTATCACTACATGGAGTGACAAAACTTTATCAAAACCACATCCGGTAGTTCAGA
Source organism: Jaltomata sinuosa (assembly GCA_003996215.1). NCBI lineage: Eukaryota > Viridiplantae > Streptophyta > Magnoliopsida > Solanales > Solanaceae > Jaltomata > Jaltomata sinuosa. The sequence continues at coordinate 214,309 of QJPP01001832.1, read as the reverse complement.
CCCAAATTGATGATGTTGCTGATGACTGTGAGATATTAGAAGATAAGATTGATGTTGAAGAGAATTTGGGTGTACTTGCAAATCCAAGCAAGAGTGATGACCCGAAAGAAGATTCTGAAAAATCTACTCTAATAGAGGATACCGCCCCAGTGCTTAAGGAGAAAAGCAAGGAGGCTGAAAAAATTCCAACACAGATACTGATGCGCCAACATTTTACAGCACATTTGACTCTTTTAACTAAGAATAATCATGAGTTTTCAAGCAACCATTGTTGTTTTTGATGGTATTTGTGTTGTAATTGCAGGAACTTGAGCGAAAATGGAATTACTGGAGATTTTGCACTTGAAATAGGCATATTGTTAGGTATGGTGACTTACCTGATGAGTCACCACGAGTGTGAAGAACCACCAAGCAAGCAACCACACCAAGGTTGAATATCCAGCTCACTGTTTAGCCATGACGACTCCCATGATGATTCTCCAAGGCCATGGGGAGTCGATACACAAGCCACCACAAAGGATAAAATTCACGGAGCTACTGGTTCCTTGTGATGACTCGTACGAGTCGTCACACAAGCCACCACATCAAAGAGTGGTGAAGAATCTACTGGATTGGGGTGACGACTACGAGTTGTACAGAAAACTCATTTGGTAAATGCAATTTACACTAAGAGCCGTCACATTGACTCGTCACAGTGAACCATCAAGACGAGACAGGGTTTGTACCTAAAACGCATTTGACAAATGAGTTTTCCATTAAAAATTGCCAACTTGAAGTAGAAGTGGCAGCAACATTGGTTAGTTGTGATGGCTTAAGTGACGAGTCATCACAAGGCTGACGGTTCATCAACAGACCCGTCAACTTGAAGCAGGACTCCAAAATTCTATGTTTGGACATTATTTACTGGACTACTATAAATACCCAGTGTTAGCATTATTTTATTATTCATTATTCGACACTTTGGATTTTTTCTCTCTCTCGTTTTGGACGAATTGAAACAGAAGAAACAACAACATACGTTGCCTTCTTCCTAAACTTATAGCTTCTGGGAATTTTGGCTGCTTGTTCTTAAATAAAGTTAAGGGATTTTCATACTATTTGTAAGCTTCTTTACCTTAATATGAATACAATAACTCTTAACTTCGCTTATTAGCATGAATAGCTAATTTTCCACAACTAGGGTTGTGGGATCCATGGAATAGTAATGATCTAGGGTTCTTGTGATATCTTGTTTGGTTTGTATGCATATTACATTGTTAATCTTGCATTTTTAATATTTTATAATGGTTGCAAACATTAGAACAAGCCTAGGTTTAGTTTTCTTGAACAAAGAAATTAAAACTGGGAAAATTGGATTAACAACAAGGATTCGGGACTACTAACTCTCGTCTAATGATTGACGCTTTAGCGAGGTTAATCTACTTGAAGTACAAATTAAGTTTTGTATTGTATCTTTTCAAGTTTGAGAGAATTGAGAAGAAAAGCATCTATTTGGTTGAGAAACGTTTTGATATAAGAACTATTTCAATTACTTCGTGATTAGGCATATAAGAAGAACCCGATCGAACTCTTACCCGATGTTGTTTATGAAGCCATGGTGAACACATCCCTAGTTTGCCTATCTTATTGAATTTTACTCATTACAATTTGTTTTTTGAAACAATCAAAAATTGATCAATACAAATCCCCCCATTTACCGGAAACTATCAATTATTAGTCATCTAAGTCACTAACGACTTAATTTTCACCTTATTCCCTGTGGGATCGACCCCAACCTTGGTTGGGTTCTATCTTTGAGAACGACCGCTTACACTTCTTAATTGAGGTGTAGTTTGGGATTTATCAGATACCTAGACTCCCTTCCCTGTTTCCACATCGGGTGAAGAAAAAGATAGAATATGGCAAGTTCCATAAGTTCAAATCTATGCTCAAGTAGATATCAGTGAACATCCCACTGGTGGACGCTCTTGAGCAAATTCCCAGATACCCAATGTTCATGAAGGACTTGAATACCAAAAAGAGGTCGGTGAGTTTTGAGCCATAAGATAACCTTCACCACTGTAGTGCAATATCATGAAGGTCATTCGTCCAAAAGAAGGAGGATCCACGTGCCTTTACTATCCCTTATACCATCGAGGAATTTAACTTTGACAAAGCATTATGTGATCTTTGTGCCAGCATCAACTTGATGCCTCTAGCAATCTATAGACAGCTGGGCTTGGGAGCCCCCAAACCTACTACCTATGAGGCTATTGATGGTCGATCATTCAGTTAAACAACCAGTGGGAATATTAAAGTACCTATTATTTTAGGAAGGCCATTTTTATCTACGGGAAGAGTGTTGGTTGACATAGAGAGAAATGAATTGATAATCAGACTGAACAATGAATTAGTCAAGTTCCAGATGTGCCAATTGATGAAGCAACCGGGAGATGTGAGTGTGGTCTCGGTTATTAATGTTATTGATAAAGTTGCTAGAGAAGTGCATATTGAGAAAAGGGTTGCTTTTGATACCTTAGCTGCTATGATGATGATTTTGGAATCGGAGAAAAAATAACCCATAGAAGAATGCAGTAGGAACAAATCAAGAAAAAGAAAACACCATAAGAAAACCAAAGAAGAAAAAGAGTTAGAAAGAGTGAAGAAGTTGTCTCGAATATCTGAGGAGCTGAGACAAGAGAAATTTAGAGCCCAGTTGGTTGATGTCGCTTGCACCTATTCCAGAGACTGCACTTGCCTTGAAACCCCCAAAGGTCTCAAATATCATACAAAACACTGAGGCCTAAGGGTTTCACATTTATTTCTTTCTCTCACAGTTTTAGCTTTCATATGTATGCATTGGGGATAATGCCTGAGTCAAAGTTGAGGGTGTTGGGATGCCTGCGAGTCTATCACCACCGAGGGTTTTTGTTGTCGTGTTTTTTTTTCCCTTCGGTGTGCTATCTAGTAGAACTGACATGTTTAGGTTGTTTTATAATTTTTTTTGTTGTGGTTTTGTTGTGCAATGTGTAAAGGAAACAAGATGATTCTATATCAATCATGGCATTTTGTTATAAAAAGAAGCCTCTCCAAAAGTTTGGTTTTGTACATATGTTTGGAATAGTTAACTGTACTGGATCCTTGAATGTCATTGATTGAATGTGATTGTGGTAACTTTTCTTAAGCCAAACTTTTGTTGTAATGGTTGGTAGTGATATTTTTCTTGGTGCCAAGTATGTGTGAGCACATTTTGATAAATTCTTACTATGTCATGCATCTAGAACTTGCCTGGTCTATTCTATGAAGTTCAAATCAGTTGTTAAGGAAAGGATCACATGCCCTTTTTGTGTGAATTCCACATAGCCTAAAAAGTCTTCCAAACGTGAATAACTCCTTTGATCCCTATTTGAGACAAAATAATCCTTGTTCTTTTGATAACATTTCACCCTTTTATCTTTAACTTTGAATCTCTATTTTAGCCCTGGTCTCTCCTTGGACATCATGCACCTCAACTCAGGCAATTAGTCTAAGTTGAGGGTGGATACTGTAGAGGTATATGATAAGTGAAATGGGGTGTCTAAAGATTGGTTTTGTATTGCATAAAAAAGCGCAGGTGAGTGCATAACAAAAAAAAGAAAAAGAAAGGAAATGACTAGTCAACTTATAATATGACCGCACCTGTAGCTAAGAAAAACGGAATCAAAGGTGAATAAAAGAGGGTTGAATAAGCTTGAGGGGAAATAGTAGGTTGGTGGTTCCAAGGAGGGTTTAGTCACTATTCCCCAAATGTAACTTACCTACACCTGAAGCCTCATTTCAAGCCGAAATAATTCTTGTAGTTATCCTGATCAACTTTCTAAACAACTGAAATGGAATAGCAAGGGAAAGCCTATGGTATTGCATGTGCATTGTTTGAAATCTTTTGTGAGTGTGCGTTTAGCTTACTTAGTCCCAAATCTTTTGTGTGGGACGTCTTTGTAGTTGGGGCATGGGAAGAGCATTATCGTCTACTGACTGTTAGGATAACTATTGTGTGTGTATGCAAGTTGTTCAATCACATCGTAATGACATTCTTGAATCCCTACTAGTTAGCATTTAGAATACTTTGGAATTTGAGGGGGGTGGATGAATTTGATTTAAATGATGAACGCTATGGATTGCTATAGATCTGTTGTGTGTTTCCTTTAGTTGAGTCATCTATTTTATTTGTGTTGTTATGTTGCATGAGGACAAGCGAACGTTCTATGTTGAGGGTGTTGATGTACTGATATTCTACGCCATATTTGACTCATTTTGCCTAGAATAGATGCAAGTTTTCAAGCAACCATTGTTATATTTGATGGTGTTTATGTTTAAAGTGCAGGGAATGTAAACCAAGACTGAAAAGGATGAATTTTTGACACTAAGGAGCTCTTATGGTTAGTGTGACGACTCCCCTGATGAACCGTCAAGGCTGTGACGAGTTATCACACCAACCGTTAAGCTAAGGCAGAAGAAGGAAGTCCACTGGTTAGTGTGATGACTCCCCTAACGAGTCATCAAGGATGTGATGAGTTATCACACTAACCATCAAGCCAACCAGTCAAGGCTCAGAAGCTACTCAAGGTGATGAATCAAGTGACAAGTCATCACAGGTCCAACCACACTTATTATGATATACCAGCAAGTCATCACAGGCTTGATGACATAAAACTATTTACCAGCAAGTTATCACAAGCCCGATGAATTACAAGAAAACTCATCACTTTTTGTGATGGTTCAAGTGACGAGTCATCACAAGCCTGATGATTCGTCAGCAAACTAGTCACACTTGAGGCGGAAAGTCCAAATCTATTTTTGGATTTAATTCTCTGGATACCTGAAAATACCAAGTATTAGGGCTGAAATATTATTACTCATCGTGGGATATTTTTTCCTTCACTTTTGAACGCATATAGCGACAACATATGCTACTTTCTGGGAATCATTGATTGGGAATTATTGCTCAAGTTTTAGTGAAGAATCAAAGTTATTTTCATATATTGTAAGATTTTTTCTTCTATTTATGAATATTATTACTTCTTTCTTTTCAAAACTCATGAGTGGCTAAACTCCCACAACTAGGGTTGTGGGATCCATTGTGAAATAATGACTTAGGGTTGATTTGGTATTGGATTCATATTGTATATACACTATTGTGTTGTTAATCTTTCATTTTTACAGAATTTTAATGGTTGAAAACATTAGAACAAGTCCTAGGTTTGACTTTCTTGAAATAAGAGGTTAAAAACCAGGAAAAAGGTTTAACAACGAGGATTCAGAGTTTCTAACCTCTGTCTAATATATGATGCTCTAGCGAGATTAATTTACTTGAGGTTAAAATTGAGTTTCTTACTTTTATCTTTTCAAGTTCCAATGAATTGAAGGGAAAATAGCCTAATTTGGTTGAGAAAAATGTTTAGGCGTACATTTGAATTCAATTACCTCACACTAGTTGTACGAAGTGAATCCGTTACTGAAGTTAACCCGAAATTTTTGTAAGCCATGTGAACACATCCCTAGTTTGCTTTCTCAACTGATTCAAATTGTTATTTGAGTGTTATTTTCTACCAAAAAAAGTCACACATTGATTTCTAGTTACTCATTATAAACCCTCATTTTTCCGAAAATTATAGACTATTAGTCACTTGAACTACTAATGATTTAATTCTCACTATATTCCCTGTGGGATTTCACCCAAACCTTTGTTGGGTTCTATATTTGACAATGACAACTTATACTTCTTAAGTGAGGTGTAATTTGGGCGTATTAAATTTTGGTGCCATTGTCGGGGAATACGGTTATCTATTAAGTCTGGTATGTTTATTTGACTCTTAGTTATATTTCCTAATTTTTCTTTTATTTGTTATTTCTGTGACTACAGGGTAAAGCTGTGTGCATGCCAAGTACCCGATGCTCGGGTGACATAATCTTACCATATGACCCCGAGCTTGCAAAAACTTTGAGGCTAAATATGAATGCGTAACAACGTAAAACAACAAGGGTTGTTGCAACCCAATAGAACTTGAATAACGATAATAATGATGTTGAGGCATATAATATTGATAATGTTGCCCCAACCAATCAAGGGAAATGAAATATAGGTCGAGGTCATCAACATCAGAGGCCTTTTGCTATAGATGACGACGATGATTTTGACCTGGATAGAGTGGGTGCTATTAGGGCTATTGTTCTCCCGCATTAGCACCTGGTGCGAAGTTCAATGTCACCAGCACTATGATACAATTGCTGAATTTAAAAGGTCATTTTAGAGAAGTGGCTAGTGACAATCCCAATAGGCACTTGATGAACTTTGTTGGAATCTGCAAGTCCTTTGAACATCTAGGAGTAAGTCAGGATGCTAACCGACTAAGATTATTTTCGTTGTCTTTGTCTGATGAGGCAGCATTATGGTTGACCAAGTTGACACCTGATTCTATAACAAACTGGAGTGAGCTGAAAGGAGATTTCCTAGAAAGGTTCTTTCCTCCTTCCATGATGTTACAGTTGAGGGATGATATTAGTAACTTCATTCAGAAACCACATGAAGCCTTACATGAAATTTGGTTACGAGTTAAGAAGAAGCTGACTTAGTTCCCAAACCATCAGTTGAGGGATGAATTCTTGATACAGACGTTCTACATGTCTCTAAATTCAGCTACCAAGCTGACACATGATAATGTTGCAGGAGGAGCATTCATGGGGCTTACATTTATTGAGGCCACAACTATCTTGGATTGACTCACCAAGACAAATAGAGCTTGTCATACCGACACTCAGAAGTTGCTAACAGTCTTTATGCCATTGGTATGTCAGTTGAATAGTACAAGAATAAAGAAGAGAGGGATCAAGACATGGCCCACTTAAAAATACAGATCAACCTACTAAGAAAGAATTTGTTGGAGGATGGTATTGATAAGGAGAAAGTTGTTGGTTCCCAAGGTAAAGAAGTTGAGTCTAAGTCTGAAGAAGAAGCCAACTATTTACATAACCATATGGGGGATTTCTAGGCCAATGGCCAACAAAACAAAGGTTCAAACTATCAATAAGATAACTATTATGATAAGTCTGGCTATAAATATCGTGAGCAAGGAAACTGGAACAACAAAAATGGTAGGGGTGGCTTGTATGTACCACCTGGAAATCTGGACAGAGCTGGCTCTGATTTAGGGACTTCCAAAGTTGAAGCCATGTTGACCAATGTTCTGCTAAAGGTGGAATCTACTGACTTTAGGGTAAAATAGATGAAGAGTGAGTTGTATTAATTGACTCAACTGGTGGACTTACAGTCCACTTCTATTAAACAGTTAGAGCATCAGATGGGGCAACTATCGGCGGATATAAATCAGTGGAAGAATGGTACTTTGCCCAGTGATACCATACAAAATGCAACAAATGATGGGAGTTGCATTGCAATCACTCAAGGAGTGGCAAAACTTTATCAGAACCACATTCGATAGTTCAGACCCAGATTGATGATGTTGCTGATGACTGTGAGATAGAAGATGATGATATTGATGTTGAAGAGAATATGGGTGTGCCTGCAGGCCAAGAAAGAGTGATGACCCAAAAGTCGAAAAATCTACTCTGATGTAGGATACCGCCCAGTGCTTAAGGAGAAAAGTAAGGAAGTTGAAAAACTTCCAACGCAGATACATAGGCATCCTTCTCTGTTTCCACAGCGGGTGAAGAAAAAGGTGAAAGATGGCATGTTCCACAAGTTCATATCCATGCTCAAGCAGATATTGGTGAATATCCCACTGGTGGATGCTCTTGAGAAAATGCCTGAATATGCCAAGTTCATGAAGGAATTGATTACCAAAAAGAGGTCGGTAAGTTTTGAGCTGGAAGATAACCTTCACCACTGTATTGCAAACTAGTCGAGGTCGTTAGTCAAAAAGAAGGAGGATCCGAGTACTTTTACTATCCCTTGTACCATTAAAGAGTTTAATTTTGACAAAGCATTATGTGATCTTGGTGTGAGCATCAACTTGATGCCGCTAGCAATCTATAGACAGTTGGGATTGGGATCCCCCAAAATGACTACCATAGGGCTATTGATGGCCGATCATTTAGTAAAACAACCAGTGGGGAATATTATATGATATGCTATTTAAGGTAGGACAGCTTATATTTCCTGCTGACTCTGTAATCTTGGATTGCAAAGTGGATTTTGAAGTACCCATACTTTTGGGAAGGCCATTTTTAGCTATTGGAAGAGTGTTGGTTGACATGGAGAGAAATGAATTTATATTAAGACTGAACAATAAATTAGTCAAGTTCAATGTGTGCCAGTTGATGAAGTAACTGAGAGACATGGGTGTGGTCTCGATTGTTAATGTTATTGATAAAGCTGTTATAAAAGTGCATATTGAAAAAAGGGTTGTTGTTAAGACCTTATCATGATGATTTTTGAATCGAATAAAGAGAAACCCATAGAAAAAATTAGTGAGAACAAATCAAGAAAAAGAAAACAACGTAAGATAACTAAAGAAGAAAAAGAGTTAGAAAGAGTGAAGAAGCTATCTCGAATAGCTGAGGAGCTGAGATAACAGAAATTTAGAGCCTAACTAGCTGATGACGCTTGCACCTATTCCAGAGACTGCTCCTGCCTCGGAAAACCCAATGGTCTCTAACATCATACTAGAATTTGAGGCCTAAGGGGTTCACATGTATTCCTTTCTCTCACAGTTTTAGCTTTCACATGTATTCATTGGGGACAATACATGAGTCTAAGTTGAGGGTGTTGGGATACCTGCGAGTCTATCACCATCGATGGTTTTTGTTGTCGTTTTTCTTTTCCCTCCGGTGTGCTATATTGTAGAACCAACATGTTTAGATTGTTTTATAATTTTGTGTTGTGGTTTTATTGTGTAATGTCTAAAGGAAACAAGATGATTTTGGAGCAATCATGGTATTTTGTTATAAAAAGAAGCCCCTCCAAATGTTTGGTTTTGTCCATATGTTTGGAACAGTTAACTGTACTGGATCACTGAATGTCATTGATTTCATGTGATTGTGGTAACTTTGCTTAAGCCAAACATTTATTGTAATGGTTGGTAGAGATATGTTTCTTTGTCAAGTGTGTGTGAGCACATTTTGATAAATTCTTACTATGTGCATGCATCTAGAACTTGCCTGGTCTATTCTATGAAGTTCAAAGTCAGTTGTTTAGGAAAGGATCACATGCCCTTTTTATGTGAATTCCACTTAGCCTAAAAATCCTTCCAAACATGAATAACTCCTTGATCCCTATTTGAGCCGAAGTAATCCTTGTTCTTTCGATAACCTTTCACCCTCCCATGTTTAACTTGAATCTCTGTTTTAGCCCAGGTCCTTCCTTGAATATCGTTCACCTAAACTCAGGCAATTAGCCTAAGTTGAGGGTGGCTATTGTAGAGGTATATGATAAGTGAAATGGGGTGTCTAAAGATTGTTTGTTGATAGAATAAAAAAAGGACAGGTGTGTGCATAACAAAAAAAAGAAAAAGAAAGGAAAAAAGTAGTCAAGTTATAAGATGACCGTACCTGTAGCTAAGAAAAAGGGGATCAAAGGTAAATAAAAGAGGGTTGAATAAGCTTGAGTGGAAATAGTAGGTTGGTGGTTCCAAGGAGGGTTTAGTCACTATTCCACAAATGTAGCCTACGTGCACCTAAAGCCTCATTAAAAGTTGAAACAAGTCCTGTAGTAATCCTGATCGACTGTCTAAAGAACTGAAATGGAATAGCATGGACAAGCCTATAGTATCGTATGTGCATATTATTTGAAATCTTTTATGAGTGTGAGTGTAGCTGACTCAGTCCCAAATCTTGTGTGTGGGACTTCTTTGTAGTGAGGGAATGGGAAAAGCATTGTCGTCTACTGACTGTTAGGATAACTATTGTGTGTGTATGCAAGTTTCTCAATCACATTGTAATGACATTCTTGGATCCCTACTAGTTAGCATTTCAAATACTTTGGAATTTGAGGTGGGTGGATAAATTTGGTAAATATGATGAATGCTATGGATTGCTATAGATCTGTTGTGTGTTTCCTTTAGTTGAGTCTTCTATTCTATTTGTGTTGTTATATTTATTGAGGACAAGAGAACTTTCAAAGTTGAGGGTATTGATGTGCCTATATTCTATGACATATTTGACTCCTTTTGCCTAGAATAGATGCAAGTTTTCAAGCAACTGTTGTTAGATTTGATGGTGTTTATGTTTAAAGTGCAGGGAAAGTATACCAAGACTAAAAAGGATGAATTTTTGACACTAAGGAGCTCTTCTGGTTAGTGTGACGACTCCCCTGATGAATTTTCAAGGCTTTGAAGAGTCGTCACACTAACTGTCAAGCTAAGGAAGAAGAAGGAAGTTCACTGGTTAGTGTGACGACTCCCCTGATGAGTCGTCAAGGCTGTGACAAGTCATCACACCAATCGTCAAGCCAACCAGTCAAGGCTGCTCAAGGTGACGAATCAAGTGACAAGTCATAATAGGCCCGATGACTTATGTAAGTCATCACAGGATTGACGACTTACCACAATATACCAGCAAGTCATCACAGGCTTAACGACTTACCACTATTTACGAGTAAGTCATCACAGGATCAATGATTTACCTGAAAACTCATCAGGCTGGGCAAAAATATCAGCTTACTGCAAGTTGTGATAAGTCATCACAAGCGTAATGATTCATCAGCCAACCAGTCACAGTTGAGGTAGAAAGTCCGAGTCTATTTTTCGATTTAAATTTTCTGGACAACTATAAATACCAAGTATTAGGGTTGAAATATTATTACTCATCATGGGATATTTTTTCCTTCACTTTTGAACGCATATAGCGACAAACATACGCTACTTTTCAAGAGAATCATTATTTTTGGAATTGTTGATAAGTTTTAGTGAAGAATCCAAGTTGTTTTCATCTATTGTAAAAAAAATCTTCTATTTATGAATATTATTACTTCTTTCTTTTCGAAACTCACGAGTGGCTAACTCCCACAACTAGGGTTATGGGATCCATGGTGAAATAATGACATAGGGTTGATTTGGTATTGGATTCATACTGTATACACTATTGTGTTGTTATCCTTTAATTTTTACATATTTCTAATGGTTGAAAACATTAGAACAAGCCGTAGGTTTGACTTGCTTGAAATAAGAGGTTAAAACCCGAGAAAAAGGTTTAACAATGAGGATTGGGAGTTTCTAACCTCCGTCTAATGAGTAATGCTCTAGCGAGATTAATATACTTGAGGCTAAAATTGAGTTTCTTACTTTTATCTTTTCATGTTTGAATGAATTGAAGGGAAGATTGCCTAATTTTGTTGAGAAACGTTTAGGCGTACATTTGAATTCAATTGCCTTACACTAGTTGTACGAAGTGAATCCGTTACTGACGGTAACCCGAAATTGTTATAAAGCCATGGTGAACACATCCCTAGTTTTCTTTCTCTACTTATTCAAATTGTTATTTGAGTGTTATTTGCTACCAAAACAAGTCACACATTGATTTCAAGTTACTTATTATAAACCCCCATTTTTCTGGAAATCATAGATTTTTAGTCACTTAATGCTAACGACTTAATTTTCACTATATTCTCTATAGGATTCGACCCTAATCTTTGTTGGATTCTATATTTGACAACAACTGATTATACTTGTTAAGTGATGTGTAATTTGGGCGTATCACAACCTCGATATATGCTTTCACTAGGGATAGTTTTCGAGTAGTGCCCTAACGGGCTGAACAAGCTGAGAAACATATTGAACATTTTGCTAGTTAGCTAATGTCCTTCGTCCGGAAGGCTATTAAGATAGTCCTTATGCATGTACTTCAGTCAATTGCACAGGTTAATGTCTTTCTTGATGGGATAGAAATAAGGGTAAACGAGAGTCTAAAGTTTATGACCGCCCCTGATCTTAACTCCATCCTTGCCAAGCTTTTCAAGGCTCATTCTAACATTGATACAGTACAGGCTAGGTTGGTGCCTATTTTTCCTGTTTAAGAAAGTCCTCGATAAGGCTTAGTTGAAACATGATTTATGTTACTTCTTTCATTTCCTTTTCATTTGTTTCGAGAAATCTATTGATCAATTCTGAATCTTTCTTTTTCTCTTGATTCTTTTTTGATCGAGATGTATAGATCTTATTCATGGACTTTTCGATTATTAGTAGAGGCTCATGAAGTAGCCCTCTCTCTTTACAAAAAAAGGATATATGCCTCTTTCCTCACAGTCAAGTTTCCAATCCTCTCTCTTTGTTTTGATTAAATCCTCAATGCTCGCACTCTACGAGGAACCTTTTTGACTATTTACCTTCATCGGAAGCAAACGGCGAGGAAAAATGTCTTTTCCTTCTTTTTTCAAAATGCAAAAGTAAACTACCTTAGTAAGCTAGCTTTGGTTGCTAAGCAAGTCGGGCACTATTCTAGGGCGTGGATCAATCATGACGGGAATGGACTGCTCCGTAATGTAATATAAATGTAATAGAAGAGGCAGAGTCCAGTTCCCCTCCATTATTGACAAGACGAAGGAGATATGAATTCTATTTTATGCGGGTCAGGGCTTGGCTTGACCCTGTGGGCAACAACCACGGTAGTAGTTGCAGAACTAATGATTTGGGAGAGGAGCAGAAACTTGAATGTAAGGAGAGGACAACCTCTTGTTCTTGATTCTCTTTCTTCACTTCAGGGATAGAGGTCCTACAGAAGGTAACATCAGGCACAAGCAAGTTGTCCAAAGTGGACCAACTCTTCTACTCCTCCCCTGAGGAGCCATTCTTGTGAGAAACAAGGAATGTTCATGAACGGTGGGAGGTCACAGAGAATTGACTCGGTAAGGATAAGTACGAAGTCACTTGACTTAAAGGAGAGGGAACAACCACAATGTTACACCCCAAAACTATATGAAGCCCTTCTAAATAACCTAGAATATAGTCTATGTCACTCTTTATTGGCTAGTCTAGTAGACTATATTCACCCGTGGAGGAAGCTGTGAAGCTTCTAAAGTTCCCATGTATGCATTCTTAGATTTGGGATCTTCCCGACCCTTTGAAAGACTCGTATTCTCTAGACTGATGGAAGACGCGGGCCTGGCATATTCATATTCTATAAAGTATCCTTTTTTCAGTTTCCTTTCAATCTCTAGACTAACAGGAAGAAGGATAAAAATGTAGCTTGCTTCTTTCCTTGATGAATGGCGACTTATATAGTGGTCGGCCTTCCTACCATAATTCCTTCTTGGTCGAAGAGCCCCTTTTTACTTTTAAGGACGCAAGAAGCAAAAAAGCTTGCACGAAAGACATTTTCTTCACTACGCTCTCATTTTTAATGATATTTTAGCAGACTTGCATATGGCTACAGAGGTGGATAGGCTCTTAGTTGACTTGTTGAGTGATTCACCCCCACGTGCTGAGAGGAAATGAGTTAGAGAGGATAATGATGAGGATGCTAAGAAGAGCGCTGCTAAGAGAGAGAAAAATATAAGGAAGAAAGAGAGAAAGGAGGAGGAGAGAAGTCAATTGGAAGCTCTGCAACTCTCTAGATTGGATTTCGAGAGTGTGGGTGACATTGGGGCTTCCTTGAGTATGGAACCTGAGGGGTGCAAAAGCTTCTTTAGACTAGAGTTTGGGTGCATCAGCCATGGGCTCTATTGCCACTTATACCATGGGAGTTGCACCTATAACCCCATCTACGACACTGTACACCAGCACGTAAGCACCACATGTGAGTTCCTTCCTCCCATGTCTTTATAATTTTTAGTGCATTGGGGATAATGCAAAACTTTTTCAGTGGGGTGGGGGCTATGTCTGTATGGGTCCTTCGGTTTTTAAGTTTGTATTCTTTTCTAAAGGATGTTTTATTTCTGTTGAACCAGTATTTTTAGGATAGAATTTATGTTTTCTTTGTCTTTTAGGTAGAATAAAGTTATAAAGACTTCAACATGTTAGAAACCTACACACTTAAGCATTTTTTTGTATGAATTTGATACACCTCCAAATTTTTGGAATGTGCTTCATTGCTTGATATGTTGACCGGTTACTCTAATTTTTGAAATTTTCTTACAGATACTAATGATTGTAGCTAAGTTAGTATACTAACTGAGTAACTGGTGGTTGATTATAGAACTCTCTGCCATGTGTGTGTGAGGTACTCTACTTTTGTTCTTATGTTTTGTGTACAATCTAGAACTTGTCTGATTAGTCTTGATACTGTCGTAGGATAGTTTGGTTAAGAAAGGATCATGGGCCTTTTTTATTAAATCCCACTCAGACCTAAAATGACACACCAAATGACGTACATAGTCCCTAGATCCCTATTTTGAGCCTTAGACTTTTCTTTGATTTGCTAGACTATCATCCCATATTCTTCTAAGTAAACCCCTATTTTGTCCCAGTCCCTCCTTCAAAACTAGGCTTCAACTTAGGTAAAACGCCTTAGATAAGGGTGGCTAAAGTTGGAAATGAAGTGGAAATTAGGGTAGGAAAAGGAAGGAACTGATTGAATAAAAAGGGTGTGGTAAGTTTGAAAAGAAAAAAAGAGAAACAAATATTCAGAATAAAATTGCAACACAAAAATAAATATAGTCATAAGTTAGGAATGAAACCACACTCGGGTTATGTGGGAAGAAAAGAAGGGAGGGGAAGAAAATGGTTGAGAAATAAAATGAAGAAATAGTGTAGTGTTCAAGGAGGGTTGAGTCACTTATCCAAATCTACCATACCCATCCCAAGCCTATATTACAAGCCAAACAAAGTCATATAGTGATCCTAATCTGACCTTCTAATGATAGAAGCATAGAAAATAAGGGCAAACCTATGGTATGTTTACGTGAAATATTTGAACTTCTTTCTAAGTGTGAGTGCACTTATTTATACCATCCCAATCGTACTTGAATAAATGTGTGAGGGTTGTTCTTTGATCTATGAGGGTACTACGGTGGCATTGTCTAATTGCTATCTGTGAAAGTTATGTATCACTAGTGTATGGATAGTCGTCTGTCAATAGCATAATGTAATTCTTTGATCCTTCACTGTTATCTTGAGATGCTCTGAATTATGAACTTATGTTTTAAATAAAAGGGACGGATAAAGTGTTGCAAATGTGTGTTGCCAAGTGTTCATGTAACTATCATAGATTTCCTAGTTTTCGGATGCATAAGCGTCGTGATAGAGAGTCTTGTTTTAGTTGCTTGAGGACAAGAAAAGATTTTAAGTTGAGGGTGTTAATGTGCTAGGATTTCACGACACTCTCATCATTTTTTAATGAAGGATTTTTTAGTTCTTAAGTGTGTTTTTATTAGATATGATAGTTTTTGTGTTTATGTGCAGGAAAATGAGGTCGTGAGTAAAAAACTTGTGTTTAAGCTGAAAATTGCTAAGTCTGGACCCATAAAAGAGAATGATGGATGGTAGTATCAAACTATGAACCATCCTGTTAATCATAGAACATGATCTCAAGCTTAACAAATTATAGTGTAAAAGGCGGCTCATTTAATGGCCCGTAGATGCAAAGAATGAACCATTTTGTCCATCATAGAAAAGTTCCTGCAGAGTGACAAATTAGAGCTTAATTCTATGACCATTTTTATAGACTGTGTAACTAGAACTATTGTCCTTCCTGCCACTCATAGATGTGAGTTTCGAGCAGAAGCAATTTGGAACTCAAGACTACGGTTCAAGTTTATGGATTGTAATTCAGAAGCACAGATCGTAAATTGTCCCATAAAAACCTGTAGTTCCTAGTTTGACTTAGCAAATGAATGGTTGAATCTTGAAGACTATGGACGGTAGTTATGAATTACGGTCCATGGAGTGCTGACGCGACCATGTTTTCCTAGTTTGTTTAGGATAGGATCTTATGTCTATAAATACTTTTTTTAGGGTTTCTTTTTGACATTACACATTATTACTCATTTGTTTTGAACATTTTCGAGCTACAAACATACATTTATCTTTCTTTCTTGGTTCTTAGATACTTTGCTACATAGTTTGATCATCGATTGGATAATATACTTCAGTTTTCACTACTCTTCTCTTGTAAGTTAATAATTATGAATTCTTCTATGTCCTTTGATTTAATTCCTGCAATCATGAGTATCTAAAAAACTTAGCTAGGGTTGTGAGAACTATGATGGAATAACGAACGTAGGTTGAAGATAATAGTGATTCTTGAATGGTGAATATGCATTTATTATTAATATCTTCGTTTAGATAGCTTTTTAGCGGTTGCAAATGTTAGAACTCACCATAAATCTTAACTTTCTTGATAAAAGAAGTATATATTAGGAAAACGGATCAATAATGGATATTTGAGGTTCTTAACTCTCATCTAATTATTTGATCTCTCACGAGGAAAATAAACCCAAAACCATTAACATAACTTAATACTTAAACACTTGAAGACCGAAAGGATTTTGAGTGATATTATTTTATTTGGGTCAGAAGGCTTTAGTTGAACTATAATCACCAGTTTCGCATGTGTATCACCAGGATATATCACTAATAATATAGACCTACTTTGTTATGAAATCATAGGGAACATAATCCTAGTTTTTTTCTCACATATTGAATACAACAACAAGTTCTTAAACATCGGTTACCGATAAATACAATTAAATTGATACTTTTAATTTTCTTGTTAAACCACCTCTAGGTAAAGACTTCCAGTCAAATAACAACTATTGACGTATTTCTCACCATATTCTCTATGGGATTCGACCACAACTCTCGATTGGGTTCAATATTTGAGAGTGATCTCTTTATATCTCTCTTGGAGGTGTAATTTGGGCTTATCAAGCCACTTGCGCTTATCATCCTTCCTCTTTTCCTTTTGATAAAAATATTTCTTCCTTGACCATGATCACAACTATAACCACAACCACGACCACTATCAGGGCAACAACCTTTTCCATGCCTAGAATGGTTGGCATATACCTCATTACATCAGCGAATGGTGTAGAGCCAGTATGTCAATTCTCATGATTTTTCACTAGCAAATCATTGTTTTTTTCATCCACGAGAATATAAGATATCAATTTAGAATACTTTTTGAAACCTTTCTCTCGATATTAGTGTTGTAGGAGCACATTCAAGGCATAAAAGGTGGAGAACATCTTTTCTAGCATTTCAAGATCACTAACCGTATCTCAATGTAGTTTCAATTGAGAAGGAATCTGTAATGACCTATTCATTCATTATTAAAAGGCACCTCGTTATGGGTAAGTTATTCATGCGAAGAATGGGTTAGAAAAACTTTTGGGTTGGGGAGCTAGAAATTTTAGGCTAGGCTAGTCTCGAACAAATTCTGAGCGAGGTAAGGTCTAGGACAATCTGGGAAAGGATTGGGTAAAATGTCTAAGTTTGATCTAGACTTTCTTTTAGCTAAGGTGTTAGGGAGTCCGTAGAAATTTTCGAGAGTAAATTCGGGTGAGTAGAACTCTCAATATCGAAGTTGACGTGAAAGAGTTAGTTTGGAACTTCAAGATTTGAAGTGTGTTGTTGTAAAATAGGAAATTTTGGGGGATTTACCAAGGATCTATTTCATTTCAACCTCTATAATGGTTGACATTATGCTGCAGTGATGACCGCTATAGCAGAGAAATTCCTGCCATAGCAGATGTTAAGGCGGTCAACCCTGCTATATCGGATGGCTACCGCTATGGAGGTACCGCTAGAGCAGAATTGGACCACTATAGCGGGATAAAGGGACCAAAAAACCCAAAAATGGGTTTTATAATTTCATTCTCTCCTCTTCAGTTTCAAAGAGGTTAGAGTGATGTGACGCTAATTTACGTCACTTTCGACTCCTTTTTACTAAGAACAATCGTACGTTTTCAAGCAACCATTGTTGTTTTTGATGTTTTTATGTTGTATTTGTAGGAAATGGAAACAAACACGGAAACGGAAGAAAAGACGCGAAAAACAACATTCTGCCTAAGAGTGACGGCCTGAGTGCCCTTATCATTAACAACCAATCATCGCCATCCCCTTTTTCTTCTCATTCACCTCTGTAGTAGCCACCCTCAACTTAGGCTGATTGCCTGGGTTGAGGTGCACAATGTCCATGGAAGGACCAGGGCCAAAACAGGGTTTACCGCTATAGTAGCCACCCTCAACTTAGGCTGATTGCCTGAGTTGAGGTGCACGATGTCCAAGGAAGGACCAGTGCCAAATAGGGATTCAATGTTAAACAGGAATGGTGACAGGTTATTGAAAGAACAAAGGTCAATTATGGCTCAAACAGGGATCAAGGGATTATTTATATTTGGACGGTCTTTTAGGTTAAGTGGACTGCACACAAAAAGGGCCTGTGATCCTTTCCTAAGCAACCAAACTTCAAACATAACAAAATAGACCGGGCAAGTTCTAGATGCATGCACAGAGTAAGAATTTATGACAATAATCTCACACGCTCTTGGCACCAAGAAACTATATCGCTACCAACTATCAAACAACCGTCTGGCTTAAGCATACTCATTCTACTCATAATCACACAATGACATACAAGGATCCAGACAGTCAATCGTTTCATCATAAGTACAAAACCAGAAAATTTTTCAAGGGGCGCTACTTTGATAAGAAATCTCATGCTTTGCTATAGACACTAAAAAAAATTTAAAACAACAGCCTAAACATGCCGGTTCTACTAGATAGCACACCGGAGGGAAAAGAAACACGGCAACAAAAACCCTCGGTGGTGACTTACAGGTTTCCCAACACCCTCAACTTAGACTCATACATTGTCCCCAATGCATATATGCGAAAGCTAAAAACTGTGAGAATAAAGGAATACCTGTGAAGTCGATATGACTTAAATTCCGGAATGAAGTTGGAGACTGCCAGGGTCTCCAAAACAAGAGAACTCGATGGAGTGTGGCGTTCCAGCTTTCTCTTTGGGCTCCATCGCTAGTCGCGACAACTTCTTTGCTCTTTCTTTGTAGATTCTCTTGCGGTGTTTTCATTTTCTAGATTTAATTTCACCGCCTTCCTCTACATGTTTACGCTCTCGCACCATACTTCTTACAACAGCTAGAGTCTCGCCCAAACTCTTCTCCTCAAGGTGCACATCCGCAGGAGCTTCCTCAATAGCATTGATGACCGCGACCACCCTCATGTCACTTGGTTGCTTCATTACTCTGGACACATCGAACTTGACCATTTCATTGTTCATCCTGAAGGTCAGTTCGTTTTTCTCCATGTCAACCAAGGCTCTTGCTGTGGCTAGCAATGGTCGTCCCAAGATGATGGGAACTTCGAAATCTACTTCGCAATCCAAGATCACAAAGTCAGCTGGGAAGATAAGCTTGCCAATCTTTACTAGCACATCAGACAATATCCCTACGGGCCGCTTTACCGAACGGTCAGCCATCATCACTCTCATGGACATTGGTTTAGGAGCTCCCAAACCCAATTTTTCATACACTGCTAGCGGCATCAAATTGATACTAGCACCAAGATCACACATAGCTCTTCCGAAGTTGAGCTTTCCGATAGTACATGGAACAGTGAACGCACCTGGATCATCCTTCTTTTCCACTAACGATCTAGAGGAAATAGCGCTGCAGTGATGGAGGTTGTCTTCCGGCTCAAAACTTACCGTCCGCTTCTTTGTAATCAAGTCCTTCATGAACTTGGCATAACCGGGCATTTGTTCCAGCGCTTCTACCAATGGTCTGTTTATTGAGATTTGTTTCAGCATGGTCATGAAATTCAGGAACTTACCATCGTCAGCTTTCTTTTTCAACCTCTGGGGAAAGGGGGGTGGGTGTCGAAACATCATAGTTGGAAGCTTTTCAGCTTCCTTGCGTTTCTCCGCGGGCTTTGGAGTTTCCTCCTCTACCGCCTCTTCATCATCCGCAATATCACCACAAGGAGCGGAAAAATATTACCGGAATCACATCCGGACGGACCGTCATAGAGTTTTTCCAAAAACCCTCCTAGGCTGCTCCAAAGCTTGGGAACAATTGGGAGGGGAGATTTTCGCTCAATGGAGTGAAAAGCCGTGGATTCCAGGCCTGCTCCCCATCAGGAATGGCCTTCACGGAGCTAGAATCTAGCGTTCAGACCTCTGCAGATGCTTGGCGTCCAGGTAGGCTAGGTTTTTCATTGCGTAGACTTAGACCTGCATTTTATTTCATATTGTTGTTATAGAATGACATGAGGATTTATTTTTAGGCCTTCGGGCATGGAGTCTGGAGGAAATATTATGTTATTGACCGGTGGTTGAATAGGGAATGATGGTGTCAAGGTGGTGTGGTTCATCCCGAATTTGATTATATTTGATAACTTGTGGGTGATGTTAGATTCCCATAGACTAGACTGTTGGGTGGGTTCGGGAAATCGGTAATGTCTGGGAACTAGACTATTGGGTAGGTTCAGGGAACCGGTAGTGTTATGGGTAAATTAATGGCTAGATATAGTGGTCTTCGGGAATAATTCATTTTAAAGAAAAAAGGGTGAACAAGAATGGTTGAAGCCTCAAGGTTAGGGGGGAGGGTTCCCGTTACTGTGTTGTCTTAAAAGGAGAGTTTCTGAATTGATGGGTCTGTTGAATATGTGTCTAGGGGTGAACCAAGAATTAGTCTTTGGACAAAATTTCCATGTTAGGGTTTATGAACTCGGTTGCTGGGTAGGTGATGGTATTGTTTTCCAAATAAAATATGTATGCATGTAACCTTAACTTAGTAATGTATGTGTCTTGCCTGTTTAGGCAATGAGTTTATGAATGTCTAATTGTTCGGGTGTCAATTATGTGAAATGAACTTAGTTTGTTGCTTGATGGTGTTACAAGTGTGTTGTTGTTCATTTAGTTATTGATTGTTTGATTTTGTGTGCTATTCAGTTGGCTCGGGTACCATGCCTGGTACGGGATATTAACGGTTGACTCAGATACCACGCCTGGTCAATGTTCAATATTGGTTGGTTCGGGTACCATGCCTTGTACAGGTTAAATATACATTGTTGATTGTATTTTATCGATGGTTCCATGAGTGGACAAGGTTGATTGTTGAATTTTTGATTGTGCATATTGGTCCTTGAGAGGCCAGATTGTTACATGTAAATATGGGGTTGGTTCCTTGAGTGAACCGGGTTTATCGGTTATTGATGTTCTTTACATGTTGGGTTACTGAGAAGGCCGGGGTTTATTAGTAATTGACGTTTACATTGGTCCTTGAGGGCCGGGTTAGTGTAGTTAAGTAAAAAGGTGGTTTCTTCCATAAACCAGGGTCGTATGTTAAATGGCATAGATCATGTTCTAGGGATCCTTGGGAGGTACTAGTGGTTTGCAAGTTGTCACATAATTATATGTGGTCTGGTTAATTGCATAGTTAGATATGACTTATAAAGTTGTTGAGTCCGATTGTTGACTGGGGTATTATTGATAGTCACATGGACCTGGTTTTTTATATTGGCTAGCAATATTCGGTTGATGTCGTCCCTTTGAAATTCCTAATCCAACAAGAGTGATAGGCCGACTAGCGGTGGTGTCCGGGCTAGTTGGGCACATGACTAAAGGTTGTGAGGCATAGAGAATGATGGGTTCATGATGGGTGAACTTGGAGGGCCAAGGGTCCCTAGGGAGTCGGGTTTGACTAGTTTAGTGAAACAAGGCTAGTATTCTGCGAGTGCTTGAACTGGTGGGATATCAAGGGTAAGGATCCTTGGGGGTTTGATACGCGTAAACTCACAGGTAGTCCATCATTTTGCTAAGGGATAAGTGTCAAGGTGTTTGACTTAGGATCCTAACTTGAGTCAGGATGGTGAACTAAGGTCTTATAAGGGTGGATAGTAAGACTGATAGTTGAGACTTGAATCACTGAGGTGCTTATAGTGGTTGGTACGATGTGTGACTTGGGAAGTCTAGTGTAAGGGGTGACTTGGGAAGTCTTAGAGTTAAGTGTCGCTTGAGAGGTCCTAGAGTTAATGGGATTGTGGGAAAGTCCTATGTGTTATGTTGGACAAGGAGGGAATAGTATAGAGTCTCCCAGCTGCGGAGTTAGCAGCGAAACCGAGTAGGAAGGCTTGAGACAAAACGTACAAGTTGTAGCGGTAATAGTCCTAAAGTAAGAGTGGATGTTGAAAGAATGGATATAATTGTAATTTGCTGCATATTTTCTCTTGATTCCTATTATGATGGTATGTAGTGGATTTGGGTCGACCGATGATGCGTACTAGTATGTGTTATTTATACTGATACTACTCTTGCTATAACTTTTTTTGGGTATAGTCTGGTTGCAGGATAAGTGATGTTTCATTGGTACAGGACGACGAGGATCTTTAGAAACTTCTACTCTTTGTTCCTACGTTGGAAGTTGTGTCTATTTTATATATTTGTACATTTTCGTATAGAGCTCTTGTACCTGTTTAGACTAGTTCCTAGGCTGAGTTGTATTCAAGTTATGTATAGGATTTTCATTGTATTAAAGTTTTCAAATGTTTTCCCATGATTAAAAAGGCTATTTTATCATGTTTTATTTTCAACTTTCACATTTACCTGTTGGATCAGGTGGTAAGAGTTTGCCTATCTAGGTGCTTAGAGTAGGTGCCTGCACGGCCTGGTAGTTGGGTCGTGACAGAACCCAAAATATCGAGGGCAACAAGCTCAAATTTTATAAGATTAGTCATAGAGAAAAAAGAAGAAAAACAGTACCTTAGCTTTCGAAATAATATCTTGAGACGGTAGAATCTCGTGCTGATAACGTGTTATAAAATAATAAATTAACAATAATAATAATATTGTAGAGAGAAGAGAGAAGTTCTTATTTTTTTTAAGGATAAATTACAATGAAGAAAATCCTTTATTTATAGGTGAACATTGACTTAGTCCCAAAGTTAGGGTTCCTAAACAAAAACTTAAAAGAGAAAATAACTACTGAACACAATTTTAATTACAATGAGAGGCAAGTTCTAGGGTTATGAAGATGTAATCATGTTGCATCTTCACTTTCGTTATCTTGCAAATATTTGTCAAGTTATTGATTCACGGGATTAATATTATGACTACAATCCTTCTGAACCTCTAGTCGTCTTTTTGTGTTCGTCTAACACCTATATTGCTATGGTCATGATAATAAAGCAAATGCTTTTGTAATTTTTGTTTTTGAACCAAGTAGGGCGTATTAGGTATATTCCTATCCTAGATGCATATTCACTCCTTAAGATTCATATCCTACTCTATCTGACCATAGTTCTATCTAAACTTTCGTCTTCCGAGTTCCGTCAAGAATATAAATGTATCCTTCTAGTAGCTAATATGTAAAATAGTAAAAACAAGATCAAGTAAACAACTTTTGTGATAAGTACGCAAAACAACTAAAGTTTGTGATGATAACATTCATACTTTGTGTTGCACCCTATTTTTATCAAGATTAGATAAAGCATAACTTATGTACTCTAAAAAGATTAATTATTATACAGAGGAGCCACCTATTTTTTAAGTCATACATGTTATTTCTGAACTTTTTTAGCATTTAAATAAAATGGTTCATGACCAAATTTAATTTTAAAAACATTAAAGGAAAATCAAGAAACCTATTTGATTATTGCATATATAATTAGCATTTTAGTCTACGAAAATTAGTTTAGATTCCAGGTAAGGACTCGAGTTATTCCAAGTAAAGGTGTCAGGTATCCTTTATGATCCAAAAAGTATGATTCCCGACTAGACTTGATTTATCAAATGAGGATGAGGTAGAATTTTTTCTTTTTTGCAAATATAAATATGTACAATAAAATAAAAATATGTACAAAGGAATATATTAAAATATATTTATCAAATCTATATCAATGTGATAGTGTATAAATAGTTACCTATAAAGAGAATATAAATTTAGCATATTTGTGAGAATAAAAAAATAGAGATAATGCATAAGTACCACTCTAAACTATAGGTGAAATCTCAGCGACACACCTTAACTATACAGGGGTCCTATTACCCCCCTAATTTTTTTTTCTGTATTTCTTTGCACCTTATGTGCTGAGGTAGAGTCATAACCCAATCCAATTAATTGTCGTGATATACACGCGCTGCCACATGTATATATGGGTTTTTTTTCAATTTTTTTTTGTTTTTTAAATATTTATTATTTTTATTTTTTTAAAAAAACTTCTTCTTATTTTCTTTGCCTTGTATTTAAAATAAGTCAATACACATAAAAAAATTTATTTTTATTTTTCTTGTATTTTTCTAAAAGAATGTATTTTTTATATTTTTCTTTTCCTTGTATTTGAACTTTGCTCAAATACACACAATTTTTTAATTCTTTCTTACCCTTTTAATAAAGGTCACTTTTTAATAGAATCATTATTTTTAAAAAAATATATACGTATTTTTTTAAAATTAAGTATAAGTGAAAAAATACAAAATTAATGAAAGAAAAAAAGAAAAAAAAAGTTACGAGGGAAATAAATTTTACAAAGAAAGAAAGGAAAATAATTAAATATGTATAAGTTTTAATTGTAATAATTATGTGTACCAACTTATTGTAAGATGTCCAATTAAAAAAGGACATGTGTCCTATATGATCAGATTTTTTTTAATGTTTTTGCCTCTCACTTGCTTTCAAAAGAGTGAGCACACTCTCTGTGCCACCCTAGCACTAATTGATGTATTTATTACACTTTAAAATAGTATAGAGGGGTAATAGGACCCTTGTATAGTTAAGGTGTGTCGCTGAGATTTAATCTATAGTTTAAGGTGGTACTTCTGCATTATCTCTATAAAAATATATAAAAGAGTATATACAAAAAATGTATATTGCTACAAAATGTATGTAAAGGATGTTTAAGGGACGTATATATTAAATACAAATACTGTATAAAAGAATGTATATTAATGAACAATGTAAAAGATGTGTAAAACAAAGTATGTATGTAAAGAAAATCACTTTTTGTACCAAATGAAAAGAAAGTACTCTTTTATTGACATGAAAAAAATCACTTTTTCTGTCCTATGAAAAAAAGTACTCACAAACAGTATTTCGCATAACTCACGAATTCTATTAGTATGACAAAAAAGTTTATTAACAAAAGAATTCAAAAGGGCAAATATAGATGAATTATTTTATTTTTGTAAAAGCGGATTAGATTAATGTTATGAAAAGAGTACTTAAAAGAATTAATAAAGAATTGCTTGTAGTGACTAAGTAAAAATAATTAGAATGAAGATTTATTTTAAAAGAAAAACAACCTAATGTTTGCCAAGCGTAAAATATGAATTAATTAAAGTACTTAAATCAAATTAATTTATTTTTGCAGGTATTTACGGCCTGAGCTTTGCCTAAGCGCGTAATAACTTAATTGAGATATATAAAATATGTAAATAAAGTAATACTCTTATCCCATTCCCTACAAGTAAAGTTTTTGACTATACTCTTCGTTTATACAATTTTAGGGACATAAAATTAAATGAATATAGTGAATCTGCGAAGATCTTCAAGCTTCTTCCGAGTGTTGACTTCGAAAAGTATCTATGAGTACCTGTATAAACACTTAGTAGAAATATTAATAATGAATAAATATTTACTGAATAAAGTCAAGAAATAATAATAATTATATATTGAGACTTAAAATAAAAATTGTCTTATGTACAGGGGAAACCTCAAAA
This sequence comes from Jaltomata sinuosa, assembly GCA_003996215.1. Taxonomy (NCBI): domain Eukaryota; kingdom Viridiplantae; phylum Streptophyta; class Magnoliopsida; order Solanales; family Solanaceae; genus Jaltomata; species Jaltomata sinuosa. The sequence goes on along the minus strand of QJPP01001832.1, from coordinate 188,725 downwards.
ATCGACGAAATTTTTTTCATCAGCCAAATTTATTTTATGACGTATGTGTGCGATAAAATAATTAATTTGTTTTGCAACTCAAAAAAAAAGTTCCATCTTTAATTACGTAAAGGCCTCAAAAACTGCCGAAAAGATTTTTTCATTGGTCAAACTTATTTTTATAACGTCTGTGTGCAAGACTTAGCTTATTTTGTGCAATGACCCTCCCAGTCATATACGCGTGTTCGCCTTTCTTGTTCTGTTAGAGCTTGTCTATAACGGTTCCAAGTCATTTATGGCTTGTTGGGGCTGGTAGTTTGATTCCCGGGCTGTTTGTTTGGTCTTTTTGGTCGTTCCTTGTTTTAGAGCTTTAGGCTTTTGAAATCGTTGACTTTAGTAAACATTCTTGGTGAACGTGCTCATAATCAAATTTTGACAGTTTCGTTAGCTCCATAGCGTGGACATTGGTCTAGTGAGACCTTCGGTCGGGATCCGGGAGTTTTTAAGCTTGGAATTCTCTCTCATTCTGTGTTTTCAAGCTAGTTAGGCTTGTTTGGTTGACTTTGGTCAACATTCAGAGAAGACGGCCTCTGATGGAAATTCTGTCAACGCCGATAGCTCCGAAATGCTGAGTTTGTGTTAGGTAGTTGGTTGGTTTGAGTTCTGGGTGATCAAAGCATATTTTGGGTGTTTGGTTGGCGTTAGTTAGTGTTGACTTGGGTGAACATTCCTCCGAGATGACCTCGTATGGAAGTTTCGTCGATTCCGTTGAGTCCGGAACATCGTTTCCACTCTAAAAGCATATTTGGTTTGTGAGTATCGGGTTCTGATTGTGCCCGAAATACCCCGTAGAAGTCTTGGGAACTACTGGTTTTCTGTTGCTGGTATGGCCAAAATTTTGTTCATCGTGATCTCGAAGGTAGACCATCGCGATAGCGGATGTCTGACTTTTTGTTCATCGCGATCTCGAAGGGTTCTTCTCGATAGTGGTGAAGAACCTGTTTGTTCATCGCGATCGCGAAAGGTTTTCTCGCGATAGCGATGATGGCCCTGCTCCGTTGTTTATCGCAATCTCAAAAGCTTACCATCGCGATCGCAATGAGTTGGCCAGTTTGTTCATCGCGATGTCGAAGGTTTTTCTCGAGATAGCGATGAACAAATCCATGTCTGTATATATACCTTATCCTTCGTTTTCTTCACCCACAATCTGTTTCCTCCATTGTTCTTGAACTCCAAGCTCCCAATTTTTGTGTGGGCATGTTCCAAGGTGTTGGGGTGATTATTTTACGGTCTGTGATAAATTTCTCACCTTCAATTCGTAAGTTCTAACCTTTAAATTTCATAAATTCTCCTTTTAATTCTAGTTTGTTCTTGAGTTGTTGGGGTTGTTTTGACCCCCTTTTCATGGTCCCTTTCCGCTCAAATTTTGAGCATGTGCTCCTAGGATGGTAAGGAACACATGTGTGTCTTTAATTTTCAGTGTTGGGTTGCGGGGCCCGCCAGCCCATTTCTGGTCCAGATTTTGACCTGGTTATGTTTATAGAATTATGGATGTCGTTAGTCTCGTATTAACACCTAGATTATTGTGTTGATAGTATTTTTGTAATTCGAAGCTTCTCAGTGCAGTTCGATCCTGGACGACACCGTTCCTACAACTATTCATCGGACGACACGTAGGTTATGGCTTTCCCTACCTATAAATACTATAACTGCATTAATTAGTATCCTTTGGTGGGTTTTTTTGGGTTGGTACCCCAGACCTTGCCCGTCTTTTCTGTCTGTTTATTTCATACGTTTATTGTAGTATTCATGTAGTGTTGTATATTACCCTTGTGGTCCTGTGTGCCCTTGTATTGACTCTGGAACATAGATGGTGGCTTATTTGGGAATATCTGCGAGTCCCGGACATAGAGGTATCCTTCTAGGTTGGTTATGAATGTTGTAGAGCTGTTGAGCCTGTGCAGGGCTGATAGGAAATGTTTGTGAGCCATTTTGGGCTACTCTATTATTTGCGAGCATATCATACATGAAAAGGTTTTCCCTGCATGTTTTACTACTGATTTCGCTCGGGGCCTATTATAATTGATTTTCTAAACTTTGCATGGCTCCGAGGTCCTGTTTTAGGTAATGTGACTTTGAAAGGGTTTTGAAACTAGGTTTCATGAAACCTCTCGAAGTAGAGAGGATACTATGATGATTTGATTGCTGGTTTTCATCCTGATACTAGGATCGGCTAGATCGTAGAAATAAACATTGTTTTCTATGGAATTAAACCTGAATACGAGCCAGGCACCCTGTTTAAGGATTTTGATACTTGATCTCTGTTTTAGACCCGGATACGCTCCTAGCACCCTCGATGAGGTTTATCGAGATATGATTACTGATTTAGACCCAAATACACTTCGAGCACCCTTTGACGGGGTTTATGAGATTACTACTACTGATTTAGACCTGGATCAAATTCGAGCACGTACTATGAGATCCCGATTGTTGAGATAATTGAGTTTTGTGTTAGTATGTGGTCTACGAGTAGACTTCCATGGATCCTACCATTCCAGAACAAGTGTAACGGGCCGACGGTGATCGGAGGGAGGGGTGTATGGCAGAGTAGAGGTACTCAGGAGAATTCCTTCCATGGATCCCGCCATTATTGGACTTTAGGGGCAAAAGAGGGAGTAACATACAACAGTGCGATGACACTTGATTATAGATTCATCATATCACATCATCATACATATTTCACTCAGATTCCACCCTTGTTTGCTGTGTTTTTAGTGTATGCTTCGATTGTATGGGTGTTGATAAGTCAGTAATCTACCAACTTATTGAGCCTATATCCATAAATTATTTCTATGATTTGAGTTGATTTAGAGGTTCTTATAGTCTTTATTGATGTCCATGCAGGTACTCTTGATAAAATATGAAAAACTAGGATATGGACCCAAAAAGAGACAAAAATGAGCTTAGTGTGAAGAGTTGAGAAAGGCTGAAGAATCTGCCATGGGATGCGGTGGTTGTGCGACACTCACAAGCCGAGGTGCTGTTGACACCTCCTCGGCATGAAGCTACCAAAGTTGCTAAAGATTCTGCAAAGGAGCGCGGCCGCTGTACGAAGCGCACATCTCGTGGTGTGAAATGCACCACCTTCACATGAAGCCCACAATTTCAGCTGAAGTCACTAGTCGAGTTGAAGCAGGTGTACGATGCGCACATCGCGACGTGCAAACCGCATGTCGCATTGCACACCTCCCAAAGGGCAGACTTGTCTTAATTTTATGTGACGACTTAGGAACATATAAAAGGCAATTTTAGGTTTAATTTGTATATACAATACTTCAGACATGATTCTGAGGGAATAGTTTTTGCTTTGTAAATAATTTTCCACCTCCATTGAGAAGAGGGTTTCAATCTAAATCTCTTGGTTAACAATTTGTGTGCCTAATTTGATTCTAGAACTTGAGATTCAGCTATAATGGATGGGAATTTGACTTACCTAGATGGTATCTCTTCTTCTCCTACTATGAGTGGCTAAATTCTCTTGTCTAGGGGCGTATTGATGATGGATGCTTAGCTAATGGGTGTAGGTGTTGTTAATTCACCTTTATAATTGCTTATTTGACATGGGTCTAGTAATTTCACCAAGTTTTAATCCAAAAATTAGTGGTTGCAAACATTAATTTACATTACTTAGCTATGTGATTTCTCGGGAGAGAATTTCCATAGTCGTGGATGTGAAATTGCTAGTGGGTACTTGGGAATCCATCTAGATTGGACGCTAGGAATAGCTCTAAAAGCAGGAATCTCCCATTTAAGGGTCTGAGCTAGAAATAAGATGACCTCCCCAAGCTAATGTTGGTTGATTGTTTATCACATCGATGATGTTCTAACCAAAATCATCGGAAATGTGGATGTTGATCGAGAGATAGCATTCCACACCTATGACAAATGCTATTCATGTCAATAGGTGAGAGTAGAAGTAATTTAATGATTACCCCAGCCTATAGCTAATGCCCCATTGGATATGCATCCCTAGTCTTCTAAATAACTTGGTACACCCATCTTTAGTTTTATTGTTTTTTGTTGAATTGTGTTAGTAGTGACAACTTTCCCAATTCCCCCTATCTTTTTACTTGTTTTTGTTTAAACAATTACTCTCGCCTTGAAATCAACTCATACAATCTCTAGTTGGCTAAGTCAAGTACCTTGGGTACGACCCCGACATCCATTGGGTTTATAAATTTGATTTTGCTGCACGATCATCGTGGCCTCCTAATTGGAGAGTACGATTTAAGCATTCATAAAAAATAGTGCCGTTGCCGGGGACTTGAGTGTTAGCTAATTTTTAATTGTTGTTTTGAAGTCAAATTGAGAGTATTTGTTTTCTTTTACTTTTTGTTGTTTTTGTTGATTGAGTAGGCTAGCGATGAACGAAGCCGATGATAATGAGAGCATTTGTGGCTTCGACAATGCTAATGCTGCTGAGCCTATGATCCAAGGAGGTATAGGTGCAATCCGCCTACCCGCCAGGGTGGGAAATGTTGTCTTCCACGTGACAAGCACCATGCTCCACTTGATTCAAATGTAGGGCCTATTTGATGGAGCGGCCCATGAAGATGCTAAATGACATATTTGGAATTTTGTGGAGATTTGCCAACTATTCATCTTCCAACATATCTCCCAAGAGTCCATCCGATTGCACCTATTCCCCTTTTTATTGACGGGGGAAGCCACATTGTGGTTGGAAGAACTGTCGGATGAACTATCGGATGACTCTATCACATCTTGGGATGAGTTGGTTGAGGCATTTACCTCAAGATTCTTTCCTCCATCTCGAATGATGAAGCTAAGAGATGAGATTACCAACTTTAGGCAGCTCCCGGATGAGCCCCTACATGAGGTTTGGCTACGATTCAAGAAGAAGCTTCTTTTGTGCCCAAACCATGCGTTGTCAAACAATGTGTTGCTCCAAAGCTTCTACCAGTGATTAAACTCCGTGAACAAATCAGTGGGTGATAACCTTGGAGATGGCATCTTCATGGATTTAAAATTCCCCATTGCCTCGGTGTTATTAGAAGGAATGACCAAGACTAACCAAGCTTGGCACACGAGAGAGGCAGAGGTGCCAACTTCGGGAACGCACTCAACAATCCTAACTAATGAAATGAGAAAGAAACATGAGGAGCGAGATGAAGCTTTGGCAAAAATGATGACTCAAATTTATTTGATGGCCAAGCATGTAATGGGAGATGGTGTTAAGAAGGTGAATGCAGTGACTACATCAGAGATTCAAGTGATTTATGTATAGCTTATGACTGAGGTTGATGGTAAGCTATGCTTTGTGTCAGCGGGTTCTAGCCCCGGGTATTAACGCCCACGGTAGGAGAATCAAGATTTGATTAGAGACAAAGAGAGGGATGGAAATTGGCTTGACAGAGATAAGGATGGTGATTGTTTCAATCACCAGAGTTTGAATCCCTATATTCCTCCGAACAAGGCGGACTCTCTCTACCAACCGGGCATAAGCAACTCCGGCCAATCCAAGCTAGAGGACATGCCATCCTTGGTTCTCAAGAAGGTGGACACGACAAATTCAGGAGCAAGTGAGCTAAAGAGTGATGTTTCAACACTTCACCAAACTGTGAGCTACCATAGTGCCTCGATCAAGCATCTTGAGGCCCAAATGACCCACATATAAAGCCAAATAAACCCTCAGATGAAAGGGACGTTGCCTAGCAACACCATCGCTAACCCCAAAAATGATTAAGGATTTAGGTAGTATCGTCGTGCTGTGACATTAAATCAAGTGCTTCTTGAGAGGAAACCCAAGTTTCTTTCTTTATTTTTGGTTATCTTGTGTTGTTTTTGGTGTTTTTATAGGAATGCATGGATGGAGAAATTAAACATGGGAACGCAAGGCAAAAAAGAGTCGTGCGGTGGACTGTGCAGACCACACAAGCAATTATGCGTATCGCACAGCCTATCGCACGTCACATAAGAAGACCTGAAGGAAATCTAAAAAAATGGGAGGTGATGTGCACCGGGCCGTGCGGACCGCACGAGCCCAAGTGCACATCCCACCTTCATCGCACGATGGCATAGATGCCTGGGCAAACCCAGGGGTAACACAGGGGGCTTGTGAGATACGCCATGTGGTCCGCACAGTGCCTGGTGTGAATCGTATGTCATGGCGTACGAAAGGTAAATTTGAATTTTAATTGACCTAACCCATTGACCGACCCAACCCGGAGATGACCCGGCTGACTTTTCTTCTTTTTTTTTCTTTTAAAACTGCCTCTTCTCTTCCCTTTCCACCATCTTTCTCCACAACTCCCAAAATTTCCTCTCAAACTTCTCTCTAAATCCCTCAAACTCTCCCAAAACCTTTTTCTCCTCTTACCCAACATTCTCCGCTAAGCCCCCACCGTCGCCGTCGTCATTATCTAGGAAGGCCTTGTGGGTCACCATTGTTAGAGTTCAAGAAGCTTCGATTTTCACTCTTCCCTTCATTATCTTCACTTGTGGTAAGTTCCCCGATGTTAAAAAGTTGTTTTAATGAATGATGGGAACTCATATTGTGAATCATGCTTAGTAAAATTGCCATTTTGATTTTGGGTGAGATCCAAAAATTTTGGGTCCCCAATTTGAGTTGTTTTTGATAATATAGCATAGAATCAACTTGGTAGGGCTTTAATTTTATGAATGCATGGTTCATTAGTAGTAATGTTTAGCCTTGAAATCTGTGTTGGGGTAAAGTCTGAGTAACCCACTCGTGACTAGTGCTTGAGTTGGCTCGATGATAGATTGGGTGACGTTGTTCTTAAGGGAAAATTGTCATTTTTCACGAGGTTTTGATTGATAGATTACTATTGAGGTTCAATGTTGCAAATTGTATGCCTACAATCCTTGTTGAAAATCTTTTTAGGGTGTATGTTTGGTGAAGGGAAGGTTGATTGTTGCTATGCTTATTGGTGCCCATTGTGCAAAAAAGTCTTATTGTTCTCGATGATAGACGTGGTAATTTCCATCTTAAGGGAAATCTTTGAGTCCTTTCTTGATTGTGTTTTTGTCGATAGAAATCCGGGGAAGTCTGAGTACCAGAAAGTTAAGGTCATAATCCCTTTTTCCCTTTTGTTTAATGTGATTTGGTTGTTGTGTGGTTCAAAGTGTCGAGGCACATCTTTCTCTATGAATAATATGTATAACTCACAAGAACACAAGGAACTAAATATTCCAATTGTGCCATTATGTGTTTCGCATATGATGCATAAATCTTGATGTGCGGGGCACAGAAGGCATCGCACAAAGTTGAAAAGAATGAGCAGGTCACTGACCTGAGGGGCAACTCATGGTGCGACACGCACTCCTGATGGTGCGAATCGCATCAGCATCGTACCTCAGTTAAAAAAATCCCTGAAAGTTCTATGGGCTTGTGTGACAGCACATGCGACGCGCACTCCTCCTGTTGCATTTCGCATGTGGTCTGCACAAGACAACAATTACCTACTTTGTTTCTCTAATCCATTGCATTCCATCCTTTGTAGTTGCTAACTTATTTTTAGGCTGTGTTTTTGTCTCTTGGCTCATAATCTCTGGTTGCAGAATATGTCTTCTAACAGACGACACATAGGAGGCCAATCTAAACAAAGGTCGGCTATAGAATAAGCAAGGCTCCATTTCAGAGTAGAGGGCATGAAAGCCTACTACAATCGAGACAAAAACAAAACTTTTAATGTGGAGCAACACTTTAATTTTGGGAAAGTTTGAGACGAGCTACCCAATATGCACCATCAGTTTGTTGTTAGAGAGTGGCATCCATTTCAAGACGTGCCCGGGGGATACTATGAAGAGATAGTCTGAGAATTCTTTTCAGCTTACCAAGACATAAAGGATACCAAGGGCTATAAAGGTCCCAAGGACAAGTTCCCAAATCTAGATGCGGTCATCGTCTGGGTTAAGAAAGTGTCCATCACCCTCGCCGCCATCCATGTTATTTATTGGGAACACCTAATCAATCCTGCACTAGCTCTCATGGCTAGATTGATGGCCGAACCAAAGCCATATCAGGAGACAACCCCCACCATTGCTTTGGGCACCCATGTGTGGTCTACTATGGGTGGAGATATACCGAGGAGGTCCTTGGTTTTTGAGGCGCGGTTTTGGTATGATCTAGTTTGCAAATATCTTCTCCCCTCTCAAAATGACCAAAAGATAACTCAAGAGGGTGCCATTCTATTCGAGGCTATCATGACGGGGGAACATGTAAACTTTGGAGAGGTAGCATCAATGGTAATACAGAGGAATGCCCATCGCGGAAATGATTCCCTCTCTTTTTCGGTCTTGATCACCAAGCTGTGTGATAAATATGATGTTCCTACTCTTCCTTGTGACAAGTTTTCTCATGCCATCGGGGTCATTAATCTTGACAAAAAGACAGACAGAGATGCCCCAAGATTTAAGAAGAAAGGGACTGAACAGATGAGTGAGCTTGACAGTGATGAGCTTGGTGCTAGTGTTGGTGCTTCATATCCCTCTCGGACCATTTACGAGGCACTAACACATGCTACCACACCTTCTATGACCAAGAGTGGGCAGCAGGATATGGTATACAAGATTCATAATCATGAGAAGCAGTTGGCCGACTTAGCCATTAAATTGCCCGAAATAATCAATAGGGCAGTCAAGAATTCAGTGAAGGGGGTGGTAGAGAGCTTGAACACATTGTGCAAGTGGGTTGATGTCATAGAGGGGGAAATCTCTAAACTTCAGAAAGATGTCGACAAGGCCAAGGGCAAAGGCCCTATAGTGCAGGAGGATTTGATGACATTACCTCTACCTCAAAAACTTTTTGGCCCCTTGGATGACTTATTTGCTGCCTATGATAATGAGGAGCTGCTCGATAATGATTATAAAGAGTTGGATAACTATGAGAACCCTAATTTTCAGCAGGCTCTTCGTGATTCCACTATTTCTGCGAACTCCCGATGGAGTGGTGCTGGCCCGAGTGGTAAGAATGTTGAAGAAGAAGCTACTGCTGATGATGGTGATGTCGAGGATTAAGTCCTCCAGGGAGGTCCACCCTTTTTCCCATTGCACTATGAGCATTGAGGGCAATGCTTCTTTTATGTGGAGGGGGTGGCTTTACTTATTTGCTTTTGATACCCGTGAGTGGACTTGAGACAATTTATTACCCTTCTCGGGCCTAGTTGACATTTTTGCTTAGTTTTATTTGGCCCTTATCGGGAACATTTAGGATGATGATTTTAATGCCATTGATTTTCTTTTGTTAAGATTATGTTTTTGCTTTACTTTTTACATTGAGCTTAATTGTGCCCTCGCCGGGCTTGAATTTTATTGAGTGTGTGCCGGGTTAGTCTTACATGCCCCATTGTTCCACCACCCGTGCCTTGAAAATGCGCTAAATGCCTATGCCTAGGTTTGTTCTTGAATGAAATTATGAGAGCAAATTCATTATCGCCTTATTAATAGTAGTGTAGAAATAAACTCCAAGGGTTTTCTTAATATTACGGTTCTTTCCCAAGGAGAATTTTTTTTGAATATTTTCTTTTCCTTTTCTTTTGTTTTGTGTGTCGAACCGGTTGGTGTTTCCCTATGATAGATTTAGAGGTGACTTTCTTAAGGGAAAATGCCAAGTTTTAGTTAGAATTGAGTCCGTAAGTGCTTGTCTCGAAATGGGCCCACTGAAAAAAAATTCATGGCAATTTATTTTTGAAAATGAAAGGAAGAAGGGAAATGAATTTTTGAGAAAAAGCATTCTCTTGTCATGACTTGCACACTTTCACTTTGGCTTGATTGACTCACAAACGAGTGTGTAATGAACTCGGAATAGCTTGTCAAAAGTCATTTTCCCCAATTGATTATGGGACTAATGAATGAAGTTTTGTGGCATGATGCCTTGTGTGGTGAGGCTGTACCTTCATTCTTGTGCATAAGTGTCGTCTAGAACTTGCCCCGAATGTGATTCAAGGCAAAATTCTAGGTGTAACCGAGCTTGGAAGATGACCTTAGGCCCTTTTTGATAAGCCACTTCACCCAAATGACTTCCCAATGACATCAAATCCTAGTTAACCCCTTTGAGCTTGTGACCATTCTTTGGCACCTTGTCAAAACCTTGACCTTTTTGGAACCTTTATTTTGGCACCCATCCTCCCTAATAGCTTGAAAATGAAATCTAGGCTAAAAGCCTAAGTTTGGGGAGGGGAACAAAAGACAACATAGGCAAATGCCTAAGTTTGGGGGTGCATATGATTAAATAAGGAGAAAAAAGGAAGTGAACTTCAAGTGCAAGGTAGAACCTTAATTTCAAATTGAAAATTGATCCAAAATATCAATCCAATGAGCAAATTGAAAAGCAAAATTTTGTTCTTATAAGTGAAGGTGATATATGGTGTGAATGATCATGATTTAAAAAGGAGAAATCTTGGGTTGTGCGAGGGAGGAAAAAGGTGAAGTTGAAATGGAAAAATGTGAGCGGTGTTCGAAATAATAAGAAAGAGCATTAGGGAGGTGTAGTCACTTCAACCAAATGATATCCTCACCTTAGCCCTAGCCAACATCGTAACCCGCAAGGCCTTGGTGATTCTGAGCTTGGCTACCCTACATTAGTGGTGAGTGGCATCATGCACTCGAATTAAAGTATAGAGTCTCTATTTCAATTGAGGGGAATGAATGAGACAAGTTATGTGGTGAATCTCGAGGCAAACCTTGACAATCCATTCCAATGACTTTAGAAGCTTAAATTTCTTGTTTTGAATAGCAAATTCCTTTGATTTTAAATGAGAAATGATGTCCTTTTGAAAAGGTTTTGAAATGACCAATTGCATTGAGTTTGTGGTGGTCCAAATTGAGATGAGCATAATAGTTGATTTCTTTGTTTTTTGTCTTTTATTTGTTTATTTTTCTTAAATTTTTAGTGTAGAGTAGACTTTTGTGCCTTTATTGAGCCTTAGCATAATTCATTCCTAGCCTTGTGAGTATCTTGCTTGAGGACAAGTAATAGTTCAAGTTTGGGGGTTTGATAAGTCGGTAATCTACCCACTTATTGCGACTATATCCATGTATTATTGCTATGCTTTGAGTCAATTTAGAGGTTCTTATGGCCCTTATTGATGTCTATGTAGGTACTCTTGATAAAAGGTGAAAAACAAAGATATGGACCCAAAAAGAGACAAAAAGGAGCTAAGTGTGAAGAGTTGAGAAAATCTGAAGAATCTGCCATGGGATGCATTGGTTGTGCGACACGCACAAGCCGAGGTGCGGTTCACATCTCCTCCGCATGAAGCTGCAAAAGTTGCTGAAGATTTTGCAAAGAAGTGCGGCCGCTGTGAGACGCGCACATCCTATGGTGTAATGCACCACCATCAAACGAAGCCCACAATTTTAGCTGAAGTCATTGGTCGAGTTGAAGCAGGTATACGACACGCACATAGGGACGTGCAAACTGCACGTCGCATCGCACACCTTCTGAAGGGCAAACTTGTCCTAATTTTATGTGATGACTTGGGAACATATAAAAGGCCATTTTAGGCTTAATTTGTATATACAATACTTCAGACCTGATTCTGAGGGAATAGTTTTTGCTTTGTAAACAATTTTCCACCTCCATTGAGAAGAGGGTTTCAATCCAAATCTCTTGGTCAACAATTTGTGTGCCAAATTTGATTTTAGAACTTGAGATTCAGCTATAATGGATAGAAATTTTACTTACCCAGATGGTATCTCTTCATCTACCACTATGAGTGGCTAAATTATCTTGTCTAGGGGTGTATTGATGATGGGTGCTTAGCTAATGGATGTGGGTGTTGTTAATTCACCTTTATAATTGCTCATTTGATATGGGTCTAGTAATTTCACCAAGTTTTAATCCAAGAATTGGTGGTTGCAAACATTAATTTACATTACTTAGCTATATGATTGCTCGAGAGAGAATTTCATAGTTGTGGATGTGAAATTTCTAGTGGGTACTTGGGAATCCATCTAGATTAGAGGCTAGGAATAGCTCTAATCGCAGGAATTTCCCATTTAAGGGTCTGAGCTAGAAATAGGACGACCTCCCCAAGCTAATATTGGTTGATTGTTTATCACACCGATAATGTTCTAACCTAAATCATTAGAAACATGGATCTTGATCGAGAGATAGCATTCAACACGTATGACAAACGCTATTCATGCCAATAGGTGAGAGTTGAAGTGAATTAATGATTACACCAGCCTATAGCTAATTTCCCATCGGATATGGATCCCTAGTCTTTTAAATCACTTGGTACACCCATCTTTAGTTTTATTGATTTTTGTGGAATTGTGTTAGTAGTGACACCTTTCCCAATTCCCCCCATCTTTTCACTTGTTTTTGTTTAAACAATTACTCTCGCCTTGAAATCAACTCATACTATCTCTAGTAGGCTAAGTCCGGTCCCTTGGGTATTCCCCCGACATTCGTTGAGTTTATAAATTTGGTTTTATTTCATGATTGATGTGGCCTCCTAATTGGAGAGCACAATTTTGAGCGTTCATCAGGCGGCCGGAGTGTTTATTTTCACTTGATTGCGTTCCTTGATTGTATGGGTGGTCGTTGTGACTGTAGGTAGATTATATTACTCCTGTCATTTTATATAGCTAGTTATGGTCCTTGGTTCTTGTGGATTGGTAAGTTTTAGCCTGTTGAGGCTCCGAGTTTGGCTTGAGTATTGAGGGGCTAGTAAAACCTATTTCTTTGAGGCACCATCGTGTGTCCTCCTGAGCAGTTGTGATTTATTGGATGTTGTTCCTTATCTTGATTCTGAGTAGAAATCTTGGTTCTGGTGGTTTAGTTATTTCGTTTTAGCTTATAAGCTTTCAGATGGTTCCTGGTTCATGCTTATCTTGAGAGTTGGTGTTTTTAGTATGTTTTCAGTACTTATATAGCTTCTAGTTTATTATGTTGGATTGATTTTCTTCTTTACCTTCTTACTTGAGGTTACCAGTATACTCCTTGTTTCTAATTCTCTTTGTCTTTATTTATAATATTTGTTGCAAGGATCCGTGGTGCTTCCCTCTTTCTTACACCTGTGTTTCTGTGTTATGTATATCTTCTATTCTAGCATTGTATCTTGTAACTCTTGGTTGTCTACTCTCTGTGCTAGTTCCTTGTGCCTTCTCTATTGTTTCGTTGACTTCATTCTTGCTATCTACTTTTTACTATTTTTATATCTTATATGCGCTCAGTCGGCCAATGATGCCTACTGAGTACCCGTTGTCTTGGTTCTCATACTACACTTCTGCATCTTTCTAGTGCAGATAGTTGAGCTTTCGCCGTTGATCACATTGGAGACTCACGCAGCTTTTGGATATTCTAGACTAAGGTGAGTGCTTAGCGGTCAGGGCTTGACCATATCTCATTTTTTGTGCTGTTACTCTTTGTATATTCAGAGACAATTGTACTTATCATTTTGTTACTTCCAGCACCTGTATTCTATTAGAAGCTTTTGTACTATCGATACCAAGTTTAGGGGGTTGGTATAGTATCATTGGTATGTATATTTTGGGTTGTTTCTTTCGCATTGTCTTATCTTTATATTCTACTTCAGCTTATTTTTATTTATTTTACATATTGGTTAGGTAGTAGCGCATTACTAATCGATCTGAGCTACGGAAATTGATTCTCCTACTGGGGGGTTGTAGGTGCCATCATGACTTGAGAAATCGGGTCGTGAAAGCTTGGTATCAGAGCTCTAGGTTCATCATTGTCATGGTAGAGAAGCAAGTTTCTAAGTAGAGTCTCGTGGATCTATACAATGACATCCGTATCCTATCTGCGGGAGGCTACATGGCATTGTTAGGAAAAGTTTCATCTTCTTGGCTCCTTATCGTGCCTTCCTGGCTCTATGGACTTCTAAAATTTGGTTGTTCCATTCCTTCTCAGCTTTCTAAGATGAGTTCGACATTGAGAGATGTCGAGGTTTCTGTGCTGGTTGCTTTAGTCCTTCCATCAGCGCCAGGACTTCAGAGTGAGAGTTTACTGCATCAGATAGGGGGTGTGGGACCAGCCCAACTTCCGATTGGATTCATAGCTACCACAGTTCTTCAGGACAACGTGGCTAGGAATCTGAGTCCTCCAGTGGGTATTTCAGTACCTAGTTCTCTGAGCGGTGTTTCAGTTAGGGTTGAGCTTCTAGTTCTCCAGCAAGGTTGTATGTCAATTGGACTATGAGGAGAGATTTCATGATATGGTTAGGCATACTGCTAGGTTTGTGCCATCAGATCTTGATAGAGTTTAGAGCTTTGTTGGAGGTTTGATTTCACTGCTCCGTATAGAGATTGAGCATTTGGTTACAGTTTGGACTACCTTCCTTCATGTAGTGGATCATGCGTGGGCTATCGAGAGTTTATGTTTTAAGGCTTATGGAGGTGGTGCTAAGAGACATCATCGCCAGGATAGTTCCTCAGGTTTTTAGGCTCGAGGTATGCGGTTCTCCACCAGAGATAGGTTCCATTGCTTCTTATATACCCAGCCACTTTCAGTTACTCCACAGGTTTCAGAGGGTGTTAGTACAGGACATGTTGAGCAAAATGGATATGGTACTAGTAAGATTACTTGAGGTTCACATTCAGGTTGTGTAGGTTATTGTGGCTGGTCAGGTTCAATGAGATCTTCCCGCCCACATGTATTCAGTGGAATTTGCTTTCAGTGCGGTGGGTATGGGCATTTTGTTAGGGATTGTCCCATTATTCCACCATCCAATCAGCAGGGTCAGCAGAAGTTATCTCCCATGGCTTCAGTGCCACCAGCTAGAGATGGAGTGTAGGGTACTAGGGGTGGTCCCTAGGTTGTTAGAGGTGGTTTTCATTCCAGTGGTTCAGGTAAAGTTTGTTATCGGTGTGGTGAGCATGGGCACCTTGCAAAAAATTTCCCCACGATTGCGTATCCTAGTCAGCCTGGTTGTTATGATTGTGGAGTTCTTGGTCACTTTTCTAGAGATTGTCCCCGGTGAAGGATGGTTGAGCCTTCAGCTTTGACTACTCAGTCTAGAGTTAGACCCCATCAGTATGATGCCCCTCTTGGTGGGCCCGAGGTAGAAGTTCCTTATATCATTGCTCCAGGTTAGGCTTTTGTTACCTTCAGCTTCTGGTAGTCCTTCTCACATTGTGATTCTATCCCTTCTGTCATTTATTTCCTTATATGCTTACCTGCTACTTGTTTAGTTGATTGGCTACTTGAATTGTAGTATCTATGCATTGTTTTATTGGTAGTTTATTCCTTAGTAGTGGATGGGGTGATTTATCCTTGTGAGGTGTTTTACTCGGAATTGTAGCTCATGGGTAGTTCTTGTTACTTTGTTTCTGGTTGGGTTTGTTTCCTGTTTCGCTGTGGCTCCAGACTTGTGCTGAGTCTTTCCTTTTTGAGCAGTCCTAGTTAGTTGATGCCTAGGCTATTTTCTAGCATTTCTAGAAGTTCTTTTGTTCGTTTGGTGTTACCAGTGGTTGTGCCATAGTTTGAGCCTTTTTCTTGAGTTGAGAGGTGTCGATTATGCTAGCGTGCATTGATTGGTTTGGTTTTATTGGGTGTTTAGAGTCGACCCTCTTTGTTTGGTTGGTTTAGGAGGTTGGCAGGTATATGGGTTTTTCCCATACTCTTCCTCAATTTCTTGTCCGGTTGGGTTGTATTATTTTTTCCCCAGTTCCAGTTAGAGTGAATTTCGATTGGAGCTCTCTAATTGAGCTTTTAAATCAGTATTGTGATTGAGTTTGGCTTTAGCATTTGTGACTATGTGTTGATCGTAGACTCGTGGTTGAGTTGTATTCATAGCATATTGGGTGAGTCAGGCATCTTGCCTATTTTCTCCTGCCTTGTTTAGTTTTGACAATGTAAGTATGGGAGCTAAAGAAATGGCTCCATATTTGATTTGAGAAGGAGTTTGTAGGGTTTTGTATATGCTAAGAAAGGGTTCGTTTAGTTGGAAAAGGAGGGAGATGACTGCTTGATTCATGCTTATGTGTTTTAGTAGTTGACTGAGGTGAGGACGGAGGTTTGCCTTGGGTTGTGTGTTGGTGATTTGATTCGGCCATTTATAAATTGTAGTGGTTTTTCCCTCGAGCAGGTTGGGGTTCAGTAGCATCTACGAATTGGATAACTTGTTATTAAAAGCCTAGTTGCCTTTGGTTCCTAAGGGTTCATTGGAAGCATACAGGTTCGACAAAGACTTTGGTTGGCAATTCTAAAGTTGGGTTTCAGAATTATGGGCTAGCAAACTACTCGGGATAGTTCATGGTTGGTTCTTTTGGTTGCAGCTTCTTGGGTTAGAAGGCATTGATTTCGGACAACTTAGCTTACCCATTTTAAGTGTAGAGTGACAGTTGGCCTTGGACACCTAGTCCTTGGCTAACCTTTGAGTTAGGCTAGACATTCCAGATTTTTATAATGTTCAAGATAGTACGAGATTCCTTCTACCATATTATGATAGACTCCGCGGTGTGAGTTCAAGATTCAACAGTGGTGTATGCTATATGTGATCAGGTTGTGCGAGTTGAGGCTAGTGAGGCTATTTTATGTTCTAATGGTACTTTGAGATTGATCATTGCCTTCATTGCTTATAGTTTGAAATTCTTGTTTAGTTGGGTCTTCAAAGGTTGTCTTTTATGCGGGGTTCTAGTGTTGGTTAGACTCGGCCAGTGTGGACTAGAAGTTAAGTATGTTGTGTTCTTCGAGATAGTTGGTTTGTGTGCTGGTACAGTAGAGGGGTTGATTTGAGCCATAGGGATGAGTTGAAGGTCTATGCAAGGATTTCTATGGCTAGATGTCAACTTTGAACCCTAGGCACCTTTTCCACTGCCTTTGGGGTGTTGTGACTTGATATTCGTCGTATGCTAGACTCCTTCTTTAGTTGAGATATGTAATACAATTTCAAATCCAAATGGCGTTCGAGTATTCGAAGAAACAACAATAGTTCTTAGAGTTGGGAGTTTAGTTGATGATTACGGACTTCGTGGTAGGCTTACCATACTCTTTGCAGGATCTTGATTTTTTTTTGGGTTGGTTAGGCAGATTGGCTGGTGCATTCATACTCAGTTAATTCATATTGTGTCTGATTCAGTGAGGTTGGTTTCGTCCTGCAGTTTTGAAGTTCTTCCCTTAACACAGGGTATTCGTACATGACTTTCCTGACTTGGATGTGCAAGCTTCAGTTGGGTTCAGTTATCGGGTTTGATGTTAGTAGAGGTATTCGTCCTTGGGTCGGTGGTAAGTTAGGCTAAATCTACTACAGTTTTCAAGTATGTGCGTTGGGTTAGTGTTTTGGATGTCAAGGGATAGTGGGCTATATGTAGGCTTGGGAAGAGTTTGAGTGAAAAGGATGGCTTCGCTTATAGTGAAGTTTAAGCGGGAACTATGGATCTCCAGTGTGTCAGTTGATGCTTCGAGGGTTGTTTGAGTGTTCAACTTACATGAAGCTTCCTATTCGTGGTGCAAAAAGATTCAGTTCAGAATAAAAGGGGCTTGCAAGTCAGCGGGTTCATGAGTTAGAATTTTTGGTGATGGCTTTCCTGGTAAACATGGTCGCAGTTTCAAAGATTAGAGTTTTTTGTATTGGTCGCCTTGCTTTTATGGTTTCAATGTTGTGTCAGTGTTTTCCGATTGAGATTCTCGAGGTGCAGTTTGGGTTGGCAGACCCTTGGTGTTTTGAAGTTTGAATTGGATTCTAGCTTGGCTAGTAAAGGGGTTTTGGCTTGGTTGCTTTTGTGCGTTCTGTACTGTTGGGTTTCATCCGGTCGTGGAGGCTACCCGGGGTGTCCGAGAGAGTAGTGTGGGTTGTGTATCTGCAGTTCTCTTAATCTCTAGTCTTTCTTTCTTTCCTGACTTTTGAGGATGAAAGTCTTTTTAGTAATGGATGATGTAATGACCCTCCGAGTAATTTACGCGTGTTCGCCTTTCTTGTATCATTAGAGCTTGCATGTAGTGGCCCCAAATCATTTATGGCTTGCTAGGACTGGTAGTTCGGTGCCCGGGCCATTTGTTTGGTCTTTTTGGTCGTTCCTTATTTTAGAGCTTTACGATTTTAAAATCATTGACTTTAGTCGTCATTCTTCGTGAACGTGCTCAGAATCAAATTTCTATAGTTTCATTAGCTCTGGAGCATGGACTTTCGTCTAGTAGGACTTTTGGTCAGGATTCGGGAGCTTTTCAGCTTTGAATTCTCTCTCATTTTGTGTTTTCAAGCTAGTTAGGCTTGTTTGGTTGACTTTGGTCAACATTCGGAGAAGACGGCCTCTGATGGAAATTCTATCAGTTTTTTTATCTCTGGAATGCCGAGTTTGTGTTAGGTAATTGGTTGGTTTGGGTCTCGGGTGATCCGAGCTTATTTTGGGTGTTTGGTTGGAGTTAGTTAGTTTTGACCTGGGTCAACAGTCCTGCGAGATGACCTCGTATGGAAGTTTCGTCGATTCTGTTGAGTCCGAAATGTCATTTCCACTCTAATAGCATATTTGGTTTGTGAGTATCGGATTTTTGATTGTGTCTGAAATACCCCATAGAAGTCTTGGGCACTCCTGGTTTTCTAGTGCTGGTATGGACGAAATTTTGTTCATTGCAATCTCAAAGGTCGTGATGGTCTGACTTTTTGTTCATCGCGATCTCGAAGGGTTCTTTGCGATAGCGATGAAGAACCACTTTGTTCATTGTCATCGCGAAGGATTTTCTCGCGATAGCGATAAAGGCCCTGCTCCATTGTTCATCACGATCTCGAAGGCTGACCATCGCGAACGCGATGAGTTGGCCAGTTTGTTCATCGTGATCTCTAAGGTTTTTCTCGAGATTGTGATGTACAAATCCATGTCTGTATATACACCTTCTACTTCGTTTTCTTTACCCACAATCCATTTCCTCCATTATTCTTGAGCTCCAAGCTCCTAATTTTTATGTGGGCTTTTTCCAAGGTGTTGGTGTGATTATTTTACGGTCCGTGATCAATTTCTCGCCTTCAATTCGTAAGTTCTAACTTTTAAATTCCATAATTCTCCTTTTAATTCTAGTTTGTTCTTGAGTTGTTGGGGCTGTTTTGACCACCTTTCTATGGTCCCTTTCCGCTCAAATTTTTAGCATGTGCTCTCGGGATGGTAAGGAACACATGTGTGTTTTTCATTTCCGGTTTCAAGGTGCGGAGCCCACTGGTTCATTTGTGGCCCTGATTTTGACCCGGTTATGTTTATAGCATTATGGGTATCGTTAGACTCGTATTAACACCTAGATTATTGTATTGATAATATTTTTCTGATTCAGAGCTTCTCGGAGCAGTTCAAGCCTGGATAACGCTGACCCCCGTAACTATTCATCAGATGACAGGTAGGTTATGGCTTTTCCTACCTAGACTCTGCGTATATAGGCTATAACTGCATTAATTAGTATCCTTGGGTGGTTTGTTTTAGGTTGGTACCCCAGACCGTGCCTATCTTTTCTATCCGTTTATTTCATATGTTGATTGTAGTATTTGTGTAGTGTTGTATATTACCCTTGTGGTCCTGTGTGACCTTGTATTGACTCTGGAACTTAGATTGTGGGTTATTTGGGAATGTTCGCGAGTCTCAGACATAGAGGTATCCTTCTAGGCTGGTTATAAATGTTGTAGAGCTGTTGAGCCTGTGCAAGGACGATAGGAATTGTTTGTGAGCCATTTTGGGCTACTATATTATTTGTGAGCATATCATACATGAAAAGGTTTTCCCTGCATGTTTTACTACTGATTTGGCTTTGGGCCTACAATAATTGATTTTCTAAACTTTGCATGGCCAGAGGGCCCGTTTTAGGTAATGTGACTTCGAAAGGGTTTTGAAAATGGCTCTTATAAAACCTCTTGGAGTAGAGAGGATACTACGATGATTTGATTAATGGTTTTCATCCTGATACTAAGATCGACTGGACTGTAGCGCTACACATTTTTTTCTATGGATTTAGACCCGGATATGAGCCAGACACCCTATTTAGGGATTTTGATACTTGATCTCTATTTTAGACCCGGATACGCTCATAGCACCCTCGATGAGGGTTATCGGGATATAATTACTGATTTAGACTCAAATACACTTTGGGTACCTTTTGATGGGGTGTATGAGATTACTACTACTGATTTATACTCAGATCAAATCCAAGCACGTACTACGAAATCCTGATTGTTGAGATATTTGAGATTCATGTTAGTATGTGGTTTACGAGTAGACCTCAATAGACCCTACCATTCTGGACCAAGTGCAATGGGCCAATGGTGACCAGAGGGAGGGGTGTATGGAAGAGTAGAGGTACTTGAAAGAATTCCTTCCATGGATCCCGCCTTTATTGGACCATTGGGGCAACGGAGGGGGTAACATACAACACTGCGATCACACTTGGTTATAGATTCATCATATCACATGATCATGCATATTTCACTCGGATTGCACCCTTGTTTGCTATGTGTTTAGTGTATGCTATGGTTGTATGGGCGGCCGGAGGGTTTGTTTTCACTTAATTGCGTTCCTCAATTGTATGGGCGGCCGTTGGGACTGTAGGTAGATTATATTACACCTGTCATTTCATAGAGCTAGTTATGGTCCTTGGTTCTTGTGGATTGGTAAGTTTTTGCCTGTTGAGGCTCCGAGTTTTGGGCTTGAGTATTGAGGGGCTAGTGAGACCTATATCTCTGAGGCTCCATCGTGTGTCCTTCTGAGCAGTTATGATTTATCGGGCGTTTTTCCTTATCTTAATTCTGAGTAGAACTCTTGGTTGTGGTGGTTTAGTCATTCCATTCTAGGTTATAAACTGTGAGATGGGTCCCATTTCATTCTTACCTTGAGAGTTGGAATTTTTAGTATGTTTTCGTTACTTTTATGGTGTCTAGTTGATTATGTTGGATTGCTTTGCTTCATTCCGTTCTTACTTGAGGTTACTGGTATACTGCCATGTTCCTAATTCTCTTTGTCTTTATTTATAATATTTGTTGCAAGGATCCCAGGTGCGTCCCTCTTTCTTACACCTGTGTTTCTGTGTTATGTATATCTTCGATGCTAGCATTGTATGCTTGTAACTCTTGGTTGTCTACTCTCTGTGTTGGTTCCTTGTGCCTTCTCTATTGCTTCGGTGATTGCTTTCTTGCTATCAGCTATTTACTATTTTTATGTGTTATATGCGCTAAGTCGGCCGATGATGCCTACTAAGTACCTGTTGTCTTGGTGCTCATACTACACTTCTGCATCTTTCTGGTGCAAATATTACTTGAGCTTTTGCCGTTGATCGCGTTGGAGACTCATGCAGCTTTTGGATATTCGAGACTAGGGTGAGCGCCTGGGGGTCGGGGCTTGACCATATCTCATCTTTTGTACTGTTACTCTTTGTATATTCGGAGATAGTTGTACTTATCATATTGTTACTTCTAGAACTTGTATTCTATTAGAAGCTTTTGTACTATCGATAACAAGTCTTGGGGTTGGTGTAGTATCATTTGTATGTATATTTCGGGTTGTTGCTTCCGCGTTGTCTAATCTTTATATTCTACTTCCACTTATATCTGTTCATTATGCGTATTATTTAGGTAGTAGCCCATTACTAACCGTTCCGGGGTATGGGAATTGGTTCACCTATTGGGGGGTTGTAGGTTCCATCATGACCTGAGAAATCGGGTCATCATTTTGTAACTTAAAATATAACTTCTATCTTTTATTACAGAAAGGCCTCAAAAACTGACATAAAGATTTTTTCATTGGACATTTTGAGTGTAGTAATTTCTTAACTCAGTTCAATAAATATAAAGAAACAAAAATAAGTCTTGAGAAGCTAGCACCAGTGGTAGTGATGGGATATCAGTGGAGATCGGCCGAGCCATTAACAGTGACGCCAAAAATTCAAAACAATGACGTAACCAGTCCAAATAAGTTAAAAGTAGAAACATTTCATAAAAGAAGCAACATTTCAAAACAAGCACAAAACCATCTTTTTCATAAAAATTAGGAAAATACAGAATAATAATACAAGTCTTCCAAAAACATGGTGTCACTAACCAAAACCTATATATACCGCTGCCATAGTGTAACTAGCTGGGACTCATTATGCTGTTGCCCTTCCTCAAATCCTTCAAACGAGCTCAATTTGGTAAAATACGTAATCTACATAAGATAATAAATTCTTAGACACCCACAGTGTTATTCTTTTATTATGGGTCTTAAAAGCTAACCCAAACCCACAAGGGAAAAACTGAAATTTTATTTTAAAATTAAGTTACCCATAACGTCAAAAACTAAAATATAAAGTTTTATTGAAAATCGAGTTCAAATCGACCTTCTAATCATCAAAATATGATTTCATAGCTTTAGCTGAAAAATCCCCAATTTTCTCAATTTAAAAAAGTGATTTGAAGGTGAAATCATCAATAAATTATCAGAGAATGTGCAATAAGAGTTTAGAAACACACCCAATGAAGAAATCTTCAACACCCCCTTTTGATTCACCCAAATATGTGTTTCCAAGCTCCCAAAATCAAGTTATGAAGACAAAGTTCAAAAATGGACATATAATTCTGTTTAGGTAAGTTTCCCATTCGCGATAACAGTGCCTCCCTCACTGTCCCAAGGTTGATCTATCTCAACCCATCACAATCAGGATCCCTCCTTCGCAATTGTGATGATCAACATAGATCCTTCTTCGCGAATGGGATGACTAACGTAGATCCTTTTTTGCAAATATGATGAGAAGCTCGTTAACGCGACAAAGAAAACACATGCACCAACAAAACTGAAAAACCAGCAATCAGCCAAATTTCAAAAATATTTGAATGGACCTTCAAGATTTATTCAGAACCCCGTGAAGACAAATCTTATATGCTATTAGACTATATGAAATATTTTGGAACTGTTGGAATTATCAATACACTGATTCATGATCATCTTGATCAAAATCAATTCTTAACTTAGCAGAGATAATTGAGACAAGGTGAGACTGATCTCCCTGGTGGACAAGATGAGGAAAACAAGATTGAGATAGTTTGGACTTGTAAAGAGGAGGTGCGCAGAAGCCCAGTGAGTAAGTGTAAGAGGTTGGACCCAACGAATTTTAGGAAAGGTATAGGTAGGTAGAAGAAGAAATGCAGTGAGGTGATTAGATAGGACATGGCATAGCTCCATCTTTCCGAGGGACATGACCTTAGATAGGAGGTTATGAAAGTCACAGATTAGGGTAGAAGGTGAGTAGGTAGTTGAGCATTTTCTTGTTTCCTAGCGAGATAGATTGATGCATTATACATGTTTCCTGTTTATACCAGTAGTTATAGCATTTGGCTCATAGTTTCCTGTCTTATAACTTTTGTTACTCATTATTTACTGTGCTTTAGTTATCACATTGGTTGGTTATGGGTATTCCTCCCCTTTCGAATGCTATGTTATGTCACGACACAAAAACTCAGGTCATGATGGGACCAACTATAACCCGCCAGTATGTAAGCTATAACCCTTAGCCCAGAATGACAAGAAACGGGCTAATTATAGAACAAGATAAAAATGGAAAATCAATACTAAGGAATAGGGAAACAAGCTAAACATGCATACGTATATATATCGGGAGATAAGGAACAAAATATACAAAATATTCCCCCAAGACCTGGTATCAATCAGTACAAGAGCTACTACAATACAAGGGTACTAGATAAGTACAATATATATACAGAACAATCTCCCAATAATACAAAAAGAGACTAGTCCAAAAATAGAGAGAGATAAAGCAACTCTGGTCACCAAGAACTCACCATTAATCTACGATCAGCAGCTCTGCACGAGGGTGATGTCAATAGACATAACTTGTATTATCACGACACGATTTTTTAGGTCATGATGACACCTACAATCCCCTTCTTGTAGGAAAACCGATCCCCCCTAGCCTGAAATGGTTAGTAATGGGCCACTATCAAATCGAAGGATGCACAAGAAAGATAATAAGCGAAAGCAAGTAGAGAAGCATAGAAAGGGAACGACCAAAATATATACAAGAAAGCTACACCAGCTTACAACCTAGTATTATAGTACAAAAGACACTACTAAATATATACATAATACAAGATGGAGAGTACGAAAGTAAAATATACAACTGTCTCTGAATATACAAAAGAGTAAGCAGTGCCAAAAGAAGAGATATGGCCAAGCCCCGGTCGTTAGGAGCTCACCCTATGTCTCAGATGTCCAAAAGAGATGCACGAGTCTCTACATCAATGGAAATGGCACACACTAGAATCTGCACCAGAGAGATGCAAAAGTGTAGTATGAGCACCAATTCCAAAGCAAGGTACCCAATAGACACCAAAGGCCGACTAGGCATATATAAAATATAAAAGGAGTCGATAAAAGATAAGGAAAGAAAGGAGTCACAGAAGCAAATAGGGTAAAGCACATGGAAGATAGCAATAGATAGAAAGTCTAATGGAATACATGTGAAGTAAGTTAGCCACAAAAAATGTATCACACAACACAGATGAAGGAGTAGAGAAGGCACTTGGATCCTTGCAATAACAGTAAATAAGGAAAAGGTTAAAGAACAAGGCGGTGTACCGGTAACCTCAAATTAAAGGGAGAGAAGGAAAGGCAACTAAACATAAACATGCTAACAATACAACCCACAAGGTAAGGATGATCAAAAAGTAAAATAATAAGTAACTACAATAGGAGTAACTAAGCTAATCTACCTACAATTCCAACAAGTGCCCATACACCCGAGGAACACATTCAAGTGAAGACAAACCCTCTGGTATCCCATAATACCAGAGAGTACACTCAACAAATAGCAAAATAGGAGTAGAACTATGAAGAAATGAATGATATGATATGTCATGCCAGTGGTACCGTATGTACCTCCTCCCATGACTGTAGGCCCAGTAGGTAGGACCCATGGAAGGGATTCCCCCGTATACTTCTACACCCCTGTATACCTCTACTCCCTCGTAAACCCTTTCTCCGAAACTCTCGGCCCATATATAGATGGCAACTTTGAACCCCAGGCACCTTTTTCTCTGCCTTTGGGGTGTCATGACTTGATATTCGTGGTATGGTAGACTCCTTCCTTAGTTGAGATTTGTAATGTAATTTCACAGCAAAATGGCATTCGAGTATTCGAAGAAGCAGCAGTACTTCTTAGAGTTGGGAGCTTAGTTGATGATTACGGACATCGTATTAGACTTACCACACTCCTTGCAGGATCTCTATTTTTGTTTGGGTTGGTTGGGCATATTGCCTGGTGCATTCATACTCTGTTAATTCATATTTTGTCCAATTCAGTGAGGTTGGTTTCATCCTGCAATTTTGAAGTTCCTCCGTCAACACAGGGTATTTGTACATGCCTTTCCTGACTTGGATGTGCAAGCTTCAGTTGGGTTCAGTTATCGGGTTTGATGTTAGTAGAGGTATTCTTTCATGGGTCGGTGGTAAGTTGGGGTAAATCTACTATAGTTTTCAAGTATGTGCATTTGGTTAGTGTTTTGGATGTCAAAGGATAGTGGGCTATAGTTAGGCTTGGGAAGAGTTTGAGTGAAAATGATGACTTCGCTTATAGTGAAGTTTAAGCGGGAACTATGGATCTACAGTGTGTCAGTTGATGCTTCAAGGGTGGTTTGAGTGTTCAACTTATATGAAGCTTCTTATTCGTGGTGTAAAATGATTCAGTTCAGAGTAAAAGAGGCTTGCAGGTCAGCGGGTTCATGAGTTAGAATTTTTGGTGATGGCTTTCCTGGTAAACTTGGTCGTAGTTTCAAAGATTCAAGTTCTGTGTGTTGGGTTCCTTGCTTTTATGGTTTCAGTGTTGTGTTGGTGTTTTCCGATTAAGATTCTCGAGGTTCTGTTTGGGTTGGCAGACCCTTGGTGTTTTAAAGTTTAAATTGGATTCTAGCTTGGCTAGTAAGGGGGTTTTGGCTTGGTTGCTTTTGTGGGTTCTGTTCTTTTGGGTTTCATCCATCTGTGGAGGCTACCCGGGGTGTCCATGAGAGTAGTGCAGGCTGTGTATCCGCTGTTCTTTTAAACTCTAGTCTTTCCTTATTTCCTGACTTTCGAGGATGAAAGTTTTTTTAGTAGTGGATGATGTAATGACCCTCCAGGTCATTAAAATATGTTTGCCTTTCTTGTATCATTAGAGCTTGCCTGTAGTGACCCCATGTCATTTATGGCTTGCTAGGACTGGTAGTTCGGTGCCTGGGCCATTTGTTTGGTATTTTTGGTCGTTCCTTATTTTAGAGCTTTACGATTTTAAAATCATTGACCTTAGTTAACATTCTTGGTGAACTTGCTCAGAATCAAATTTTGACAGTTTCGTTAGCTCTGGAGCGTGGACTTTCGTCTAGTGGGACTTTTGGTCAGGATCCGGGAGCTTTTCAGCTTGGATTGTCTCTCATTTTATGTTTTCAAGCCAGTTAGGCTTGTTTGGTTGACTTTGTTCAACATTCTGAGAAGACGTTCTCTGATGGAAATTCTATCAATGTCGTTAGCTCTGGAATGCCGAGTTTGTGTTATTTAGTTGGTTGGTTTGGGTCCCGGGTGATCCGAGCTTATTTTGGGAGTTTGGTTGGCGTTAGTTAGTTTTGACTTGGGTCAACTTCCTTTTGAGATGACCTCGTATGGAAGTTTTATTGATTCAGTTGAGTCCGAAACGTCATTTCCACTCTAATAGCATATTTGGTTAGTGAGTATCGGGTTCTGATTGTGTCTGAAATACTCCATAGAAGTCTTAGGCACTATTGGTTTTCTATTGCTGGTATGGACATAATTTTGTTCATCTCGATCTCTAAGGTCGCGATGATCTGACTTTTTGTTCATCACGATCTCGAAGGGTTCTTCGCGATAGCGATGAAGAACCACTTTGTTCATTGTAATCGCGATGAATTTTCTCATGATAGCGATAAAGTCCCTGCTCCATTGTTCATCACGATCTCGAAGGCTGACCATCGCGATCGCGATGAGTTGGCCAGTTTGTTCATCGTGATCTCGAAGGTTTTTCTCGAGATAGCGATGAAAAAATCCATGTCTGTATATATACCTACTCCTTTATTTTCTTTACCCACAATCCATTTCCTCCATTGTTCTTGACTCCGAGCTCCCAATTTTTATGTGGGCTTTTTCCAAGGTGTTGGGGTGATTATTTTATGGTCCGTGATCAATTTCTCGCCTTCAATTCGTAAGTTCTAACCTTTAAATTCCATAAATTCTCCTTTTAATTCTAGTTTGTTCTTGAGTTGTTGGGGCTATGTTGACCCCCTTTCTATGGTCCATTTTCGCTCAAATTTTTAGAATGTTCTCCCGGGATGGTAAGGATGTGTGTTTTTTGTTTCCGGTTTCAGGGTGCAGAGCCCACTGGTTCGTTTGTGGCCCTAATTTCGACCCGATTATGTTTATAGCATTATGGGTATCGTTAGTCTCGTATTTACACCTAGATTATTGTGTTGATCGTATTTTTGTGATTCAGAGCTTCTCGGAGCAGTTTGAGCCTGGATAACGTTGTCCCCCGTAGCTATTCATCAAACGATAGGTAGGTTATGGCTTTCCCTACCTAGACTCTGCGTATATAGGCTATAACTGCATTAATTAGTATCCTTGGGTGGGTTGTTTTAGGTTGGTACCTCAAATCGTGCCCATCTTTTGTGTTCGTTTATTACATATGTTGATTGTAGTATTTGTGTAGGGTTGTATATTACCCTTGTGGTCCTGTGTGACCTTGTATTGACTCTGGAACATAGATGGTGGGTTATTTGGGAATGTCCGCGAGTTCCGGACATAGAGGTATCCTTCTAGGCTGGTTATGAATGTTGTAGAGTTGTTGAGCCTGTGCAGGGACGATAGGAAATTTTTGTGAGCCATTTTAGGCTACTCTATTATTTGTGAGCATATCATACATGAAAAGGTTTTCCCTGTATGTTTTACTACTGATTTGGCTTCGGGCCTATTATAATTGATTTTCTAAACTTTGCATGGCCCCGTGGGCCCATTTTAGGTAATGTGACTTCGAAAGGGTTTTGAAAATGGCTCTTATAAAACCTCTCAGAGTAGAGAGGATACTACGATAATTTGATTACTAGTTTTCATCCTGATACTAGGCTCGACTTGACTGTAGTGCTAGACATTATTTTCTATGGATTTAGACCCGAATATGAACCAGGCACCCTATTTAGGGATTTTGATACTTGATCTCTGTTTTAGACCTGGATATGCTCCTAGCACCCTCGATGAGGGTTATCAGGTTATGATTACTGATTTAGACCTGAATACACTTCGGGCACCCATTGATGGAGTTTATGAGATTACTACTACTGATTTATACTCATATCAAATTTGAACACATACTACGAGATCCCGATTATTGAGATATTTGAGTTTCATGTTAGTATGTGGTCTATGAGTAGACCTCCATGAACCCTACCATTCCGGATCAAGTGCAATAGGCCAACGGTGACCGGAGGTAGGGGTGTATGGCAGAGTAGAGTTACTTGGGAGAATTCCTTCCATGGATCCCACCTTTATTGGACCTTTGGGGCATCGAAGGGGGTAACATACAACACTGCAATCACACTTGGTTATAGATTCATCATATCACATTATCATGCATATTTCACTCGGATTGCACCCTTGTTTGCTATGTGTTTAGTGTATGCTTCGGTTGTATGGGTGACCGTTGGGACTGTAGGTAGATTATATTACACCCGTCATTTCATAGAGCTAGTTATGGTCCTTGGTTCTTGTGGATTGGTAAGTTTTAGCCTGTTGAGGCTCTGAGTTTTGGCCTTGTGTATTGAGGGGCTAGTGAGACCAATATATCAGAGGCTCTATGGTGTGTCCTTCTAAGCGGTTGTTATTTATTAGACGTTGTTCCTTATCCTGATTCTGAGTAGAACTCTTGGTTGTGGTGGTTTAGTTATTCCATTTTAGGTTATAAACTGTGAGATGGGTCCCGGTTCATTCTTATCTTGAGAGTTGGTATTTTTAGTATGTTTTCGTTACTTTTATGGCTTCTAGTTGATTATGTTGGATTGCTTTCCTTCTTTCCCTTCTTACTTGAGGTTACTGGTATACCGCCATGTTCCTAATTCTCTCTGTCTTTATTTATAATATTTGTTGCAAGGATCCCAGGTGTGTCCCTCTTTCTTACACTTGTGTTTCTATGTTATGTATATCTTCGATTCTAGCATTGTATGCTTGTAACTCTTGGTTGTCTACTCTTTGTGCTAGTTCCTTGTGCCTTCTCTATTGCTTCGGTGACTGCTTTCTTGCTATCAGCTATATACTATTTTTATGTCTTATATGCGCTCAGTCGACCGATGATGCCTACTGAGTACCCGTTGTCTTGGTACTTGTACTACACTTCTGCATCTTTCTGGTGCAAATATTAGTTGAGCTTTCACCCTTGATCGCGTTGGAGACTCGTGCAGCTTTTGGATATTCGAGACTAGGGTGAGCGCCTGGGGGCCGAAGCTTGACCATAACTCATCTTTTTAATTGTTACTCTTTATATATTCGGAGACAGTTGTACTTATCATTTTGTTACTTCTAGCACTTGTATTCTATTCGAAGCTTCTGTACTATCGATATCAAGTCTTGGGGTTGGTGTAGTATCATTTGTATGTATATTTTGGGTTGTTGCTTCCGCGTTGTCTTATATTTATATTCTACTTCCACTTATATTTTTTCATTATGCGTATTATTTAGGTAGTAGCCCATTACTAACCGTTCTGGGCTATGGGAATTGGTTCACCTACTGGGGGGTTGTAGGTTCCATCATGACCTGAGAAATTAGGTCGTCATTTTGTAACTTAAAATAAAACTTCTGTCTTTTATTACAGGAAGGCCTCAAAAACTGACGTAAAGATTTTTTCATTGGCCATTTTGAGTGTAGCATTTTCTTAACTCAGTTCAATAAATGTAAAGAAACAAAATAAGTCTTGAGAAGCTAGCACCAGTGGTAGTGATGGGATATCAGTGGAGATCGACCGTGCCATCAACAGTGACGCCAAAAATTCAAAACAATGACGTAACCAGTCCAAATAAGTTAAAAGTAGAAACATTTCATAAAAGAAGCAACATTTCAAAACAAGCACAAAACCATCTTTTTCATAAAAATTAGGAAAATACAGAATAATAATACAAGTCTTCCAAAAACATGGTGTCACTAACCAAAACCTATATATACCGCTGCCATAGGGTAGCTAGCTGGGACTCATTATGCCGTTGCCCTTCCTCAAATCCTTCGAACAAGCTCAATTTGGTAAAATATGTAATCTACATAAGATAATGAATTCTTAGACACCCATAGTGTTATTCTTTTATTCTGGATCTTAAAAGCCAACCCAAGCCCACAAGGGAAAAACTAAAATTTTCTTTTAAAATTATGTTACCCATAACGTCAAAAACTGAAATATAAAATTTTATTGAAAATCGAGTTCAAATTAACCTTCTAATCATCAAAATATGATTTCATAGCTTTAGCCCAAAAATCTCCAATTTTCTCAATTTTAAAAAGTGATTTGAAGGTGAAATCATCAATAAATTATCAGAGAATGTGTAATAAGAGTTTAGAAACACACCCAATGAAGAAATCTTGAAAATCCCCTTTTGATTTACCCAAATATGTGTTTCCAAGCTCCCAAAATCAAGTTATGAAGACAAAGTTCAAAAATGGACATTTAATTCTGTTCAGGTAAGTTTCCCATTCGCGATAATAGTGCCCCCCTCACTGTCCCAAGGTTGATCTATCTCAACCCATCACAATCACGATCCCTCCTTCGCGATTGTGATGATCAACATAGATCCTTCTTCGCGAATGTGATGACTAACAGAGATCCTTTTTTGCGAATATGATGAGAAGCTCGCGAACGCGAAAAAGAAAACACATGCACCAGCAAAACTGAAAAACCAACAATCAGCCAAATTTCATAAATCTTTGAATGGACCCTCAAGATTTATTCAAAACCCCGTGAAGACAGATCTTATATGCTATTAGACTGTAAGCAATATTTTGGAACTGTTGGAATTATCAGTACACTGATTCACGATCATCTTGATCAAAATCAATTCTTAACTTAGTAGAGATAATTGAGACAAGGTGAGAGTGATCTCCATGGTGGACAAGATGAGGAAAGCAAGATTGAGATAGTTTGGACATGTAAAGAAGAGGTGCGCAGAAGCCCAGTGAGTAATTGTGAGAGGTTGGACACAACGAGTTTTAGGAAAGGTATAGGTAGGTAGAAGAAGAAATGAAGTGAGGTGATTAGATAGGACATGGCGTAGCTCTATCTTTTCAAGGACATGACCTTAGATAAGAGGTTATGAAAGTCACAGATTAGGGTAGAAGGTGAGTAGGTAGTTAAGCATTTTCTTGTTTCCTAGCGAGATAGATTGATGCATTATACATGTTTCCTATTTATACCAGTAGTAGTAGCATTTGGCTCATAGTTTCCTGTCTTCCAATTTTTGTTACTCATTATTTACTGTGCTTTAGTTATCGCATTGGTTGGTTATGGTTATTCCTCCCCTTTCGAATGCTATGTTATGTCACGACACAAAAACTCAGGTCATGATGGCACCAACTATAACCCGCCAGTATGTAAGCTATAACCCTTAGCTCAGAAGGACAAGTAACGGGTCTAATAATAGAACAAGATAAAAATGGAAAATCAATACTAAAGAATAGGGAAACAAGCTGAACATGCATATGTATATATATCGGGAGATAAGGAACAAAATATACAAAAGACTCCCCCAAGACCTGGTATCATTCAGTACAAGAGCTACCACAACATAAGGGTACTAGATAGGTACAATATATACAGAACAATCTCCAAAAAATACAAAAAGAGACTAGTCCAAAAATAGAGAGAGATAAAGCAACTCTGGTCACCAAGGACTCACCCTTAATCTCCGATCAACAGCTCTACAAGAGGGTGACATCAACATCAATAACTCGTACTGTCACGACCCAATTTCTCAGGTCATGATGGCACCTACAATCTCCTCCTTGTAGGCAAACCAATCCCCCAGAGCCCAAAATGGTTAGTAATGGGCCACTATCAAATCAAAGCATGCACAAGAAAGATACTAAGCGAAAGCAAGTAGAGAAGCATAGAAAGGGAACGACCAAAATATATACAAGAAAGCTAAACCAGCTCACGATCGAGTATTATAGTACAGAAGCCACTACTAAACATACAGAATACAAGACGGAGAGTACGAAAGTAAAATATACAACTGTCTCTGAATATACAAAAGAGTAAACAGTGCCAAAAGAAGAGATACGGCCAAGCCCCAGTCGTCAGGAGCTCACCCTATGTCTCAGATGTCCAAAAGAATTGCATGAGTCTCCGCATCAATGGCAATGGCACACACTTGGATCTGCACCAGAGAGATGTAAAAGTGTAGTATGA
The DNA here is from genome assembly GCA_003996215.1 of Jaltomata sinuosa. Lineage (NCBI taxonomy): Eukaryota > Viridiplantae > Streptophyta > Magnoliopsida > Solanales > Solanaceae > Jaltomata > Jaltomata sinuosa. The sequence goes on along the minus strand of QJPP01001832.1, from coordinate 156,359 downwards.
GCACCAATTCCAAAGCAATGGAGACCCAATAGACATCAAAGGACGACTAGGCATATATAAAATATAAAAGGAGTAGATAGCAGATAAGGAAAGAAAGGAGTCACAGAAGCAAATAGGGTAAAGAACATGGAAGATAGCAATAGATAGAAAGTCTAAAGGAATACATGTGAAGTAAGCTAGCCAGAGAAAATGTATCACAGAACACATATGAAGGAGTAGAGAAGGCACTTGGGTCCTTGCAATAACAGTAAATAAGGAAAAGGTTAAAGAACAAGGAGGTGTACCGGTAAACTCAAATAAAAGGGAGAGAAGGAACGGCAACTAAACATAAACATGCTAACAATACAACCCACAAGGTAAGGATGATCAAAAAGTAAAACAATAAGTAACTACAATAGGAGTAAGTAAGCTAATATACCTACAATTCCAACAAGTGCCCATACACCCGAGGAACACAAACAAGTGAAGACAAACCCTCTGGTATCCCATAATACCGGAGAGTACACTCAGCAAATAGCAAAATAGGAGTAGAACCATGCATAAATGAATGATATGATATGTCATTCCAGTGGTACCATACGTACCTCCTCCCGTGCATGTAGGCCCAGTAGGTAGGACCCATGGAAGGGCTTCCCCCGTATATCTCTACTCCTCTGTATACCTCTACTCCCTCATAAATCCCTCCTCCAGAACTCTCGGCCCAAAGCCCCTAGTCCGGATCGACAAAGTCCATGGAGGTCTCTGCGACCACATAAAAACTCTCAAGATCTCATTATGCTTGCCCAAAATCTATCTTCGTCTAAAATCAGTAATAAATCATGTCTAGCACTCTGGCCCAGCCGGGTCTAGTATCATCCCAAAATGAGTAATAAAATCATGTCTAGCACTTCGGCCCAACCAAGTCTAGTATCATCTCAAAATCAGTGATAAAATTATGTCTAGCGCTCTGGCCTAGCCGAGTCAAGTATCAATGTGAAAAACTATCGCATAATCTCTTTTATCCTAAGAAAATCCATAAAACCAATTTTAAATTTATTTATAGCCATTTATAACTGAAAATGGTCCCTCGGGGCCATGCATGGTTTAGAAAAACTGGTGATAGTCAGGCCTGCAACCTTGTAGTAGTAATAGATCAATGCAGAAAACTATTTTCAGGGGGATGCTATGACCAGATACAATCAACAACTTAATAGCTCACAATCAACCTACCGTCCCTGCACATGCTCAATCCACTCTACAACATAGATAACCAGTTCATAGTCGCGAATAAGTGTTAGGGACTCACATACACTTCCTAATATCACCCAACTATGGTCCATAGGCATATGCAAAGACCACTCAGGGCCGTAAAGGGTAATACTACTGTACAAATTCAAAGACTGAAGCAAAAATAGCAAGAATGGACATAAAGGAAGTGGACAAGGTCTGGGGTGCCAAACTAGTAATCCCAACCCAAAAATGCTAAACAGTGCAATTACATTCTATATGGACCAAGTTTAAGATAGGTAAGCTATAGCCTACCTGACGTCCAAGAACAAGCTGCTGGAAAGATGTCGTCCAAGCACAAACTGCTTCGAGAAGCCCCAAATCACAATCAAACAAACAAAAACATAATCTACTTGTCAAAATAAAGTTAATGATACCTATAATTCTATCAATTCAACTGGGTCAAAATCAAGGTCAAAACCCGGGTCAAAACTGGCCCATGGGGCCTGTAACTCAGAATCAATAACGAAAGTTACCACAAGGTTTCCAATGCTGCCAGGAATACATGCTCAGAAATTGAGCATAATCCAGGTAAGATAAAGGGCATAGAGCAGCCCCGGAACCTAAGAACAATTTTAGGAATCGAAATAAGGAATTAACAGAATTAATGATGGAATACTTACAAAAGACGGTGAGGAATCGACCACAAGTAACGAATAATCTATACCAGCACTCTAAGGATCTCCCATAAAGAAAATGAGCTTAAAGCTCTAAGAACAATTGAGGAAATGATATGAGAGTTAGAATAAAATAAAGAATATGACCCTTATAAAGCTGCCGACGACCAGTACACCTGCGATCTTAGTGACGTAGGTGCATCGCTATAGCAGCTCTCAAAACACAGTAGGGGCAGAGGTTACCAAACCCTCAGACCTTGTAGGTGCGGTCCAAAATATTATGGAGGCGGCATCACTGAGGCGGGTGAAGAAACGTAGGCACCCCCCTATTGAGGCCACCAGCACTACAAGGGCAACACCCAGGGCATAGGTGTGGCCAAAGCGCCGCTGCCGCACAATAAAAGAACCAACTACAACAAACTGTAAACACAACTCAAAACTTCTCCGATTACATCCTCAGGGACCATTATGAACCCTGTGGAAACAAACAGACCAAACCATCCTACTAGAAATTGCATTCTGGATTCAACGGAATCAACAAAAATCCTGTACAAGGTTGATTTAATGAGAAGTGCGCTCCGCACCCAAAAACCACCATTTAAACAAAGGGGGATATGAGATAACCATAACGGATGCATCGGATGGGCGTCAAGTGGTTGATATTATCCCTCCCGGACTTGGAACCCAATAGCCCAAAATGAGTTCAAAAGCCTCGAGACCCAAACCAAAGGTCCCTTTATCCTAAAGTAGACATTTCAGAGCTAACAATGCTGATGGAATTTCCATCCGAGGCCATCTTCTCTGAATGTTGACCAAAGCAAAACTTTCAACTCCAACTAGCCTAAAATATTCGAATGTGAGATAGAACCATACTGAAAGCTCCCAGGCGTCGACTAAAGGTCCAACTAGACCAAAGTCCATGCTCCAGAGCTAACTCAATTGTCAAAATTTTATTTCGAGCATGCTTTCTAAGAATATTGACTAAAGTCAATGATTTCCTAAGTTAAAGTTCTACAATAGGGAAATCGTCATAAAGACCTAATAAACAACCTGGGCACCAAACCACAGGTCCCATCAAGTCATAAATAACTTGGGGCCACTCCAGGTAAGCTCTAGAAGTACAAATAATGCAAAAATGTGAACATGATCGGAAGGGTCATTACATCATCCACTACTAAGAAGGACTTTTGTCCTCAAAATTCAGGAAAAAAAGAGTACATGAAGGCTAAAACAACTGCAGATACTGAGCCCGCATCTCTCTCTTGGTCTTTTACGTAGCCACTTCTACCGGATGGCGCCTCCACTGAACCTTGTCCACATGAATCTCTCTGGACCTTAATCTCCTGACATCTCTAGCTAGAATGGCTACTGACTCCTCAACAAAAGCCAAACTCTCATCTAACTGTACTGAATCCCATCATAACACATGTGACTCATCCGAAACATAATGCCGCAACATAGATACATGGAAGACTAGGTGCATAACTGAGAACATAAGAGGCAAATCTAACATCACCAACCCTCTAAAGAATCTTGAATGGCCCAATATACCTGGGACTAAGGTTGCCCCCTACCAAATCTCATCATGCCCTTCATGGGCACACTCAAAGAAATACCTGATCACCAACACTAAACTCTAAGGCACAAAGTGCCTAATCCACGTAGCTCTTCTGTCTACTCTAGGTTGATCAAAGTCTATCCTGAATCACTGGAACTCTGTCTAAAGAGTCACGAAGTAGATCTGTACTCTACAGCCGGGACTCAAAACCAGCAAACCAACCCACTGGAAATTTTAAAATTCCTACCATACAATGCCTCAAAAGGTGCCATATGAATACTTGAGTGATAATTGTAATTATAAGCAAACTCTGCCAAAGGCATATACTGATACCATGAACCTCTAAAATCAAGAACACAGGCCTGTAACATGTCCTCCAGGACCTGGATAGTCCTCTCATACTAGCTATCTACCTGAGGATGGAATGCAGTGCTGAGCTGGACCTCTGTACCCATCTCTCGTCGAATAGTCCTCCAGAATTGATATGTAAACTGATTACTGTAGTCTGAAATAATAGGAGCTAGAACCCCATGCAAATGGACAACCTCATGTCGATAAATCTGAGCCAACCTCTCAATTATATAGAAAGAATGAACCAACAAAAAGTGTGCAGACTTAGTCAACTTATCAATAATAACCCAAATAGAGTCAAATTCTCGAGAAGTATGTGGCAACCGTGCTATGAAGTTCATTGTGATCTCTTCCCACTTCCACTCAGGAATGGAAAGTCTTTGCATTAATCCACTAGGTCTCATGTTCTCGAACTTAACCTGCTGGTAATTCAAGCACCAAGATACAAACTCTGCTATGTCTCTCTTAATACTACTCCACCAGTAAAGTTGCCTCAAATCTCTATACATCTTATCAGCACCAAGATGGATGGAATATATGGAATAATGAGCCTCATGGAGAATCAGCTGTATCAAGTCTCCAACTCTCGGAACATAAAGGCGACCATAAAATCTAATAATACCATCAGAATTTAAAGTAGCACTGCTGGCCTCACCCCATAGAACCTTAATGTGTTGGTATTCTATGACATATGTTACTCCTTTAACCAAGAATATACCTAAGTTTTCAAGCAATCATTGTTAGTTTTGATGGTTTTTATGTTTAACTTGATAGAAATCAAACCAAGATAGAAATAGATAAAAAAAATGCTCAAAATGGCTCACTAGGTATGTGTGATAACTCCAATGATGAATGTCCAAGGTCATGGTAAGTCATCACTCAAGTCACCAAGTTTGAGTGAAAGGATGAAGGCCACTGGATAGAGAGGTGACTCACCTGACGAGCCACTACAATGTTGGTGAATCACCATGAAAACCACCAAGCTAAGGCAAAATTGGTAGAGTCACTGGTTAAAGGTGGACTCACCTGATGAGCCACCATAGTATTGGTGAATCACCATGCAAACCACCAAGCTAAGGAAGAATTGGTAGAGTTACTGATTAAGGTTAGTGACTCACCCTGACGAGCCACAACAGTGTTGGTGAATCACCAGGCAAGGCACCAATTAAAAGCAGAAATGGGTAGCCTACTGGTTAAGGGTTGTGACTCACCTGACGAGTCACCACGGGCTTGACGAGTCACCAGGCAAGCCACCAAGTTGAATGTGGGCATTCTGACTTATGTTTTTGGAATTTATTTTCCTGGACTACTATAAATACCTAGTGTTAGGGATAGTTATATTATTCATTTATGGATATTCTCCTTGGGTTTTTGAATGAGAATAGAAATAAACAAATGCTACTTTTCCTTTGAATCATTGCTTAAGGAATTGTTGCTCAAGTATTATTCAAGAATTGAAGTGGGTTCTAATATATCGTAAGAATCTTTATTATGGTTATGAATGTTATTGCTTTCTTCTCTTCTAAATTCATGTGTAGCTAAACTCCCACAACTAGAGTTGTGGGATCCATGGTGAAATAAAAACTTAGGGTTGATTTGGTATTGGATTCATACTGTATACATTATTGTGTTGTTAATCTTTTATTTTTACAGATTTCTAATGGTTGCAAACATTAGAACAAGTCCTAGGTTTGACTTGCTTGAAATAAGAGGTTAAAAATCAAGAAAAAGGTTTAAAAATGAGGATTCAGAGTTTCTAACCTCCGTCTAATGAGTAATGATCTAGCGAGATTAATCTACTCGAGGCTAAAATTGAATTCATCACTTTTATCTTTTCAAGTTTGAAAGAATTGAAGTGAAAATCATCTAATTGGTTGAGAACCGTTTAGGCATACTATTGTATTCAATTGCCTCACATTAGTTGTACAAAGTGAATCTTTTACCAAAGTTAACCCAAATTTATTGTAAACCATGGTGAACACACCCCTAGTTTGCTTCTCATATTGATTTTTATTCATTAATATTTGTCATTTACCATTCGAAATAACCAAGAAACAATCAAGTTTGGTCATTATAAATTCCCCCCATTTTCTTGAAATCAGTAAGTAATAGTTATTTAAACTACTAACGACTTACCTTTCACCATATTCCCTATGGGATTCGACTCCAACCTTTGTTGAGTTTTATATTTTACAATAACCACTTATACTTCTTAAGTGAGGTGTATTTTGGGCGTATCAAATTTTAGCTCCATTGCTGGGGAATACGGTTGTCTATTAAGTCCGATGTGTGTACTTGACTTTTCGTCATATTTCTTGAGTTTACTTATATGTGTTGTTTCTGTGACTACAGGGTACAAATTTATGCATGCCAAGTACCCGATTCTCGAGTCCCAATATTACCATATGACCCCAAGCTTGCAAAAACTCTGAGGCTGAATATGAATGCACATTAGTGTAAAGCAGCAGGGCTGCTACAGCCCAATAGAACCTGAACAACGAGAATATTGAGGATGATATAGCTTTGGGTGATTATGTTGAGGATGATAATGTAGATAAATGTTGCCCCACCTGATCAAGAGCAACGAAATAGAGGTCGAGGTCATCAGCAATAGAGGCCTTTTCCTTTAGATGACGATGATGATGTTGACCTGGATGTAGTGGGTGCTACTGGGGTCATTGTTCTTCCCCTGTTAGCACCTAGTGCTAAGTTCAATATCACCAGCACTATGATTCAATTGATGAACTTGAAGGTTCTATTTGGAGGAGTGCCTGGTGATGATCCCAATAGGCACTTGATGAACTTTGTTGGAATCTGCAAGTCCTTCGAGCTGCCAGGAGTGAATGAGAATCCTATCTGACTTAGGTTGTTCCCGTTGTCATTTTTTGATGAGGCAACTCTTTGGCTGACAGAGTTGACTCCTAATTCAATAACAAACTAGAGTGAGTTGAAAGGCTAGAAAGCTTTTTTCCTCCTTCTAGAATGTTACAGTTGAGGGATGAGATCCGTAACTTCAGGCAGCAACCACATAAAGCTTTGCATGAAACCTGGTTGAGATTTAAGAAGAAGTTGACTCAATACCCGAACCATTAGTTGAGGGATGAATTTTTGATGCAAACATTCTACAGGTCTCTAAATTCGGCTACCAAGATGACACTTGATAATTCTTCAGGTGGAGCATTCACGGGGCTTAGATTTATTGTGGCTACTACTATATTGGACCGGCTCACCAAGACAAATAGAGCTTGGCATACTCGGGACTCAGAGGTGGCAAATAGTACTTATAATGTGGGTATGTCAGCTGAGCAGCGCAGAAAAGAAGAAGAGTGGGATCAAGACATAGCCCACTTGAAGACACAGATGGACCTGCTAACGAAGAATTTGTTGGCAGGTGGAATTGAGAAGGTAAAAGTTGTGGGTGCACAAGGTAGAGAAGCTATGTCCGAGTCTGACAAAGAAGCCAATTATTTGGGGGGTTTCCAGGCTTATGGCCAAGGAATCTAAGGTCAGAACTATCAGCGGGATAATTATTATGACAAGGCTAGCTATAAAGACCAAGAGCAAGGGAATTGGAAGAACAAAACTGATAGGGGTGGTTTATATGTACCACCTGGAAATTGAGATAGAGCTAACCACGAGGCAGGGACTTCCAAGGTAGAACCCATGTTTGCCAAGGTGTTGTTGAAGTTGGAGTCTACTAACTTAGGGTAAATGAGATGAAGAGTGAGCTATCTTCATTGAGTCAGCTGGTGGATTCACACTCTACTTCTATCAAACAATTATAGCATCAGATGGGGCAATTATCCAGAACTCTCAATCCACAAAAGAGTGGAACCTTACCTAGTGATACCAAACAAAATCCTAGGAATATTGGAAATTGTATGGCTATCTCTACGAGGAGTGGAAAAGTCTTACCCGAACCACATCTATTGGTTCAACCACAAGAAGAGAATGAAGAAGCTGAGAATGAGATGGTAGATGCTGATTTGTGCACTAATGAGACTCTTTCCAAGTCGGCAAAGCCAAGCAAGTGTCATGACCCAAAAGTAGATGCTGAAAAATCTACTTTGGTGGAGGATACTACCCCACTGCTTAAGGAAAAAAGCAACGAAGTTGAAAACCTTCCAACTCAGATACTTAAGCTTCCTCCTCCATTTCCACAGCGGGTGAAGAAAAAGGGGAAAGATGGCAAGTTCCACAAGTTCATATCCATTCTAAAGAAGATATCGGTGAATATCCCATAAGTGTATGCTCTTGAGAAAATGCCCAGATACACCAAGTTTATGAAAGACTTGATTACCAAAAAGAGGTTGGTGAGTTTTGAGCCAAAAGATAACCTTCACCACTGTAGTTCAATCTCATCGAGGTCGTTAGTCCAAAAGAAGGAGGATCCAGATGCTTTTACTATCCCCTAAACCATTGGGGAGTTTAACTTTGACAAAGCATTATGTGACATTGATGCTAGCATCAACTTGATGCCACTAGCAATCTATAAATAGTTAGGCTTGGGAGTCCCCAAACCCACTACAATGAGGGTATTAATGGCCGATCGTTCAGTAAAATGACCAGTGGGAATATTGAATGATATGCTAGTGAAGGTTGGCAAGTTTATATTCTAGGTTGACTTTGTAATCTTGGATTGCGAAGTAGACTTTGAAGTACCCATAATTTTGGGACGACCATTGTTAGCTATTGGAAGAGTGTTAGTTGACATGGGGAGAAATGATTAACATTCAGACTGAACAATGAATTAGTCAAGTTCAATGTGTGTCAATCAATAAATCAACCGAGAGACATAAGGGTGGTCTCAGTTATTGATGTTATTCATGAACCTTCTATGGAAGTGCATATTGAGGAAAAGGTTGTTTTTCAGACCTTAGTTGCTATGATGATGATTTTGGAAACGCAGAAAGAGGAACCCATAGAATAATGCAGTGAGAACAAATCAAGAAAAAGAAAACACCACAAGAGAACCAAAGAAGAAAAGGAGTTAGAAAGAGTGAAGAAGTTGTATCAAATAGATGAGGAGCTGAGACAAGAGAAATTAGAGCCCAACTGGTGATGTTGCTTGCACTCATTCCAGAGACTACTTTTGCCTCGGAGATCCCAACAGTCTCCAACATAGTACCATACTATGTGGGCTAAGGGCTTCACAGGTATTCCTTTATCTGATAGTTTTAGCTTTCATATGCATGCATTGGGGACAACACATGATTCTAAGTTGAGGGTGTTGGGATACCTGTGAGTCTATCACCACCGAGGGATTTTATTTTCGTGTTTCTTTTCCCTCTGGTGTTCTATCTAGTAGAACCAACATGTTTAGTTGGTTATTTAAATTTTGTTTGTGTTGTGTTGTTAAGTTGAGTCTATAACAAGCATGGCATTTTGCAGTTTGTAATAAAAAGGAGCATGTTTAGGTGGTTATTTAAATTTTGTTCGTGTGGTGTTTTAAAGTTGAGTCTACAGAAAGCATGGCATTTTGCAGTTTGTAATAAAAAGGACCCCCCTCTGAAAAGTTGATTTTGTACTTGTGTTGAAGATGGTTAATTATACTGGGTCCCTGAATGTCATTGATTGTATCTGATTGTAGTAACTTTGCTTAAGCCAAACTTTTATTTTGATGGTTGGTAGTGATATAGTTCCTTGGTGCCAAGTGTGTGTGCGCTTATCTTGATAAATTCTTACTCTGTGCATGCAGCTAGAACTTGCCCGACCTATTATGTGAAGTTCAAAGTCATTTTGCTTAGGAAAGGATCACATACCCTTTTTGTGTGCAACCCACTTAACCAAAAAATCCATCCAAATGTAAATAATCCCTTTGATCCCTATTTGAGCCGAAGTTAACCTTGTTATTTTGATAACCTTTTACCTTCCCTTTTAAAATTTGAATCTCTATTTTGGCCCTGGTCCCTCCTTGGATATCGTGCACCTTAACTCAGGCAATAAGCCTAAGTTGAGGGTGGCTATTGTAGAGGTATATGATAAGAAAAATGGGGTGGTTTTAAAGATTGGTTGTTGATTGTATAAAAATTACAGGCGTGTGCCAAAGAAAAAAGGAGAAAAGAAATGAAAAAGAGTGAAAAAGAAAGAAAAAGAATAGACAATAAGACAGCCGCACATGTAAATAGAAATAACGGAATCAAAGGTGAATAAAGTGGATGGAATAAGCTTGAGTGGAAATAGTAGGTCGGATATTCCAAGGAAGGTTTAGTCATTATTTTCCAAATGTATCCTACCTTCACCCAAAACCTCATTACAAGCCAAAACAAGTCCTGTAGTGATCTTGAGAGACTGTCTGAAAAACTGAAATGGAATAGAAAGGGAAGCCTATGGTATTGCATGTGAATTATTTGAAATCATTTGTGATAGTGAGTGTATTTTACTTAGTCCCAAATCTTGAGTAGGGGACTTCTTTGTAGTGAGGGCACTGAGACTTCTTTATCATCTGTCGACTGTTGGGATAACTATTTTGTGTGTATGTACGTTACTCTATCACATCATATTGACATTCTTGGATCCTTACTAGTTGGATTTTCAAACACTTTTGTAGTACAAGGGGAGCTTGGATGAAGTTGATTAAATTGGTGAATGGCCGTTGATTGCTATAGACATATTGTGTTTTTCCTTTATTGAGTCGTCTATTCTTTAGTTGTTGTCATGTTGCTTGAGGACAAGCAAATGTTCTGTGTTGAGGGTGTGATATGCTGACATTCTATGGCACAGTTTACTACTTTAACAAAAATTAGACGTAAGTTTTCAAGCAAGCATTATTTGTTTTGATGGTTTTTATGTTTAACTTGCAGGAAATCAAACCAAGAGAGAAAAGGATAAAAAAAGTGCTGAAAATGGCTCACTGGGTATGTGTGATGACTCCTATGATGAATCTCCAAGGTCATGGTGAGTCATCACCAAGTTTGAAAGAAAGGAAGAAGGCCACTGGATAGGGTGGTGACTCACCTGACGAGCCACCACAGTGTTAGTGAATCACCATAAAAACCAGCAAGCTAAGGAAAAATTAGTGGCGTCACTGGTTAAAGGTGGTGACTCACCTGACGAGCCACCATAGTGTTGATGAATCACCATGCAAACCACCAAGCTAAGGAAGAATTGGTGGAGTCAATTGTTAAGGTTGGTGACTTACCTGACGAGCCACTATAGGGTTGGTGAATCACCAGGAAAGCCACCAAGCCAAAGCAGAAATAGGGAGCCTACTAGTTAAGGGTGGTGACTCACCTAACAAGTCACCACGTACTTGACGAGTCACCAGGCAAGCCACCAAGTCGAAAGCATGCATTTCGAGTTCTATTTTTGGAATTTATTTTCCTGGAGTACTATAATTACCTAGTGTTAGGGCTAATTATATTATTCATTGTTGGATATACTCCTTGGGTTTTTGAATGAGAATAGCGACAAACAAATACTATATTTCCTTTGAATCATTGGTTTGGGAATTGTTGCTCAAGTTTTATTCAAGAATTGAATTGGGTTCTCATATATCGTAAGAACCTTCATTATGGTTATGAATGTTATTGCTTTCTTCATATCTAAATTCATGAGTAGCTAAACTCCCACAACTAGGGATGTGGGATCCATGGTGAAATAACAACTTAAGGTTGATTTGGTATTGGATTCATACTGCATACACTATTGTGTTGTTAATCTTTCATTTTTACAGATTTCTAATGGTTGCAAACATTAGAACAAGTCCTACGTTTGACTTGCTTGAAATAAGAGGTTAAAATCAGAGAAAAAGGTTTGACAATGAGGATTTGGAGTTTCTAACCTCCGTCTATTAAGTAATGCTCTAGCGAGATTAATCTACTCGAGGCTAAAATTGAATTCCTTACTTTTATATTTTAAAGTTCGAAAGAATTGAAGGGAAAATTGTCTAATTGGGTTGAGAAATGTTTAGGCATACATTTGTATTCAATTGCCTCACATTCGTTGTACGAAGTGAATCCGTTACCAAAGTTAACCAGAATTTGATTTAAAACCATGGTGAACACACCCCTAGTTTACTTCTAATATTGATTTTTATTCATTAATATTTGTTATTTACCATTGGAAATAACCAAGGAACAATCTAGTTTGCTTACTATAAATCCTCCTCATTTTCCAAAAATCATTGAGTAGTAGTCATTTAAACTACTAACGACTTAACTTTCACCATATTCCCTGTGGGATTCGGCTCCAACCTTTGTTAGGTTTTATATTTGACAACAACCACTTATACTTCTCAAGTGAGGTGTAATTTGGGCGTATTAAACATGATCACGAATATCACAAAAATGTTGATCCTCAAACTGACGTTGTCGAATCTGATCAACCAGAGTAGAACGGATCTCAACACATGCAAGAACACTGCTAGGATCTGAAATATCAAGCCTAACGAAATGGTTAGCCAAGGACTGGATGTACAGGGCCAATGGTCGCTCCAAAACTAAAAGAGATGCCAAGTTGTCCATACTCACTGCCTTCCGGCTCAAGGTATCCCCTAAAACATTTGCCTTGCCCAAATGGTACACAATGGTGAAGTTGTAGTCCTTCCATAACTCAACCCATCTTCACTGCTTAGAGTTCAACTCTCGCTGATTCGTGATGTACTGAAGACTATGGTGGGCGGTGAAAATCTCATAGTGAACCTTATATAGATAATGACTTCGTATCTTAAGCGCGAAGAGTACCGCCGCCAACTCTAAGTCATGAGTAGGGTAGTTGCACTCGTGATCCTTCTGCTACCTCGATGCATAAGCTATCACCAGACCCTACTGCATCAAACATAACCAAGACCAACTGATGAAGCATCATAATACACCGAGAAGCTATGCCCTCAACTAGCAATGTCAACACCAGAGCTAAAGTCAACAAGGCCTTCAGCCTCTAGAAGCTATCCTTGGACTGATCAGACCACTAAAATGGGACATCCTTCCTAGTTAGCCTAGTCAAAGGTGCTGCAATTGAAGAAAAGCATTTGACGAACCATCGATAGTACCCTGCCAACCCAATAAAACTGTGAACCTCGGTAGGAGTAGTATTCCTCGGCCAATCATGAATGGATGAAATTTTAGCTAGGTCCACTCTAATCCCATCCTTAGACACCACGTGTCCTAGGAATGCTACTGACTCAAGCCAAAACTCACAGTTTGAGAACATGGCATAAAGATGATGATCTCTCAAAATCTGGAGCACGATCCTCAAATGCTTCTCATGCTCCTCCCTACCCCGCGAGTATACGAATATGTCATCAGTGAAGACTATCACGAATGAATCCAGGTACGGCTTGAGCACCCTATGCATCAAGTCCATAAAAGTTGCGGGGGAATTAGTCAACCCAAAAGACGTCACAAAGAAATCATAATGGCCATAACATGTCCTGAATGCTGACTTAGGGATGTCCTCTGCCCTAATCCTCAACTGGTGGTAGCCTGACCTCAAATCTATCTTAGAGAAAACTGCTGCACCTTGGAGATGATCAAACAAGTCATCTATATGTGGCTTCGGATACCTGTTCTTTATAGTCACCTTATTCAGTTGCCGATAATCAATGCACATCCAGATCGAACCATCTTTCTTCTTTATGAACAGAACTGGCGCACCCCAAGGCGACACACTCGGCCTGATTAAACCCTTATCTAACAAGTCCTGAAGTTTAACCTCAATCTCCCTCAACTAAGCTGGATCCATACGATATGGAGTAATGGAAATGGGTCTGGTGCTCGGCTCTAACTCGATGGCAAAGTCTATATCATGCTCAGGTGGAAGGCCTGACAGGTTAGTCAGAAAAACATCTAAAAAATCTCTAACCATAAGAGATCGACTCAAGAGAAGAAGTGCCAGCACTAACATCCTGGACATATGCTAGATAAGCCAAACACCCACGCAAAACCAACTTCCTAGCCTTAAGGCAAGAAATGATCCCACATGATCCGCGGCCAACAGAACCCTACCACACAACTGGGGATACGCCGAGCACGTCTAAGATAATGATCTTGGCATAATAATCCAAAACTGCTTAGTGTGGAGATAACCAGTCCATGCCCAAAATCACATTAAAATCTAGCATATCTAAAATCATCAAATCAGCCCAAGTCTTAAGATCACCAACAGCTATAAAGCAAGATCTAACAATCTGATCCACTACTAAAGAATCACCTACTGGGTAGCAACAAATACTGGAATAGATAATGTCTCACTAGACAACCCCAAACAAGGAACAAAGTAGGCACAAATATATGAACATGAATAACTAGGATAAAACAATGCAAAAGTTGAATGGCAGCAGACAAAAATCGCACCTGTGATCACCACGTCTGAGGCCTCTACCTCCGGTCTACCAGAGACCGCATAGAACTGACGCTGACCTCCATCGGACCGACCTCCATCCCGACCACCTAACCTACTATGATGGGCACCAACCCTACCTTGAACACCAAACTACCCCTGACCGGTGGCTGCACTGCTCTCAAAGGCTGAGCGCTAGCTAAACTGTACCCAACTTGGGACACTCTCTGCCAAAGTGACCAAGAATACCACACTCGTAGCATGGCCCTAATGGACAACCCTGGTGAGATAAACTGGCTGAACGTATATGGCTACCATGGCCTGATGCCCAAGATGATATGCCCCTCGATGACAGACCCGAACTCAGCCTACTAAACCCATGCTGACCACTGTAACTAGGCTGACTACCATAACCCTGATCAAACTGAGGCCCACCTGAAGCTTATAGTGATGCTTAAACTGGCCTGCTGAACTGAGCCAAATGTTGTTGTGGATGATATCCTCTGCCCTACTGACCTGAACCTCTACCACCGGAGCGAAAACCACTGTAACCGCCCTGATAACATGGCCTCTTACCTCTAGCCCCGTGGTCCTGGTGATGAAAATCCTCCATGGTATAGGCATGGTCTTCTACAGACTAAAATGGTCGCCCACTAGCAACTAGTATCTGTGTAGTTTGATGCAGCTCGGTCGTCAACCCTGAAACAAAATTACCAACCCGATCGGGCTCTGTAGAAATAATTGTAGCCCCAAATGGAGCCAACTAGTGAAAGTGTGTCTCATACTCAGACACTGCCATTGACCCCTGCATAAACTGAGTGAATTGCTCACAACGGAGCTCACAGTCACACTGTGGCAAGAACATGGCCATAAAGGCCTGATAGAACTCTCTCTAAGTCAACTGAGGAAACTAAGAACGTCTGCAAGCTACTTGGGCCCTCCACCGAAGCTTAGAGAGTCCCTCCAGCTGATAGGTGGTGTAATCTACTACGTGGGCCTCTAACTGACTAAGATGATAAAGCATCTGTCCGGGAGCACTGGAGAACCTCGGCGGGGATAATTCTTAGAAACCGGCCCAAAGCCTTTTGCTTCGACTTTGACATAACTTGGCAAAAAGTAAGAGGCTGAGCAATTGTAGGCACTGAAAGAACCTGTGCATGGGGAGCTACAGTAGTAGGCTGCGCTCTTGAATGTTGAACACCCAGGGCTGCCCCTGGAGCTGATGTCTGGGCCATATCAGAAGGCTGACCCCCAACCATATTCAACAACTGCAGAAGCACGCTCTGAATATTTGGTGTAGGAACTGAGGCTGGTGTTGGCGCTGGCGCTGATACAGATGCTGCTACTGGCCCTGGTGGCACCTGGGCTACCCCTTGGTCCACGAGCTGCTGGTATGAAACTAGCTCCAGCTCATACTCTGCCTAAGGAGCTCTAACTGGTGCCGCAGCACGGGAACTTCCTCAAACTCTACCTCTATGTCTACCCAAGCCCCTGGCTAGAGCCGAAGGTGCTGGTGCTGAAGGCTAGCCCTCGTCCACTACTGAAGATCTCGTATGAACCTTCTGCGGAAGAGTGGATAGAACAAATGAGATTCCAAGAAACCATTTAGGATAAGATGCACGATATAGAAGCAAGAGAAGAGTCATGTTTCCTAAAATGCCATTGTAGCCTCCCGAAGATATAGTAAGGACATCTTCGTCCTGATCGCAGGACTCTACTAGACATTAGCTTTTATACCGATGACACTGGTGAACCTAGGTTCTGATACCAAGCTGTCATGACCTAATTTCTCAGGTTATGATGGCACTTACTATTCCCTCCCGGTAGGCGAACCAATCCCCCATAGCTCGAAACGGTTAGTAATGGGCCACTATCAAAAAGAAGCATGCACAAGAAAGATACTAAGCGAAAAAATGAAAGATGCATAGAAAGGGAACAACCAAATATATTCAAGAAAGCTACACTATCCCATGACCTGGTATCATTGTACAGAAGCCACTACTAAATATACAGAGTATAAGAGGGAGAGTACAAAAGTAAAATATACAACTGTCTTTGAATATACAAAAGAGTAAAACGTGCCAAAAGAAAAGATATGGACAGGCCCCGGTTGTAAGGAGCTCACCCTATGTATCAGATGTGCAAAAGTGCTGCAAGAGTCTCTGCATTAATGGTGATGGCCCACAATAGGATCTCCCCCGTATACCCCTACTCCTGCACTCTCGGCCCGTAGACCCTACTTCAGATTGAAAAGGTCCATAGAGGTCTCTGCGATCACATACAAACTCTCAAGATTTCAGCATGCGTGCCCAGAATCTATCCGAATCTAAAATCAATAATAAAATCATGTCTAGAACTCCAGCCTAGCCGAGTCTAGTATCATCCAAAAATTAGTAATAAAATCATGTCTAGCACTCCGGCCTAGCCGAGTCTAGTATCATCTCAAAATCAGTGATAAAATCACGTCTAGTTCTCTGAACCAACAGAGTCTAGTATCAGTGTGAAAAATTATCGCATAATATCTTTTATCTCCAAAAAATCCATAAAATCATTTTTAAATCCATTTATAAACATTTATAACTGAAAATGGGCCCTCGGGGCCATGCAAAGTTTAGAAAAATTGATGATAGTCAGGTTCGTAGCCTTGTAGTAGTAATAAATCAACGCAGAAAACTATTTTCATTGTGATGATATGCCCAGATACAATCAACAACTCACAATTAACCTACTGGACCTGCACAGGCTCAACCCTCTATACAACACAGATAACCAGCTCATAATCATGAATCAGTGTCCGGGACTAATAGACACTTCACAATATCACCCAACTATTGTCCATATGCATATGCAAAGGCCACTCAGGGCCATAATGGGTAATACTACCGTACTAATTCAAATACTGAAGCAAAAATAGCAAGAACAGATAGAAAGGAAGTGGATAAGGTCTGGGGTGACAAACTAGTAATCCCAACCCAAAGATGTTAAATAGTGCAATTACATTCTATATAGACCAAGTCTAAGATAGGTAAGCTATAACCTACCTGACATCTAAGACAAGCTACTAGAAAAATATCGTCCAAGCCCAAATTGCTCCGACGAGCCCCAAATCACAATCAAACTAACAAAAACATAATATACTCATCAAAATAAAGCTAACGATACCCATAATGCTAGTAATTCAGCTGGGTCAAAATCCAGGTCAAAATAGGATTGTGGGTCCTATAACCCCAAAATCAAAAACAAAAGTTACCACAAGGTTTCCAATGCTGCCAGGAACATATGCTCAGAAACTGAGCATAATCCGGGTAAGAAAATGGGCATAGAGCAGTCCCTAAACCGAAGAATAAATTTAGGAATCAAATGAAGGAATTAATGGAATTAAGGATGGAATACTTACAATAGACGACGATGAATCAACCACAAGCAATGAATAAGATTTCCCCGCACTTTATGGAGCTCCCACAAGGAAACCAAGCTTAAAGCTCTCAGAACAGTGGAGGAAATGATATGAGAGTTAGAACAAAATGAAGAAGATGACCTTTATAAATCTTCCAGTGACCGGCCCACCTGCGCTCTTAGTGAGGCAGGTGTGTTACTGCAACGGTGCTCAAAACACCACAGGTATGGAGGATACCAAAACCTTAGACCCCATAGGTGCGGTCCAAAATACCGCTAAGGAAACATCACCGAGGTAGGCAAATGAGCGCACACACACCCTTTACTGAGGCCACTAGCACTGTAGTTGTGACACCCAGGGTGCAAGTGTAGCCAAAGCACCGGCACCGCTCCATATCAAAACCATCTTCAACCAGCTGCAAACACAATTCAAAATTTCTTTGATCACATCCTCGGGGACAATTCCAAACCCTATGGGCACAAATGGACTAAGCTATCCTACCATAAAGGGAATTTTGGACTCAATAGAATCAATGAAAATCCCGTATAAGGTCGATTTAACGAGAAGTGGTCCCAAAGCCCAAAAACCAACGTTTAACTAAAATGGAACCCTATAGCTCAAAATGAGTCTGGAAGCCTCGAGACCTAAACCAAAGGTCCCACTAGCCCAAAGTCAACATTTCATAGCTAACAACATTGACAAAATTTACACCCGAGGTTATTTTCTCTTAATGTTAACCAAAGTCAAACTTCCAATTCCAACTGGCATGAAATCTTAGAAAGTGAGATAGAGCCATATCAAAAGCTCCTAATCCCCGACTAAGGGTCCAACCAAACTAAAGTCTACACTCCGAAGCTTATGGAACTATCAAAATTCAATACCGAGAATGCTTGCTACGAATGTTGACTAAAGTCAATGATTTCCTAAGTTAATTTTCTACAGCAGGGAAATAGTCATAAAGACCTAACGAATAGCTCAGGCACTAAACCACTGGTCCCTGTAAGTTATAAATTACTTGGGGCTGCTGCAGGTAAGCTTTAACAGTACAAAGAAAGTGAAAATACAAACATGACCGGAAGGGTCACTACATTATAAGCAAACTCTCCTAAGGCTAAAAACTGGTACCACTGACCTCTGAAGTCCATAACACAAGCTCGGAGCATGTCCTCCAGAACCTAAATAGTCCACTAAAAGTGGTCATTGATATGGGGATGAAATGTTATGCTAAGATCAACCTGGTATCCAACTCCTCCTAAAAATCCCTTCAAAATTAAGAGGTGAACTAAGTACCTCTATCTAAAATAACGAAAAGCGAAACCCCGTGAAGATGGACTATATCTCGCACATAGATCTAGCCAACCTCTTGGCATTGTAGGAAGACTAAATAGGTAAGAACTGTGCAAACTTAGGCAATTGATCCACAATGACCCAAATGTTATCAAAACCCAAAAATGTACGTGTTAACCTAATCACAAAATTCATAGTAATTTGCTCAAACTTCAACTCAGGAATGGGTAGCCTCTGAAGCAAACCACCAAGTTTCAAGTGCTCCAACTTCACCTATTGATAGTTTAAGCATCGAGATACAAAGTCTTGTATATCCCTCTTCATCCCTCACCACCAGTAATGATGTATCAAGTCCCAATACATCTTAGCTGCCCCGGGATTAATAAAATATCTGAAATAATGAGCCTCTTGCAATATTAGTTGAATTAAGTCTCTAACCCTCAGAATGAAAATACGACCCTCAAATCTAAAGACACCCTCTGAATATAAGGTAGCCTTCCTGGCCTTGCTACTCAACACTTGATCTCAAAGCCCAAATAATTTACTATCCTTAAACTGCCACTCTCGAAACTGCTCTAACAAAGTAAACTATGCCTCAACTTGAGCAAGAATCCTCCCGGGTCAGAAATGTTGAGTCAAACCCAACTATTAGCTAAGGACTAGATGTCCATGTCCAACAGTCGCTCCAAACTGATAGGAAAGGAAAACTCCCCATACTCACCACCTTTCAGCTCAAGGCATCTGCAACCACATTTGCCTTGCCCGGATGGTACATAATAGAGATATCACAATCCTTCAGCAAATCTAGCCACCTATGCTACCTCAAATTAAGATCCTTCTAGCTTAGAATGTACTATAGGCTATGATGGTCAATAAATATCTCGCAATAAACACCATAAAGGTATTGCCTCCAAATCTTAAGCACAAAAACCACCATCGCCAACTCAAGGTCATGGGTGGGGTAGTTGCGCTCGTATTTCTTCAACTGTCTAGAAGAATATGCAATCACTTGGCCTTGCTGCATCAGATCACAACACAAAAACAACACCTGAAATATCATAATAAATTGTAAACCCCTTGTCCTTAACTGGAAGTGTCAAAATTGGAGTTGTAGTCAACAAGGAATTGAGCTTTAGAAAGCTTGCCTCACACTCATTGGACCACTAAAATGGGACATCCTTCCTAGTTATTATAGTCAATGGCACTACAATGAAAGAGAATCCCTTGACAAATCATCTGCAGTAACCTGCCAACCAAATGAAACTATGAACCTCGGTAGGTAAAATGGGCCTAGTCCAATCACAAACTGCATCAATCTTCTGCAGGTCTACCATAATCCTATTGTTAGACACCACATGCCCCAAGAATGCTACAGACTCCAACCAGAACTGACACTTTGAGAACTTGGCATAAAGCTGCGAATCTCTCAAAGTCTAGAGAACAATCCTCAAATGCTACTCGTGCTCCACCCTACTCCTCGAGTAGTCAAGGATGTTGTCAGTGAATACTATCATGAAGGAGACCAAAAAAGGCCTGAACACATGGTTTATAAAGTCCATAAATGTTGCTAGGGTATAAGCCAATCCAAAAGACATCACCAGGAACTCGTAATGGCCGTAGAGAGTCACGAAGGTTGTCTTAGGGATGTCCACCACCCGAATCCTCAGCTGATGGTACCCATATCTCAAGTTAATCTTAAAAAACACGGCTGCTCCTTGAAGCTGGTAAAATAGATCATCAATACACAACAACGGATACTTAATCTTTACAGTCACCTTATTTAGCTGTCCATAATCAATACACAAATGCATAGTGCCATCCACTTCTTCACTAATAAAATAGGAGCACCTCAAGGAGAAGCACTAATCTGGATGAAATCCTTACCAGAATATCCTAAAGCTGAACATTAAGCTCCTTCAACTCAACAGGAGCCATATATTAAGGTGGAATAGAAATGGGCTGGGTGCCTGGCTCAACAATAATGTAAAGTTTATATCAAGCTCAGGAGAGAGGCCAGGTAAGTTCGTAGGAATGACATCCGCAAACTCCCAAACCACAAGAACTGAATCCAACAAAGAAATGTCCACACTAACATCACAAAAATAAGCAAGATAAGCCAAATACCTCTTCAACACCGAGCTCCTAACCTGAATGTAAGAAATGATCCCCATTAGTGCATGACTAACAGAACCCTACCATATAATTGGGGGTATGCCAGGGATGTCTAAGGTAATTGTTTGGCGAAGCAATCCAAAATAGCATGATTAGGGGATAACTATTCCATGCCCAAAATAGCATCAAAATCTACCATATCAAGCATAATAAGATCTGCCCAAGTGTCATACTCTCAAATAGTCACCATAAAAGATCTAAACACCCGATCCACTACTAAAGAATCACCTACGAGAGTATCTACCAATATTAGCCCATGCAAAGTCTCACTGGACAATACCAACTAAGAAGTAAAGTATATAGACATATATGAATAGATAGAGCCCAAATCATATAAGACAGATCCTAGCTGACGACAAACTAAAATCATATATGTGATCATAAAATTTGTAGCCTCTAGACCTGGTCTACCAGGGGAATGGCATATAGATGTATGCGTCCGCCACCAGACTGAGTAACTGCATGACCATCGGTCCTGCTTGGCTGAGTAACTCCATAAGCACCTCTACCACCCTAAGCACAACCCTTAGCCGGTAGTGCCACTACTCTAAGAGGATGAGTAATCAGTGCTAAAGGCTTAATCATCCCACATCGAGGATAATCTCTAGCATAGTGATCAATCTCTCCACAATCATAATAACATTAAGAAGCTCTTCCCTACTGTGAAGAACCTACCAAACAAGAATGGCCACCAAGACCTTAAGACCTATAATATAAACCCTGCGAAGATTGACTAGAGCTCTGACCATTACACCCAGGCTGGCTACCATAAGAAAGTTGAAGTGCAGGCTGCACGGGCCTGCTAGGCTAAAAGTACTGCTACTGCTGACCCATACCAGAGAAACCTCTACCTCAGAATTATGGACCACTATGACTACCTAGTGATATGGCCTCGTATTGCTGCCCTTGTGGGCCTCACGATGAATTCCCTCTATAATATGGGCATAATCAATAGCATCTAAGAATGACTGACCCAATGACATCATGCTCTCAGTAGATAGGCAAAGCTGAAGTCTCAACCCTCTGACGATACAACACACTCTCTCGTGCTTGGTAGGCAAAATAAATAGCAGGAGCAATAAGGTTAAATTCATGCCAAGGATCACAATCAAGTATAACCATGCCATAATCAAGGAAACCACAATCCACATACTAAGGAAATGATACTATCCTAGAACATGTACTATCAAAAAATGCCATACTAACCCTAAATCCCTAAGGGACCCCACCTAAAGAAATCAACTAACTAAAACTAAACTGAGGCAACCAACTCTAATCCCAAGGATACTACACAACTTATGCCAAGTCTTAAAGGAGAAGCAACTACCTAAACTAAGGATATCAAATCTTAATTTTACTCTAAGGCTTCTAATCAAGCTACGAGGATCATAAGCACCTAAATAAAGTGTATTTGAACCACAATATCCCACCAAGAATTAACAAATTATCATACGAATACCTCAATCAAGCAAAGTCTAAAAGTAGGTAAAACCTACCTGAGCCAAACACGCGCTCCTAAACCCACTAAACTAAAGCTTTTCCTTTCTGAGAAGCCTCCAACTACTGCCACACTACCAAAATAATAATGTAAACTTCAAGAAAAGAAGAATGATACCGATATTGCAAATTTACACACCGGGTTGAAATTTGGGCTAAAAATCATGCGTGGGGCTCACTTATTGAATCTACAATAGTGTCCCTGGAAAAAAAGGATCACATGTTAAAAATTTGAGCATGATCTACCCGAAAAACTAATCCCAAATCAGTCCCCTAGGTCAAGAGAAAATCAAGAATTAAAATGGAGAATTAATCAGAATTAGACTTGGGAACTTATAAATTATGGATAGGAGAACGATCATAGACATGAACCAACTGACCCTAAACTTCACCAGATGATCGCACAATAATTTCTTGAGCTTAGAGCTCTTAATAATGGTGGAAATTCATTAGAAATGGTTTGAAAATAAAGATAAATTAATTATATAATGCCAGAGGTCCTTTTATCACGAAAGTGGGGAAACCATCATGAATGCGATAAAGCACCCAAAAGACAAATCATCATCGCAATGGTCTCATTGCGAATGCAAAGAAAGACCCCATGGTGGGTCCCAACAAGTTCTTCATCATAAACGCGGAGGCTAGCTTGCGAATGTGATGGTCAAAAATCTTGACCTTCACAAATGTGACGTCCTCATCAAGAATGCGATGAAGGACCTGTAGCTAGACCAGTACTTGAAAAAACTAGAAATAACACAAGTACAAAAGAAACTCACCGGATGGATCCTTAGGATTCATTCAAAACCCTGCGCATGCAAATGAAATATGCTACTCTATTAAAAATGGCATTCTGGACTCAACAAAATTGATGAAATTACCAATGGAGATTATTTTGATGAAAAGTTGGTCTCACACCCTAAACATCTATTTCTACTAAAAACCAACCAATAGCCCAAAATGAGTCTGGAAGCCTCGGGACCTACACCAAAGGTCCCGCTATCCAAAAATCCATATTTCAAAGCTAATGGCACTAACATAATTCTCATTTGAGCATGTATACTATGAATGTTGACCAAAATCAACTCCTTCAACCTTAAGAGTTTCAATATAGGGAAATTAACTTAAAACACAAATGAATTACTCATGAACTAAACAGACTATCTCGGTAAGTAATAAATGGCTTATAGTCATTATGAGAATGCTCGAAACACTGAAAATGCATGAAAACAGAGAAAATGACCTAGAGGGTCATTACATGTTATCTTCTTCCTATATTTGTTTAGATGATTAGATGTCTTCTACTTGAGCTAAGGGTCTTTCAAAAATAGCCTCTCTACCTCCTTTAAGTAGAGGTAAGGTCTGCATGAACTCTATCATTCCTAGACCACACTTTTAGGAATAAAATGAGTTTGTTATTATTGTATTGAATTTGTTAAGGATTGACTTACCTATCAGTGACAATGGGATAGATGCCATCATAACCTTAGTATTGGATAATGACAGTGTTATCAGTGGCCAATTGATTATTGATAAAGTAATTTAAAGATTCATCCAATGTGACATGGTCCCATCTTGAAGCTTGTTTCATTAACCAAAAATGGTAGTCTAATGTTGATAATGATAAGATTGTTGTTTTAAAATTTTGTAAATACCTTTAATTTTTCTATGTTGAAGACCAAAGTTATTGATTCGTTGAACTTTTATTTGGTTGAGTGTGGTGATTTTGATTCTTTTTTGTGGGTGAAAAATGTTTTGAAATGACAGTTGAATCATCATCAAACAAAATTACGACAAAGCTTGTGTATTATCAATATGGTTGATTCTCTTTGGCCTTACAAACTCATTTCTATGAGTGCTGCATGGATTTTGATGGTTTCTTTGCTAAGCATACTGATTTCCAAGTGCCACATATTTGGAACAAGAACATAGATAAGTAGTTAAACCAAAACTATATCTGTTTGCAGATATTCAGCTTACAACTCGATCTAGTATCTTTATTTAGTTTTGTATGTTAGATCTGATGGTACATTTTATTTATAAATTTTAAAGTTTGTTAATGGTAATTTAAGTTGAGAAACATCGTCCCAAATGATTATGAGAGGGTGATATTAGAGTAAGATAGTTTATCGTATAAAACTGCCCATGTGGATTCTCAAAGTTAGCGTTTGAGTGATGTATTTTTTACACACACGTACCAAAGGGAGATATTGGTCAGAGTAGTTGCATTAATGGTGTACTTAGCAATGTAGACTTTTAGAAGAAGCTCACTAAATTTCGGCTTCATGTCAATGTAAAGTTCGGAGAGATTCTCCAAGAAATTGGGGATTTAACAATGAAACTAGAGGAAAAAAATGATTTTCCGATATTTTTCCCCTTTTACTTCTTCTTTTAGCTAGTATACTTCTATGATTGTCTGGCAATATATAGAGATATATTAAGTGAATATCATAGAGGATTTTGAGAAAAAATGAACCTTGATCCTTCATAATACCCTATTAGTATATGAGATATACCAAGTGAGTATCATAGAGGATTTTGAGAAGGAATTAAGCTTGATCCTCTATGATACCATGTGATTATATGAGATATACCATGTAGGTATCATAGAAGATTTTGAGTAGGAATACCTTGTTTCACTATAATACTATGTCAGTATATGAGATATACTACATGGTATCATAAATGACTAGTAGTAGATTATAAAATAAATGAACCTTAATCCTATATGATACCCTGCAGTATATATATGTACCATGAAGGTATTATAAAGGAGTTTGAGAAATTTTTGTTTTGTATGTCCAACATAACATTGATATGTAGCATGGCTTATTTCTATGTATCTTTTAATTTTTCATTTTGTACACAATTATCTTAGGAGAAGAAGAAATATGAGTGTTCTTACTCTAGGTGGTCCATATAGAATTTTGACAGGGATAACAACCAAAATGAATATAAATTCATTCTAGATATCTCCCCAAAAGTTTGTAAATTTGGTGTAGATATGTCAGGACCCAAAATCTAAGGTCATGATGGTACCTACACGAACCCACTAGTAAGTAAGTTAACCCTTCACCCCAATCAAATATCAAGTCAAAATGCTAAGTAGGCCAACCTTTCACCCCAAATAAATATCAAGTCAAAATGCAGAAGTAATAACAATAGCAGAAGAAAAGTCTTAAAGTAATTTTTTATATAACACCAATAGCAGTACGTAAATAATAAAACACACCTAAGATCTCGTGTCATTAGTACAAGAGCATCTAATCAAATACAACTGTCTCAAAAACTACAATTATGTCCTAAAAAGTAAAGATGATAAAGTAAAGATAGATAAAGTATGACATCGCCCTAAACCTCAAGTAGCTCACCCAAGCTCCCAAACAAATATCACCTCGGAACAAAAATCAACAAGGCATACTATTGCAATGATTTGTATATGCAACAACTTAAAGTTTTGGACTATGATTTAAACCATTCCACATATTAAATTAAACTACAATCCGTTGAATTTATTTATGCCAAGGTTTCAAGGTCAAATATTATCTTTGGAAAGTGTATTAGATGTGAATTAAGGTAATAAGATAACTCTAGCACAAAGCTAAGTTGAAAGCTCCTCTACTGATTAAGCTTCCGTATAAGTTTTCATTAGGATCAACTTTAAACAAGCATTCCTATTAGAATATAAGGAGGTACACGAATCATTACCTACCAAATTAAAATTCTTTGATTCAATAGTCCAACGCATCTAACCATTCATCAATATGAGTCTGGAGAAAAAAGTTGTGATAATTTTAGTGAAGAACTATCAAGCAGTCACGGCCAAATCGGACCGTAAGTGAACTTACAACCTAGTTGATGGTCCGTAAATGGATTTGATGGCACGTAAAATGGGTTGTCCTTCTTAAGCAGTGAATAGGGAGTTTTTTGGGTAAAGCACAGCTCATATCATGGTTCGTACATCAGTTTTATGATCCATATATTAGGTATATGGTCCGTGTACTAGATATAAGGTTCGTATATAAGTTTTTTCAGGTTTTTATAAAAATGCTTTGGGTTTCTCTTCTCACTTTTCATACTTTGCTCAACCCCAAAAGCCCCCAAGATCTCTCTTCAACCCTTCTAAGGCTAGGTAAGCATTCTCAATGATAATTAAACATAAATCTAAGAATTTTTGCAAGAATTTAACATCAAATCCTCCTCTCATCTCTAGTTAAATCAAGAACTCACTTCTAGGGTTCTAGATTTGATTTTTAGTAATATCCATCATCTGTCAAAGATATTATACTCACTTCTATATTAAGGTAATCATACTATCATGATTTCTAAGTGATTCTAACACATGATTATATATCATAAGCAAGAATCTATAGTCAAAACCTAGGGTTTTCAAGAAAACCCATCTGCCAGATTCAAGAAAGGTTGTTTTGGTGCTTATCCTTCCAAGATCAGCTTTTCTTGGGTATTTGGAGAAACTAATGGTATGTAAGGCTATGTAATACATGCATGAATACAATGTTCTTCCCCACGATTACATTTTCATGATTATGAATGCCTCATATGAACAATGTTAGTGTTATGATCAAATCTTCATGTCTTGATCTTTTATTGATTCCTTGAAACTTTAAGAATGTCCATGATATTATTTTTCTTCAATAATAAATCTCTTCCATGAATTCTTATGAGTCTCCTCCATGAAACCATGAATGAATAAATATGAAAAGGAATAATCTTTCTTGAAAACTAAGTCTTTATTGTTTCTGTGATGACTTTTTGATGATATGATCTGTATGACTTCTAAATTACAAAACCTTCTCAAGAATGTAACTTTTATGGTATTATGATATGAAACCTCTTGATATGATATAATCCCTATGATTTATAAGGTACAAAGAATCTCAAAGATTGGAACTTTATGATATAATGATTTGAACCTCTTACTTATGAACTATGCCAAAATGATATGATTTTCCATAATATCTATTGATGTTATTGAATTGTAAAATTATGAACATGAGATGCAAGGGCTTAACTATAAACATGAGCATCAAGGGATAAACTATTATCACATGAGCTTAAGGGAGCTAAATGGTTAACCAAGAATACATAGGTCTAACGGACGAATGATTGAAACTACATTTGCCAATATAAGTTATGAATTGTACTATTGATTTGAGTGACTCCTCTATGTTCCCCTGGTAAGAGCGTATTATGGATCCTTTACCAATAAAACTATGACATGTATGCCCTATACTCGGCAATGTATGGTATGGTTTTCTAATTAAGACATGATCAGACTTCAAGTGCTCACAAGGTGGTTTATGTTGATTACACCATTAGACTCCCATAAAAAACTGAAAAAGGATGAAAGAAGTGACACTGAGCAGTGATGAGTTGATAATTTACCAGCTTATTTATCTCTTAAGAATGAATTATTGCCCCAATCTTGTGCTATTTAAAAGAATTTTCTGCCTTTGTTCCCTCATATGTGGACATTCATTTGAATTGAAGATTGAAGAGGATTTGAACCCAAATATACAATGGAAGGAATATAAAAGCATGAGCTACAAGCTAAGAAGAAATTCAAGTCAAGAGAAGAATAGAAGAAGAGCTCCCTGATTGGAACCTACGTGCAGCAAGTCCACACCTGCATTTTGCAGGTATCAAGCAGGAGAGGAAGAAGACACTGGCTAGAATTCTAAGCACAAGCATGCCACAAGTCTTTACTTGCGGCTACATGTGCAAGTGCACTTCCAACGCAAGTTGTCCAAGGGTCAATTTCATCCAGAATTTCTTTAGCATATTTGGGATGTTTCTAGTGATATTTTAGGATCTGTGTATAGGATATTTTTAGGTAGAATTTTCCCAATTTGTAGATTATAGTAGAGTACATTGAGATAAGTACAATATACCTTTTCCTTCTTCTAAAATATTAAAAACTCCATTATTGACATTGAAAGCTTGGAATTGAATTTATATTCTTATCATGAATGAAATTGAGGAACACCCATATGGTGTAATTTCTCTTTTCTTTAATATGAGTAGCTAATTTCTCTTCTAGGAGTTTGTACCAATAATGGGTGTTTAGTATTGATTAGGTATTGACTATTTATTCTTAGAATTGATTATAATGTATGGATCTATTATTTTCTTCAGGATTTAATCCTAAAATGAATAGTTGTAAACGTTAATTGAATTCTCTAATTTAACTTTTTCTTGAGAAAGGGAAGTGGAATTAGGTAAGTCTTTAATAGTGAGGATTTGGGGCTTTACAACTCATCTAAAGGCTCGAGCTAGAAATAATCTAGCTTACTCAAGCATATATTTGGTTATTAATTGAATTTTGTTTTGGGATATGAAAGAACCCAAAATAGACATACTCTTGGGTTGAAAGACCTTGAGTATAAATTAGAACAAAAATCTATGCATATGATAATTTTTTCTAAGTCATTTAGTTAATCTTAATCAAATCCATACCCCATCGAAAGCACACCCCTAGATTCTGTAATCATTATATCTAAAGAATTGTGTTACGTCGTTGCTTGTTATAATTGAATTAATCATTTAATTATACACATCCCCTAATTTTACTTTTTTGTTTAATACAATGCGCATACTCTTGTGATATAATTTACAAAATTTGGAAAAACCTAACTCTAATCCTTATGGGATTTGATCCCTACTCTTAGTTGGGTACTTATTTTGTATACGACCTTTTTCACCTCCTTCTAGCAATATGTTTTTGGATGTTATAATAAATGGAGCCATTATCAGGGATCGGAAATTGATTACCATATTTTGTTTGCTGATTCACATTTTTATTGAGCCTTATTTTCTTTTACTTTATTTATTATTTTTTGTTGTTTGAATATGTGAAGTGATGAATTAAGCTAGCAAGCAAGCTAGCATTGATGGGTTCATAGATGTTGAAGATAAACCAATTGGACATGGTTTAGCGAGTACTATCTTCCTACATCCTATAGTAATGAACACAATTTTCCATGTCACTAGCATCATGCTACACCTAATCCAAATGAAAGGGTTGTTCGGAGGCCTTGCACATGAGGATGCTAACCGCCATATAAAGAACTTCATTGAAATTTTTAAGTCATTTAACATCAACAACATCAACCAAGTTTCCATTTTGTTATGATTATTCACATTCTCCCTCATGGGAGAACAAAGCTCATAGTTGGAGGAGTTTCCTGAAGGCTCTATCACTTTGCTGAATGAACTAATTGAGGCTTTCATAGATCACATTTTTCCACTCTCAAGAATGCTTCAACTTCATGATGAGATCACAAACTTTTTCTAAAATCGCAGAGAACCCCTACATGAGGTGTCGTTAAGGTTCAAAAACAAAGTGCTAATGTGTCTAACTCATGGGTTTCTACATGACATACCTCTTCAATATTTCTATCGCTCGTTAGACTCTATCTACAAGTCTGTCATTAATAACCTAGCTATGGGTGTTTTATGTGATACCCCATATTTTTTTCATATAATATATGTAGTGTGGCGTGAGTGTATGAGGTATATATGACTTGGTGTATATAACGACCTGTTCTATCATTACTGAAAATATCTATGGTCAAGGCAGGTGTTTTACATTCATAATAAGCGTTACGATTAAATATTTAATATTAGAGTACATTTGGTATGTACTAAGGTCATACAATACTCCTAGCACAAAGTTAAGTTGAAAGTTTCCTTACCGATTTAGTTTTGGACTAAGTTCAAACTAGGATCTAATTCAAATGAGCATTCCTCCTAGAATATAAAGAGTTAAGGGTCCCAATATACACCAAATTAAAGAACTTTGAGTCTTCTTTCGATTGCCACCTACCGCTTGTTAATCCGCTTCCCTAGTAAAAAGTTATGATTGTTTTACTAAAGACTATCTGTGCTAAAAAGTTGAGGCCACTGTAGCGGGAAGTAGGGTGCTATAGAAGTACCATGATAGCGGTTGGCCAGCCACTACTGCGGCACCGTGGTAGCGGCTAAGATGCTTCTATAGCGTAATGACGGGACCAAAAAGCTCATAAATGGTTTCTCCAAAAACCATCCTAGGCTGCTCCAAAGTTGGGGAGCAATGGAGAGAAAGTATTACCCGCTCGAATAGGGTAAAACCCATGGATTCCAGGCCCACTTTCCATCAGGATTTTCCTCCACAAAGCCAGAATTTAGTGATCAGGCCTCTGTAGCAGATGCTTGGCATCCAGGTAAGCTAGGTTTAACTTAGTAGACTTAGACTTGTGATTCATTTCATATTATTATTGTAGAATGATAGGAGAATTCATGCCTAGGCCTTTTAGGCATGGAGTCTAGAGGGATAATGTATTGTTTGGACTGTTTGATTAAAGAGAAAATGATGATGTTATGGGTAATATGATTCAATTCTTGTGTTATAATTTATGTGTGATTCTAAATTCTAGTGGGAACTAGATTATTGGGTAGGTCTGGGGAACCAGTAAGGTGTACGTGTGAATAGATTGGTAGGTTGTAGCGAATCTCCAAGGATTATATTACTTAAGGGAAATAGGATGAATGGAAGGGTTTTAAGTCCTTAATTTAAGGGGATGAACTCCCTAGAATATGCTTACTTTTAAGAAAAGGTCCCAAAATTGATATAAATGACTATATGCGTCTAAATGGTAAACTGGGAGTTAGTCTTCGGACGGTCATCAAGGTTAGAATAACGAACCATGACTATTAGGGTAAGTGATGGTTGTTAAATACAAATTCGTGATGTGTGAATTATAACTATTTTTTTGTTATTCTTGCACCATATGTGTTCTGGGAAAAAGGAACAAGTGTTAAAGATGTCTTAACTGCCAATTACATGCAATGAACTATTTATCTTTATGCTTGTTGGTTTTTTCAAGTGTGGTATGTATTCATTGTGATTGTAATTGTTGTGATGTTTGTGATCATTCGGTTGGATCGCGTACCACGCCTGGTAAAGATTCATTGGTTGGCTTGGGTGCCACACCTGGTATGGGATATTTATCGGTTGGATCGGGTACCACTCCTGGTACAGGTTCTATATTAGTTAGCTCGGGTACCACGCCTGTTATGAGGTCTATTATGGTTGGCTCGAGTACCATACCTAGTATGGGATTGAGTGTTATATGTGTGTTGGTTACTTTTGTGAACCAGCCTTATTATTATTGATGTTTATTACTTATTGGTTTCTTGAGTGAACCGGGCTTATCTGTTATTGATGTTCATTATATGTTGGCTCCTTACGTGAACTGGGTTTATCTATTAGTGATGTTCTTTATATGTTGGTTTCCTGAGAGGGCCGTGATTTAGTATTATTTGATTTATATATTGGTCTTTAAAGGGCTGGAGTGAAGTGCTTATGTGATAAAGTGGTTTCTTCTGTAAATTGGGGTCGCATGTTAAATTGCATAGATGATGTCCTAGGGATCCTTGGGAGGTCCGGGTGGGTTGCAAGTTGTTGCATAATTATCTGTGTTCTAGTGACTTACATAGTTGGGCATGACTTGTAAGGTTGGTGAGTCTGGCTGTTGACTGGTGTTCTCATTGATAGTCATGTGGACTTGACTGTTTCATGGTGCCTGGTAGTATTCTGTTAATGGCGTACACTTGAATTTCCCATTTTGACAAGAGTGACAGGCCACCTAGTGGTGATGTCTGGGCTAGCTGGGCACATGTATAGACGTTTTGAGGTGTATTGCTTGACGGGTCTAAGATGGGTGAGCTTGGAGAGACTAAGGTTACTAGGGGGTCAGATTTAGATGGTGTAGTGAAGCAAGGTTAGTATTCTGTTAAAGCCTGAATAGGCAGGATGTCAAGGGTAAGGAACCTTGGGGGTTGAATATGCAAAACACATATGTATTCCATTATTGTAGGCTAAGGGCTAAGGGTAAATGTTGTTGACTTAGGATCTTAAGTGAGGGTGATAGACCTGCTAATAGGGTTAGTTAAACTGGTAAGGTATTTCTAGTGTTTAGCAAAATGGGTAGACTTGAAGAATCTTTGTATTATAAGAGGCAGGTTATGACCAGGATACAATGGTGAAATGCCTGCTAATGGGGGAGTTTTCAGCGGAATAAGGTAGGGAGGCTTGGAAAAGAATGTATAAAGTCCTTGGATGATTTACCTGGGTATTAAGGGTTGTTGATAAAGGACCTGAATTGTATAACTTTTGAGTTGTATGTTTTCTTCTTATTATTTACAAGAAATTATGTGTTGGATTTGGGTCGATCGATGATGCCTATCAGTACCTGTTATTTTTACTGATACTGCTCTTGCTATACCTTTTGGGTATAGTCTA
Organism: Jaltomata sinuosa; assembly: GCA_003996215.1. Taxonomy (NCBI): domain Eukaryota; kingdom Viridiplantae; phylum Streptophyta; class Magnoliopsida; order Solanales; family Solanaceae; genus Jaltomata; species Jaltomata sinuosa. The sequence continues at coordinate 123,633 of QJPP01001832.1, read as the reverse complement.
GTTGCAGGATTAGTGATATTTCTTAGGTATAGAACGAAGGTGATCTCTAGCAACTTCTACTTTTCATTTCTATGGTGGAAGTTGTGTCTTCTTTTAGTACTTGTAATTCTCTTGTAGAGCTCTTGTACCTGTTTAGATTAGTTCCTAGGGAGGGTTGTATTGAAGTTTAAAAAGGGATTTCTTGTATTTAAGTTGTAAGAGTTTTTCCCTTATTATAAAGATTATTTCTTCATGTTTTACTCTTAAATTTCTGCATTGTCTGTTGATCGGGTGGTAAGGATTCTCATATCTAGTGCTTAGAATAGGATCCTGCATGACTTGGTAGTTGGGCCATGACAAATAGTATCAGAGCCTAGGTTATTAGTCTCTCAGTACCAGAGAAAATATTGAATAGAGTTCTGCGGATTGGTGTGTTGACATCCACATCTAATCTTTGGGGATAAATAAAGAATTCAAGGAAATAGTCTCTCTTCTTTCACTCCTTTTGTGCAGTTTGTTACTTGCTTGTATGGGCTGAGTCCGATTGATATATAGCCCAGGAGGCTATGTAAAGGCATGGATTAATCGGCTAACGGTCATCCATGAGATGAATAAAAGATAAAGAACCTGATTTGATTGAGTGCAGAAGGTTGAGACTTGTGATTGTGTGCATTACATTGTCTAAATGACTATGAATGTGTGGTGTGTAATTGCTTGAGTTACTTTGAAATTAGTGGTTAGTGAAGAGTTTTAATTTGGTCATATATGATTGATTAAAGGGTTAACAGTTATGTGGTTTAACTGAAATTTTTATGTTATGTTTTGGGTATGGACTTACCGTTGGTAAAAATGGTAAGGGGGACATGATAATTTATGACTGTGGGGAAACTCTAGTTTCAGGACAGTCGGGATTGGTTAGATACCATGGTGAAAAAGGGCTAATCTTGTATGATAGCGGGAATTGTGACAAGAAAATTGTTGTGGTAACTCACGATTGTGACTTAAATTTTTTTTTTATTCTGGCTTTAAATTTTATTATAACCTAAAGGTTTAATTGATGAATCAATTGTTGGGTAATTAAATGAAAGGGTGAATATGGTAGCCCTTGGCAGCAAGTTAATTTTGTTATATGGGTGATGTTATCGATTGAGATAACAATTATATTTGAACATCAGACATTATCTGACTCGGTGATTTTTACTATTAATTGAGTAACTACGTGCATTTTGATTATAATAAGTAGTTGATAAGGAAGTCATAAGATTATGGTGGAACAAAGTTCCCAGGTACTTGTGAAATTATGGTTGTATATTGGTAGAAATAGTCACCCATGTATTGATTACTAGAATGACTTGTCATTTGTTGTTTATGTCTGACAGTGCTCATATGCTTATTATATGACAATACTTATTGATTAATAGTATTCCTTGGGAATGGCATAACTAATTGGTAGGGTCCTTGCAATGAGATGGACTGATTATGATTGATGATCTTTAGTTGTAGGGTCGGATAAGGGAATGGGGATATTAGATGTGTTCTTGAATGTTCATGTACCTCTCATTGATCATGGTATTAGTTGGTTATTATTGCTCCTTGAGTGGTTGAGACATGTTGAGTCGGTAATTTGACTAGTTATAAGCTAGTTGTGAGGTTAAATAAGTATAGGTTGACCTGAGTGATAACTAAAAAGTTGGTTGGTTATAAACAATTTATTGATGAGGGTTAAATAGACTAATGTAAGTGGTGGTGGAGAATCTGTGTGTTAATGAAACCGATAGTTGTGTATTAGTTAGTGGCTATACTCTAGATGGTCTATCCTTATACGTCAATGATGGAAGGGTGAAAAGGGACATCTAGGAAAAATACGGTGTAGTATTTGGTGATGTTATGCTCTTTATATCATTGTTTAGCGTGTAATTGCCCAAGTTAAGATTTTCCTCGAGTTAGAAGTTAGAATTTGAAGGCTAGGCTAGTCTAGGGAAATCCAAGAATGGATTGGGTACGTATCGTAAAGTTTATCTTGATTTGATGTTATCTAAGGATATAGGAACCTATAGGACTTTTCACAATGGAGTTCGGGTTAGTAGAACTCCAAGTATAGTGTTTAACGTAAAGGGGTTAGTATGGAATATCAAAAATCTGGGTTTTGTGTTGTAAAAATTGGCTAAAACTGAGACTCTCTAGAATTATTGCCTCACCTACACTGTGATAGCGGAAGGCAGGCCTCTACCATGGTGTCGCTATTGCAAGAATTTTCCCGCTATAGCGGGTCTGGGACACCACAGCGGGTTTCAGTTCTTTGTGGCACAGAAAAATTTATTTTGTCCGTTATGGTTGAAAACTTTTTCTCCAGTACATTTATCAGGCCCAGATTACTTAGGCACTCGAGGAGGTATACTCTAATTTGTCTCGTGTAGCTCGAAGGAAGGGATTCCTTGACAGAGCGAGATCAAATTATATTTCAGTTGAGTTTGGGTACACCGAGAGAAATGGAAGTTTCAATAGTTCGCATAAGGCTATAGTTACACTGTCATGGTAGAGCATTACGATTCAAGGGGCTGATTTATTCTTTTCCTTCCACCTTAGAGATTCTTCAGGGACAAACGATGGGTAAATTAGTATCTATTGTAATGACCTATTCCATCGTTACAGAAAATATCTACGGTCAAGGCAAGTGTTTCTCATTCTTAATAAGTGTTAGGATTAATTCTTTAGTATGAGAGTACGTTTGGTATGTATTAAGGTCATACAATACTCCTAGCACAATGTTACTTTGAAAGTTTTCTTACTTATTTAGTTTCGGGCTAAGTTCAAGCTAGCGTAAACTTCAAATGAGATTTATCCTAGAATATAACAATTTAGGGGTCCCAGTACCCACTAAATTAAATATATCTGAGTCCTCTTTCCAACGCTACTGACCTGTCGTTAATCCATTTCCCGGGTAAAAGGTTATGATTATTTTACTGAAGATTATCTGTGCTGAAGAGCTGAGGCCGCTGTAGCGGGAATTAGGGCGCTGTAGCAGTACTGCGGTAGCGACCGACAGGCCGCTATAGAGGAATGATGGGACCAGAAAGCTCAGAAATGGGTTTTATAACTCCATTCTCTCCTCTTCAGCTAAAAAGAGGAAAGGATTTCTCCAAAAACCCTCCTAGGCTGCTTCAAAGCTGGGAGAAATGGAGAGGAAGGATTCCCGCTCGAATGGGGTAAAACCCATGGATTCTAGGCCCACTTTCCGTCAGAATTTGCCTCCACGGAGCCAGAAGTTTGTGTTCAGACCTCTGCAGAAGATGCTTGGCATCCCGGTAGGCTAGGTTTAACTTAGTAGACTTAGACTTGTAATTCATTTCATATTATTATTGTAGAATGATAGGAGAATTCATGCTTAGGCCTTCAGCATGGAGTCTGGAGGGATAATGTATTGTTTGGACTGTTTGATTAAAGAGAGAATGATGTGTTATGGGTAATGTGATTCAGTTCTTGTGTTAAAATTTATGTGTGATTCTAAATTCTAGTGGGAACTAGATTATTGGGTAGGTCTGGGGAACCAGTAAGGTGTACATGTGAATAGATTTCTAGGTTGTAGCGAATCTCCAGGGATTATATTACTTAAGGGAAATAGGATGAATGGAAGGGTATTAAGTCCTTAATTTAAGGGGATGAACTCCCTAGAATATGCTTACTTTTAAGAAAAGGTCCCAAAATTTATATAAATGACTATATGTGTCTAGATGGTAAACTGGGAGTTAGTCTTCGGACGGTCATCAAGGTTAGAATAACGAACCATGACTATTAGGGTAAGTGATGGTTGTTAAATACAAATTTGTATGTGTGCATTATAATTGTTTCATTGGTATTCTTGCACCATGTGTGTTCTGGGAAAATGGAATAAGTGTTAAAGATGTCTTAACTGCTAATTACATGCAATGAACTATTTATCTTTATGCTTGTTGGTTTTTACAAGTGTGGTCTGTATTCATTGTGATTATAGTTATTGTGATGTCTGTGATCATTCGGTTAGCTCGGGTACCACGCCTGGTACAAATTTATTGACAACCAAGTGTACCAGAAAAGCCTTCAACCCAAAACTCTAACTCGTGAACTCGCTAATCCTCAAAAACCCTTCTATTCTAAACTGAATCCTTTTACACCACAAGCCGGAAGCTTCAAACAAGTCGAACTCTCAAACCACCCTCGAAGAATCAACTGACACACCAGAGATCTGTAGTTCTCGCTTATACTTCACTTATGAATGAATCCATCCCTTTCCCTCAAACCCTTTCCAAGCCTATCTATAGCCTACTATCCTTTGATATCCAAAACACTAACCCAAAGCACATACTAAAAAACTGTAGTTGTTTTACTCCAACTGACCACTAACCAATGGACGAATACATCTGCTAACATCAAACTCGATAACTAAACCCAATTGAACAACCCATCTGAACTCGACTGAAGCTTGCACACCCAAGTTAGGAAAGGCATGTATGAATACCCTTGTGTTAACGGAGAAACTTCCAAACTGTAGGACGAACCCAACTTCGCTGCACTGCGTTATGTCTAAATCAGCTGGAAGAGAATGAACTAGGGCAACCTGCCCAACAGACCCAAACCAAAACCAAGACCCTGCAAGTAGTGTGGTAATTCTACCACATAGTCCGTTGCCATCACCAAGCTCCAAACTCTAAGAAGCAGTTGCTGCTACCCTGAATACTCGAACACCATTCGGATTTGAAATTGCTTTCCAATTCTGAACTCAAGAAAGAGTCTACCATACCACGAATATCAAGTCAAAACACCCCGAAGGCAAAAGGAAGAGGTGCCTGGGATTCAAAGTCGCCATCTAGATATAGAATTTCTGCATATACCCTCAAATTACCCCTATGGTTCGAATCAACCGCTCTACCATATCAGCACACAAAAACACCATCTCTAAAGCATATAACACACCGAACTTCTAGTCCACAATGACCGAGTATAACAAACACTAGAACCCCACATGAAAGACAACCCTTGAAGGATCAACTAAATAAACTTTTCAAACTCTCGGCAAACGAATGGTGACCACCTGTATCTAAGAATCATTAGAACTCAAAATAGCCTCGCTAGCCTTAACCCACACAATCTGATCATATAAAGCACACACTGATGTTGAATCTCAAACTTACGCCGCTGAGTCTGTCCAACCATGGTAGAAGGAACTTCATACTAACTAGAACACCGCTGAAATCTAGAATGTCCAGCCTAACTCAAAGGTTAGACAAGGACTAGGGGTCCAAGTCTAACTGTCACCCCATAACGGAAAATGGGTAAGCTAAGTTTCACGAACTGAATGCTTTCCAACCCAAGAAACTGCAACCAAATTAACCAACCACAAACCATCCGGAATAGTTTGCTAGCCCATGTTTTTGAAACCTAATCCTAATTTTCTAATCGCTGCCTCTATCGAACCCATATGATGCCAATAAATCCTTAGGAACTGAAGCCAACTAGGATTGAATATGAAAGTTTCCAAAACCACAGCTGCTTCTAAAATCTCAAACCAATCAAAAGAAAATCACTGTAATCTATACCGGCCTAATCAAATCACCAATACAGGATCCCAAAGCAAACCTTTGTCGTCACCTCAATCAACTACTGAATAACATAAGCACAAACAAGGAGTCAATTCCCTCCTTTTTCGACTAAACAAAACCTTTCTGTAGCAGATACTGAACCTTACAAACTCCTTCTCAAATAAAATCTAGAGCCATTACCTTAGTTCTCATATCTATATTGCCAAACTCAATAAAGCAGGAGTAGAATGACGCCGGATTCCCAACTCACCCAAAATGCTACAAGTACAACTAAGCCACGAGGCTACTGTCAACACTTAGTTGAAAATGCTAAAGCCAAAACCCTATCACAATGCCAAAATCAAAAGCTCATCCGGAGAATTATGATTGAAATTCATTCTGACTGGAACCGGAGAAAATGATAAGAAAACCTAATCGGAAAAGAAACTGAAGGAGACTATAGGAACAACCCACACACCTGCCAACCTCCTAAACCAACCAAAAAAGAGGGTCAATTCTAATCACCCAAAAAAACCAAACCAATCTATGCACGCTAGCATAACCAGCACCTATCAACCTAAGTCAAAGTTCAAACTCTGGCACAGCTACCGTTAACACCAAACCAATACAAGAACTTCCAGAAAATTCTAGGAAATAGCCTAGGAAACTACCATCTAGGACCACTCAAGATGGAAGACTCAACACAAGCCTTGAGTCACAATGGATCTAGAAGAAAAACTAATTAGAAAAAAAGACTAACAAGAACTACCCACGAGCTACAACTTCGGATAAAAAACGTAACAAGGATAACTCACCGCATCCATTAATAAGGAATAAACTACCACAAAAACAACACATAGATACTATAATTCAAGTACTCAAACAACTAAACAAGTAGCAGGTAAGCATATAAGCAAATAAATAAAGACACAATCGCAATGCGAGCAGGACTATCACAAACTGAAGGTAGAAAAAGCCTAACCTGGAGTAACGATATCAGGAACCTCTACCACAGGCCCACCAAAGAGGCATCAGACTGATGGGGTATAATTCTAGACTGAGTAGTCAAAGATGAAAGATTTGCCATCCCTCACCAGGGACAAGCTCCATAAAGGTGACCAACTTTCCCACAATCATAACAACCAAGCTGACTAGGATACAAAATCGTAGGGTAATTCCTAGCAAAGTGCCTATGCTCACCACATCGAAAATAACCGTTACCATATGAAGTCCGACAGGAAGATCTAACGGAACCTGATCAGCCACGATGGCCTACGGAACCTGATCAGCCACGATGGCCTACAGAACCTAAAAGCAAACCTCGTTAAACCTGACCTGTAACAAATCCACTCTGCTCGACATGCCCTATACCATCACCCTCTCAAACCTGTGGAGTAACAGAAACTGGCTGGGTAGATAAGAAGCAATGGAACCTATCTCTGGTGGAGAACCCCCTACCGCAAGCCTGAGAACCTCGAGAATTATCCTGGCGATGATATTTCATAGCACCACCTCCATAAGCCTCATGGAACAAACCCTCGATAGCCCAATCATGATCCACTACCTTAGGAAAGGTAGTCCCAACCGTAACCAAATGCTCAATCGCCAAACGGAGTGGTGCAATCAAACCCCCAACAAAGCTCTGAACTCTATCAAACTCTGAAGGCACAGTCCTAGTAGTATGCTTCACCATCTCGTTAAATCTTGCCTCATAGTCCAACACCAACATACAACCCTGCTGGAGAACTGGAAGCTCAACCCTATCTAAAGCACTGCTCATAGAAAGGTTTACTGAAACATCCACCTGAGGACTCAAAGTCTTAGCCACGGTATCTTGAGGAACTGGGGGCACTTTAAATCCAATCGGAGGTTGGGCTGGCCCTGCACCCCCTATTTGATGCGGTAAACTTTCACTTTGAAGTCCTGGCGCTGAAGGAAGAACTGAAGCAACAGGCACAGAAGCTTTGACATCACCTGATGTCGAACTCATCTTAGGCATCTGAGAAGGAATGAAATAATCAAAGTTTTTAGAAGTCAATAAAGCCAGGAACGCACGATACAGAGACAAAAAGATGAAACGTTTCCTAACATTTCCCTATAGCCTCCCGCAGATAGGATACGGATGTCATCGTACCAATCTACGAGACTTTATGTAGACACTTGCCTCCGTACCATGACACCAGTGAACCTAGATCTATGATACCAAGCTATCACGACCCGACTTCTCAGCTCATGATGGCATGTACAATCCCCCCAGTAGGCGAACCATTTCCCATAGCCCAGAAATGGTTAGTAATGGGCTACTATCTAACCAAAACGCATAATAAGAAGAAATAAGCAGAAGTAGAATATAAGGATAGACAATGCCGAAGCAAATAACACAAATATATATATAAAGATACTACACCAACCCCAAGACTTGGTATCAACAGTACAAAAGATTCTAATAGAATACAAGTGCTAGAAGTATCAAAATACAATATAAATATGTCTCCGAAAGTAGAACGAGCAACAATGCCAAAAGATGAGACGTGGTCAAACCCTGGTCGTCGGGAGCTCACCCTAGTCTCGAATATCTTAAAGGATGCATGAGTCTCCAACGCAATCAATGGCAAAAGCTCACACTAATGTTTGCACCAAAAAGATGCAGAAGTGTAGTATGAGCACCAGGACAACGGGTACTCAAAAGGCATCATCGCCCGACTGAGCGCATATAAGATATAAAAATAGTAAATAGCATATAGCAAGAAAGTAGTCACCGAAGAAATAGATAAAGCACAAGGAACTAGCACCGAGAATAGACAACCAAGTGTTATAAGCATACAATGCTAACATAGAAGATAATCCTAACACAGAAACACAGGTGTAAGAAAGACGGACGCACCTGGGATCCTTGCAATAATAGTACAAGTAAAAAGGGAGTGAATCAGGGACATGGAGGTATACCGGTAACCTCAAGTAAGAAGGGAAAGAAGGAAAGCGAACCAACATAATCAGCTAGAAGCGATAAAAGTAACAAAAACATACTAAAAACACCAAATCTCAAGATAAGCATGAACCAGGATCCATCTCACAATTTACAACCTAGAATGGAATAACTAAGCCACCAGAACTAAGAGTTCCACTCAGAATTAATATAAGGAACAACGTACAATAAATCACAACCGCTCAGGAGGACACGCGATGGAGCCTCAAAGATATAGGACTCACTAGCCCTTCAATACTCAAGCCTAAAACTCAGAGCCTCAACAGGCTAAAACTTACCAACTCACAAGAACCAAGGACCATAACTTTCTCTATGAAATGACAGGAGTAATATCATCTACCTACAGTCCCAATGGCCGCCCATACAATTGAGGAACACAATCAAGTGAAAATAAACCCTCTGGCCGCCCATACAATCAGAGCGTACACTGAACACATAACAAACAAGGGAGGAATGCAAGAGAAATATGCATGATGATATGATATGATGAATATGTAACCAAGTGTGATTGCAGTGTTGTATGTTACCCCCTTCGGTACCCCAAAGGTCCAGTAGAGGCGGGATCCATGGAAGGACTTCTCCCAAGTTCATCTGCTCCGTTGTAAACCCCTTCCTTCGATCACCATCGGCCTATAGCACTTGGTCTAGAATAGTAGGTTCCATGGAGGTCTACTCGTAGACCACATACTAATATGAAACTCAATATATCTCAATAGTCGGAATCTCATAGTACATGCTCGAATTCAATCCGAGTCTAAATTAGTAGTCATGTATTAATAACCCTCATCAAGGGTGCCCAGAGCATATTCGGGTCTAAAGCAGTAGTCATATCTCAATAGCCCTCATCGAGGATGCTCAGAGCGTATCCGAGTCTAAAACAGAAATCAAGTATCAAAATCCCTAAACAGGGTGCCCAGCTCGTATTAGAGTCTAAATCCATAGAAAACCATATCTAGCGCTACGCTCCAGCTGAGCCTAGTATCAAGATGAAAACCAGTAATCAAGTCATCATAATCTCTCCTCTACTCTGAGAGGTTTCGTAAAAGTCCGTTTAAAAGCCCTTTCAAAGTCATGTACCAAAAATGGGCCCTCAGGGCCATGCAATGTTTAGAAAATCAATTATAGTAGGACCGAAGCCAAATCAGTAGTAAAATATACATGGAAAACCTTTTCATGTATGATATGCTCACAAATAATAGAGTAGCCCAAAATGGCTCACAAACTTTTCCTATCGGCCCTGCACAGGATCAACAACTCTACAACAGTCATAACCAGCCTAAAAGAATATCTCTATGTCCTGGACTCGCGGACATTCCCAAATAACCCACCATCTATGTTCCAGAGTCAATACAAGGCCACACAGGACCATAAAGGTAATATATACAATACTACACGAATACTACAACAAACGTATGAAATAAATGGACAAAAAAAATGGGTAAGGTCTGGGGTACCAACCTATAACAACCCACCCAAGGATGCTATTTAGTTATAGCTATATACGTAGAGTCTAGGTAGGAAAAGCCATAACCTACTTGTCGTCCTATGAATAGTTACGGGGATGGCATCGTCCAGGCTCAAACTGCTCCAGAAAGCTCCAAATTGTGAAACCACTATCAACACAATAATCTACACATTAAAAAAAGACTAACGATACCCATAATGCCATAAACATAACTGAGTTGAAATCTGGGTCACAAACGGGCCCGTGGGCCTTGAAACCCAAAACCGGAAATGAAAAATACACATGTGTTCCTTACCATCCCTAGAGCACATGCTCAAAATTTGAGCGGAAACGGACATGAAATGGGGATCAAACCAGCCCTCTCAATAGAGGGTCTAAAGATGGGATTTTAAGGATGAACAATCGGAAATTGAGCAAGAAAGCTTACCACGAAGCAAGGAATTTTACCCGAACATCTAGTGTCACGAACCCATGATCATGCACTTACAAAAGGGGTAGAATCTACAAGAATTTCTATGCTTTAGAGACTCCCAACAATGGTGGTTTCTTTAGAGAACACAATAGAAGAACAAGTTGTGGAAGAAGACTTACCAATTGTCGAGGGAGCATAGATTTTTGATGAGCAAACGATTCCCCAAGTTCAAGAACTAATTCGGAGTAATTTGGTAGAGAGGATTTTCAGTTTGGAGTTTGGAGGAACAAGAAATAGAGCTGGAAAACTTGAAGTGCCAGCAATATATAGTTGTTGGGCGCTGGTCATAGTGAAACTGACTTCTACCAGAGAATCCCATACCTCAGGATTGAGAACCATAAAAACTGCCTCGAAGGCGATGCCACTTACCAATGCCTCCATAGGTCTCATAACACAACTCCTCTACAGCCTATGCATGATAAACAACCTAAAGCAAAGTAGTCCCAACTACTACCAAGTGCTCTGTAACCAAACGGAGCAGTGAAATCAACCCTCTGACAAAATGTTGCACCCTCTCATACTCCGTAGACATAGTCATAGCGGTGCACCTAGTCCTCTCGTGAAACCTTACCTCATACTCTGAAACACACATAGACCCTTGCTGAAGATCTGCAAACTCATCCTTAGTTGTAGCTGTAACACCCCGGAAGTTGAATCAGCCTTTAAACTCAAACTTGCAGAAAATTCTGAAACTTCCAGGGATCACGAGTCAAGTCCACGAACCGCGGATGGTTCCACGAGTCGTGGAAGTGACTCGTGATTTCAGTCCTTCAAACTTGTCAAAAAAAATTGTTCTCAGTTGTTAGAACCACAGATCAGTCTCACGAGTCATGGTATTTTCCACGGGTCATGGAACCAATCCGTGGAACTGATTCAGAGAGTGGTTCATTCCCTCAGTAACCACGAGTCATTTCCATGACTCGTGGAAGTTCCTATGAGTCGTGGACTTGACTCGTGGGACTGAACCTGAGATCAGTCAAGTTTCCCCAGAACCACGATAGTGTTCTAAGACTCATGGGACTTTCCACGAGTCATCGAGTTGAGCCATAGAACATCTTCAGAGACTTGTAATTTTGGCTCAGGAACCACTACTCCATACCACGAGTCATGATTAGTTCTATGATCCATGGGATGGACTCATGGGACCTGAAGCCGAGTTTTTAAGACATCTTTTCTTAATTATTTCTCAGGGGTATTTTAGTCATTACCCAATCTTTTAACTCATAAATGATGTCGTTTTGACTACTTCAAGAAGAGTTTTCACCCTCATTAGCCTATGTCCCTCCTAAATTGTTCACTCACCTCGCAAAAAGGAAAAGTTCGTCTCAAACGTCAAATCTCCAAGCTTCAAGTCAAGCATCCTAAATCTTTTTCAATCAAGTGGGTAATCTTTCACCAAGGTATGTGGGTTTCTAACAATGGGTTCCTTTTACCCTTGTGCCCAAAATCTCCAATTCTTATGTTAAATTATGAACTTATGAAATTAAGGTTTTAATGTAAAATTAGGGAAAAATTATGAAATCAGTTTCTATGTTTAAATTTATGATTTCTTATTACTTATTTATTATTTGATTATGATTATTTACTAGATTTAAAGGCCCAAGCATTGAAGTTGATTTCTAGCATGTTTGCATTATTGCATGATTTCAAGTGACATTGGGCATGATTAGATATCATGACTTTTATGAACTTTATGTAATTGCATGCCTAAATCTTCAAGTATGAATTTAGAAAGAAAAGTAGGATTTGAATTATGGCTATGCTTTATTTCAAGAATGTATGATATGAGAATTACATGGTACCCGATGTGTCCCCATGCTTTTCAATAGAGATTTGGTATTCGATTATACCTTCATGAATTTATGAGCTATACGTATATGATTTTTGTGAGTAGTATTAGCACCGAGTTGGACAGGGTGAGAGTACCCATAGTCCCAGAACTACGTGCCCCCATAAGTTTGAAGTCCCCTCAGTTGGACATCAGATTTAGTGATCACACCATAATTATGCCTTCATACCCTGGCAAGGTATATTGGGTCCTCTCGATGGGGTGTATACATCCGATTCCATGGAGCTCACACGGTCTATGTCGGTTAGAGAACCTCCCACAGAAATAGTTTATCCTTTTAAATTGCATTTGACTATTATTCGGATTTTAGATTTTGCTCTTTACAATCATGTTTCAGCTTATGGTATTTCTAAGAGTCTTTGCATCCAGCTTTACTTTAAAAGCATGATTTCATTTATTAAAGTCTACTTAGCATGTTTTCATTGTGATTATACATTGCTCACATACTTGGTACATTCCATAGTACTGACGCATATATTGCGTTGTATCCTTTGATAATACAGACTAAGATGTTACTCCGCAGGCGCGTGGCTAGAGTTTTCAGGCCATATCTTACTCCAGTTGTTGAGTCTTCTTAGATCGAGGGCTAGTTATGTCTTTAGTGTGTAATTTCCTATTTTTGTACTTTCAGTTAGTTAGGATCTTGTCCTAGCAACTCTTATATTATGAGTAGAGGCTTTCAGACATAGACAATATTCGAGTCTTCTTTTGGATATTGTACTCCTATTTTGACTTGATTATTCAGTTATGTTCTTTCAACTTTATCTATTATGCTTCCGCTAATCTTTGTTATGCTTGAGAATGATATGGACAAGGGTTAGCTTGGGGCACTTGTGGTCCCAAGTCCCATGTTACATCTAGGGGATAACCTTGGGGTGTGACAAACTTGGTATCAGAGCCTTAGGTTCAAGAGTCCTAGGATGTCTGAAAGCCACATCGAGTAGAGTCTCTTTCATGTGTGTGAAGCACGCCACATATATGAGAGGGAAGCTATGAGATGTAATAGAAGACTTCACTTCTTTCATGATCATGTTGTATGATAGAGCTTAACTCTAATGGTCCTCTAATCTTTGCCTTGAATGTTTCAGATTATGCCTCCATGACATGCTATGCCTCCCTGAGCCGCTCAAAATGCTACTCCTCAAGTTCGGGTTCCCGATGTCGCAAATGATGAGTTCACGAATGCCATCCATTTTCTAGCCCACACTTTGGCCACTCAGGCAAATCAACAGGCTCATTCCTTCAACCATCCTCAAGGTGAGGTAGTGGCCTGAGTTCGTGACTTTATCCATATGAGCCTGCCAGAGTTTTGGAGTTCGAAAGTGAGTGAGGACCCGCTCTACTTTATTGATGAAGTGAAAAAGATCTTTGAAGTTATACATGTGGCTGGGGTTGATTGTGCCTAGTTTCTAACCTTGTCCCAAGGGACCTGGCATCCTATCAACTCAAGGATGTAGCTCATATTTGGTTCATTAAATGGAAGTAGACTAGAGTGCAGGATGTGATCCCCACGACTTGGGAGTGTTTTGAAAGGGCCTTCCTTGATAGGTTTTTTCACCGAGAGTTGAGGCAAGCGAAGGTGGAGGAATTTGTGAACTTGAGATAGGGTTCGATGTTGTTGCAAGAGTACAGTTTGAAGTTTACTCAGTTGTCTAGGTATACCCCTTCTATGGTAGTGGACTCACATGATCAGATGAGCAAATTTATCTATAGATTTTCAGATTTAGTGAAGAATGAGTGTAGGTCTGCTTTGCTTTTGGTGACATGACTATTTCTAGGCTCATGACTCATGCTCACCAGATTAAGGGAGATAGGCTTAGGGAGATGGCTAGGGAGAACAAGAGGTCTAGATCCGAGGGTCTAAGTTTTAGTCATCAGAGGTCCGGAGGCAGACATTGTTCCTCATTTCAGAAGAAGTCTTCAGGCCCTGTTCATTCTTTAGCTAGTACTCCTACTCAGGACCCAGGCCTCCTCATGCTTAGACTGGTAGGGGAGATGGTTCTATTTCTTAGATGAGTGTTGCCAAGGGGTATACCTACCCTGCTTAGCCGACAGAGAGGGTTTAGCTGAGTGAGTGTTTAGCTGGCAGAGGGGTTGCTTTGGATGTGGTCAAGTTGGCCACAGGATTCGGGATTGCCCTTCAGCTAAAAAGGGATAGGGAGGTAGGACTCAGCCTACCACAACAGCTTTAGGAGGTCGACCAACACCGCAGGGCGCAGCTTCTAGTTTTGTTAGACAGTGCCAGAATTGTCTTTATGCTATGTCCTCTCGACAGGATCGGGAGGGTTCCCCAGATATTGTTATTGGTATGTTGAAGGTTTTCTTTTTTGATGAATATTTTTTGTTTGATCCTGGTGCTTCCCTATCTTTTGTGACTCCTTATGTAGCATGCAACTTTGAATTTTGTTCTAAATTACTTTTAGAATTCTTTTATGTTTCTACTCCTGTTGGTGAGTTAGTCCTAGCCGAAAGAATCTATCAAAATTGTCCTATCTTAGTCCTTCATAGAGTCTCTTCAGTGAATTTAGTAGAGTTGGAGATGACTTATTTGGATGTCATTCTTGGTATGGATTGGTTGTATGCATGTTATGCTTCTATTGATTGTCGTACTCGAGTTGTCAGTTTCAAGTTTCCTAATGAACTCATCTTAGAATGGCAAGGTAGTCCTCCATCCTCGAAAGGTCATTTCATATCTTATCTTAAGGCTAGGAAGATGATCTCTAAGGGTTATATGTATCACATTGTTTGGGTTATGGACACGGAGTCCGAGACCCCTTCCTTTCAGCTAGTTCCTGTTGTGAGTGAGTTTCCTGAGGTGTTTCCTGATGATTTGCTCAAAGTCCCTCCTAAGTGATAGATAGACTTTGGGATAGACCTCATTCTAGATACGCATCCTATCTCTATTCCTCCCTATAGAATGGCTCTTGCAAAACGTAAAGAATTGAAGGATCAGTCGAAAGATCTTCTTGATAAGGGTTTCATCTGGCCTAGTATATCCCCTTGGGTTGACCCAGTGTTGTTTGTGTGTAAGAAGGATTGTTCTTTTCGGATCTGTATTGATTACCGACAGTTGAACAAGGTCACAATCAAGAATAAGTATCCCATTCCTAGGATTGATGACTTGTTCGATCAACTTCAGGGTGCTAGTTGTTTCTCTAAGATGGATTATAGATCCGGGTATCACCAGCTTTGGATTTGGGAGTATGATATCCTGAAGATGGCCTTCAGGACTCTGTATGGTCATTATGAGTTTGTTGTTATGTCTTTTGGACTAACTAATGCTCCTGCAGCTTTTATGGATTTGATGAACCGTGTCTTCAAATAGTATCTGGATTTGTTTGTGATTGTGTTCGTTGATTATATCCTTATTTATTGTTAGAGTGAGGAGGAGCATGTGGGACACTTGAGGGTTGTGTTGCAGACTTTCAAGGATCGTCAGTTGTTTGCAAAGTTTAGCAAGTATGAGTTCTGGATGCAGTCTGTGGCTTCTCTGGGTCATATTGTGACAGGAGATGGTATTCGTGTGGATTTTCAAAAGATCGAGGCAGTGAAGAACTGGCCTAGACCTACTTCCCCTTCTGATATTCGGAGTTTCTTGGGTTTGGCTGGGTACTACAGGAGGTTTGTAGAGGGATTCTCATCCATTGCTTTACCTTTGACTCGATTGACTCAGAAAAAGGTGAAATTCCAGTGGTCTGATTCGTGTGAAAAGAGTTTTCAAGAGTTGAAGACTAGATTGACCACTGCTCCAGTATTGACCCTACCCGAGGGTTTAGATCACTTTATGGTTTATTGTGATGATTCCAGGATCGGGTTGGGTTATGTGTTGATGCAGTGAGGTAAGGTGATTGCTTATGCTTCTAGACAGCTTAAGACTCATGAGAAGAACTACCCTAATCATGATCTTGAGTTGGCAACTGTGGTCTTTACTTTGAAGATTTGGAGGCATTACTTGTATGGCGTTCATGTTGATGTGTTCACCGATCACAAGAGTCTTCAATATGTGTTTACTGAGAAGGAGTTGAATTTGCGACAAAGGAGATGGATTGAGCTCCTTAAGGATTATGATATGAGTGTGCTTTACCAGATTGGTAAAGCCAATGTTGTGGCGGATGCTTTGAGTAGATTGTCCATGGGTTGTGTGGCTTTGATTGAAGATGGGAATAGATAATTGGTGAAAGATGTTCATCGACTTGCCCGATTGGGAGTTTAACTTATGGACTCTACTGAGGGTGGTGTTATTGTTCAGAATGGTCCTGCGTCTTCCTTGGTAGCTGAAGTGAAGGCAAAACAAGATAGTGATACAATTTTGCTTCAGCTTAAGGGTGCAGTTCATCAGCAGCGGGTTGAGGTCTTCTCCCAAGGGGGAGATGGAGTACTTTGTTATCAGGGTCATCTATGTTTGCCAGATGTGGATGATTTGAGGCTTCAGATTTTGACTGAGGTTCACAGTTCTAGATATTCCATTCATCCGGGTGCCACCAAGATGTAACGTGATCTACGATAAGTCTATTGGTGGAATGGTATGAAGAAGGACATAGCCTTGTTTGTGGTTAAGTGTCCCAACTATCAGCAGGTAAAGGTAGAGCACCAACGACCGGGTGGCATGATTTAGGATATTGATCTTCCTACTTGGAAGTGGGAGGCGATCAATATGGATTTTATTACAGGTTTGCCTCGTACTCGAAGGCAACATGATTCGATTTGGGTGATTATTTATAGGATGACTAAGTCATCCCATTTCTTGGTTGTTAAGACTATGGATTTAGCGGATGACCATGACAGACTCTATATCTAGGAGATAGTTTGATTGCATGGTGTCCCATTGTCCATCATTTCAGACAGAGGTCCTTAGTTTACATCTCTGTTTTAGAGGTCGTTTTGGAGAGGTCTTGGCACTCAGGTGAAGCTTAGCACAAATTTTCACCGTTAGACAGATGGCCAGGCTGAGCGTACCATTCAGACTTTGGAGGATTTTTTGAGAGTGTGTGTGATTGATTTCAAAGGTAATTGGGATGATCACTTACCTCTTATCGAGATTTCCTACAACAACAGTTTTCACTCTAGTATTCAGATGGCTTCTTATGAGGCCCTTTATGGTCGGAGGTGTAGATCTCCTATTGGTTGGTTCGAGGTTGGTGAGGCAGCCTTGATTGGCTAGGATTCGGTTCATGAGACTATGGAGAAAGTTCAGCTTATTCGGGAAAGGTTGAAGACCGCTCATAGTTGATAAAAGTCCTATGCTGATGTGAGGAGGAGAGAGTTAGAGTTTGAGGTGGATGATTGGGTGTTTCGAAAAGTGTCACCCATGAAGGGTGTGATGAGATTTTGCAAGAAAGGGAAGCTTAGTCCCCAATTTGTAGGTACTTATCAGATTCTGAGGAGAGTTGGGAAAGTTGCTTATGAGTTGGATTTACCATCGGAGTTAGAAGCGGTTCATCCGGTTTTCCATGTTTCCTTGTTGAAGAAGTATGTGGGTGATCCGACTTTGATTCTTCCCTTGGAGGATGTAGTTGTGAGGGATAGCCTCACCTACGAGGAGGTTCCTGTAGAGATCCTTGATCACCAGATTTGGAAGTTGAGAAACAAAGAAGTCACTTTGGTGAAATTCCTTTAGAGGAATCAGCTTGTAGAAGGTGCTACTTGGGAAGCGGAAGAGGCCATGAAGGCCAAATATCCTCATCTCTTCCTTTCTGATTCCACTTCAGCTTGAGGTAATAGTTTAATTCTTAGTATGTTCCCCCGATTTATTCCATCAGTTTCCCTCATGATCCTAGCATATATGCATGTTTTACGAAGTTAGTTTATCATGTTTTGAAGGTTTAAAAGTTCAGTTTTCATGATGTTTCCTTGATTTCCATGTTTTTATATTTGGTTGGGCTATTTTCTTTCCAATTTTCCTTACTTAGCCTTCATTTGAGGATGAATGATCCTAAGGGGGGGATATTGTAACACCCCAGAAGTTGAATCAGCCTTTAAACTCAAACTTGTAGCAAATTCTGAAAATTCTGGGGATCACGAGTCAAGTCCACGAATCATGGATGGTTCCACGAGTCGTGGAAGTGACTCGTGATTTCAGTCCTGCAGACTTGTCAAAAAAATTGTTCTCAGTTGTTATAACCATGAATCAGCCTCACGAGTCATCGTATTTTCCACAGGTCATGGAACCAATCCGTGGAACTGATTCAGTGAGTGGTTCATTCCCTCAGTAACAATGAGTCATTTCCATGACTCGTGGAAGTTCCTATGAGTCGTGGACTTGACTCGTGGGACCGAACCTGAGATCAGTCAAGTTTCCCCAGAACCACGACAGTGTTCTACGACACATGGGACTTTTCATGAGTTATCGAGTTGAGTCGTAGAACATCTTCACAGACTTGGAATTTTGGCTTAGGAACCACGACTCCATACCAAGAGTCGTGATTAGTTCTACGATCCGTGGGATCTAATGCCGGGTTTTTAAGACAACTTTTCTTAATTATTTCCCAGGGGTATTTTAGTTATTACCCACCCTTTTAACTCCTAAATAATGTCATTTTAACTACTTCAAGAAGAGTTTTCACCCCCATTAGCCTAAGTCCCTCCTAAATTGTTCACTGACCTCCGAAAAAGGAAAAGTTCCTCTCAAACTTCAAATCTCCAAGCTTCAAGTCAAGCCTCCTAAATCTTTTCCAATCAAGTGGGTAAACCTTCACCAAGGTATGTGAGTTTCCAACAATGGGTTCTTGTCACCCTTGTGCCCAAAATCTCCAATTCTTATGTTAAATTATGAACTTATGAAATTAAGGTTTTGATCTAAAATTAGGGAAAAATTATGAAATCAGTTTCTATATTTAAATTCATGGTTTATTATTACTTATTTATGATTTGATTATGATTCCTTTACTAGATTTAAAGGCCCAAGCATTGAAGTTGATTTCTAGCATGCTTACATTAAATTGCATGATTTCAAGTGAAATTGGGCATGATTAGATATCATGACCTTATGAACTTTATGTAATTGCATGCCTAATTCTTCAAGTATGAATTTATAAAGAAAAGTAGGATTTGAATTATGGCTATGCTTTATTTCAAGAAGTATGATATGAGAATTGCATGGTACCCGATGTGTCCCCATGCTTTTCAACAGAGATTTGATATTCGATTATACCTTCATGAATTTATGAGCTACACCTATATGATTTTTGGGAGTAGTATTAGCACCGAGTTGGACAGGGTGAGAGTACCAATAGTCCAAGAACTACGTGTCCCCATAGGTTCTAAGTCCCCTCAGTTGGGCATCAGATTTAGTGATCACGCAACAGTCATGCCTTCATACCCTGGCAAGGTATATTAGATCCTCTCATGGGGCATATACACCGGATTCCATGTAGCTCACATTGTCTATGTCGGTTAGAGAACCTCCCACAAAAAGAGTTTATGCTTTTAAATTGCATTTGACTCTTATTCAAATTTCAGATTTTACTGTTTACAAATCATGTTTCCGCTTATGGTATTTCTAATAGTCTCTGCATCCAGCTTTACTTTAAAAGCATGATTTTAGTTATTAAAGTATACTTAGCATGTGTTCTTTGTGATTATACATTTCTCACATACTCGGTACATTCCATAGTACTGACGCATATCTTGCGCTGCATCTTTTGATGATGCAGACTCAGGTGTTACTCCTCAGGCGCGTGGCTAGAGCTTCCAGGCCATATCTTACTCCAGTTGGTGAGTCCTCTTAGATCGAGGGCTAGTTATGTCTTTAGTGTGTAGTTTCCTATTTTCATACTTTGAGTTAGTTAGGGTCTTGTCCTAGCAACTCTTATATTATGAGTAGAGGCTTTCAGACATAGACAGTATTTGAGTCTTCTTTTGGATCTTGTACTCCTATTTTTACTTGATTATTCAGTTGTATTATTTTGACTTGATTATTCAGTTATATTATTTTGACTTTATCTATTATGCTTTCACTTATCTTTGTTATGCTTGAAAATGCTATGGCCAAGGGTTATCTTGGGGAACTTGTGGTCCCAAGTACCGTGTTACTTCTAGGGGGTAACCTCGGGGAGTGACAGTAGCTCTTCTCAAAGAATCGAGCACTTCCTCTGACTGGGACACACCCTCTAGAAGACTCAGAGTCCTAGCCATAGTGTCCTGAAGAATTGATGTGGCCATAAATTCTATTAAAGGCTGGGATGGTCCCAAATCCTCGGGCTCAAGAAGTATACCCTCAATCTTAATCTAGGGTACTGGTGGAAGTAGTGTAGCAGCAGGCACAAGAGCCTCATCCACACCTATTGTCATACTCATCTTAACCATCTGACAAAGAATGTAACAAATGAAGTTTAGAATTTGATAGGGTCAAGAAGGCATGATAAGGAATCAAAAAGATGATTTTTTTACTAAGAGTGCCCTATAGCCTTCAGCAGATAGGATACTAACATCATCATACTAATCCAAGAGATTCTACTAGATACTTGCTCTTGTACCAATGACATCGGTGAACCTAGTGCTCTAATAATACTCTATCACGACCTGATTTCTCAAGTTGTGATGGCACCTACTATAATCCACCACTAGGTAAGCCGAACCCTTATTCCAAAATGGTAAGTAACAGGCTAACAAGAGGACGAAATAAAAGGAGGACAATATTTAAATATCAAGAACAAGCGGAAAAATAACATACAAATAGAGAGGGAAGAGAACAAAATATACAAAGACTTCCCCAAGACCTGGTATCAGTCAGTACAAGAGCTGCTAGAAACATACAGAATTCTAGATAAGCATAATATACACAAAATAGACTCTAAAGTGCAAGTAAGACTAGTACAAAAAAAGAAGGAGATGGATCAACCCCGGTCGCCAAGATCTCACCCTGTATCTCCGATCAACAACACCACTCGAGGACAACATCAAAGGTGGAAACTCATACTAGGATCTGCATCAGAAAAAGATGCAGAAATGTAGCATGGGTACAAAAAACAATGCGGTACCCAATAGGTATCATAGGCCGACTAAACTCAAATAAGATATAAGTATAAATAAATGCAAATACTAAGTGTAAGGTAATAAAAAAAGGGTCAGTAATAGGTTAACCTACCGAAGCTAGACAATTATAATAAATGTACAAGAATAACCCAATGGAAAGTGTAAAGCAATTATCTAGCAATCTAACTTAGGGAAAACATAAAATACATACCTAAGGAGATACAAATGGTAGCAAATAAACCCAACCAGGCTCCCATAAGCTGGGATGGTACACTCAATAACCAAAGAATCCAACTTGACTCCCATAAGCCTGGAGAATACAAGCAGCACACAATACTAACTAGCAATCAACCTAATGGGAAGGGGAAGAAGAAGCGTTCCATGACATGTAGTATGATATGGGTGCAATGCAATGTATGGACAATGCATTAAAAGTAGACAACCCTAAAATGGATTTGTAGGCTACAACGTAGGCTCCCCAAATCTTCTCCCAGGCCACCCATAGGTTCAACTATGTATGCAAAAAGTAAAACCTGGATATGTGCTCCTCGGGCATGTAGTCATGAGTACCAGTAAAACCACCTGGAACACGAGTTTCCTCGTGGATGCAAGTTTAAATAACAAGTAAAACCATCCAAAACATGGGTCTCCTTGGACATGCAAGTTTTAAAATCTGTCTTTCTAGAAATAGGCCAATTTCCCTTTTAGGAAGCAAAAAGTCATCTAAAATACTCCATAAATTCTCTTTTTGTCAAAAAAATCATATTTTAAAAATCAATTCAACCATATGCCATGCTAAAGTATGAATAGACAACAAAATATCACAACCAATTCAAACCGTATCACATAGAGGACAACCAATTTCTCCGAACTAAAGCAAGGGTACTAGCCTAAGGTAGGTACTATCCGGAGAACACTACACTAACTCCCAAACCTAAAGGAGGCCTAATCTAAAGTTGTCGACTAACCAAAAACCCAGTCTAAGGCAAGTAATAAGCGAAACTACACTAACTTAAGCCAATAACTGAAGTTACATAGAAACATGCCACAAGCCACAATTTAAGGGAAAAGGGTAATTCATACTGACCTGGAGTCCATCACCCTCGGCCTTGGTCCCCCAACATACAATATACAACACCAGAGAATTTATAAATATGAGGGGAAAGCGGTAACATAATAATAACAAGGTAAGAAATAAACGTCTACTCTACTGCGAGGTCCTCTTTTAATCCTAAGCTAAGGTTCTCTAGCCTAATCACCCTAAGCACCCAACAACCAAAGCTAAGTTAAGGAATTCAAATCTAAACCCATGAGTACCCTAAAAAATATGCAAAGACTTAAACAAGGAGCTATGCCTTAAACCAAGGATTTTCAGTCGATATCTTACCCCAAGGCCTCTAAACAAACTATAAGGATTAAACACCTAAATCGATATATCTGAACCACAATACCCCACCCACAATTAGCAATCTACCATACACATACCTTATAAGAGCTAAGTTTAAAAGTAGGTAAGTTGCAACCTACCTGAAAGCCGAACATGCATGCCCAATCTATGTGACCAGAGCCTATCTCCCCCCAAAAAGCATTCGACTGATGCCACACTATCAAAAATGTAATCCAAGTGTCAAGATGGGAAGAATGACATCCATATTGATATACAAAAGTTTGGGCTAAGAATCGGGTCCAAATATGACCCTCAAGGCCAACTTATTAAAATAGAAAACAAGGTTTACCAAGAAGTTCCCAATGGGTTTCTACACCCATTCCCAAAGATTGAGCAGAAATGGAAGAGAATTCAGACCTCAAATGGTTTGGAAAATCTCACTTTAAAGTGATGGTAATCATGTAATTCAAGACCCAAATCGAGAATGGAAGATAGAATTAAAGCATAAACGAGGGATAGGAAAAGAAGTGGAAGAGAATTACCTCACAACACTAGAAATTGCCAAGAATCAATGAAGAACCCTCTCAATCGAGCTTAGCTTCAACGGAGGAAATATTTTGATACATTGAAGATTTAAAGAGGATGAATTCCTCTAAAGACACAATAATCGCTTCTACTGTGGAACTTTCATTGGAAGTATAGTGCCACAGGTGTGAAGAAAACTCCACAGAAGCTAAGGTTGACCATTTCCCCCAGCTCTGCAAGCGCGGCCACGAGACCGCAGGAATGGCCAGGCACCAACGACATAAGATCAGAGGAGCAGAGATGGGGGCATAATGCCCACTCCACAGGAGCAGCTAAAGCTCCACAGGAGCGGCTAAAGCTTCACAGAAATGCCCAAAACATTACAAAATCAGAGGCAGCCCATGTCACCATCCATCATAGGTGTGATTAGTCCTCCATAGGTGTAGCCTCGCAGGTGCGAGCCATGTATCACATGAGCGGCCATTCTAGTACCAGCTGCACCAGCAAAACACAGCAACAACAAGTCCCCGATCACACCCTCGAGATTTATTTTGAACCCCAAAGACATAAATAAGACATGCTACCCAACTGGAAATAGCATCCCTGACTCAATGGAATCATCGAAATAATTAACAGAGGTCGTCTTGATGAATTATGGAAAAAAGTTAACACTTTGTCAGTTTTGCCTCCAAGTTACCCAAGTGCACAAAACAAGTCCATAAGCCTCACTACCCGAACCAAAGGTCCCACTAGCCCAAATCAATGTTCAAAAGTTAACGATGCTGACAGAATTTCCATCTGATCCCATCTTCTCTGAATATTGATCAAAGTCAATTCTTTCAACTTTAGAAGTTTTAAAATAGGGAAATGGGCTTAAAACACAATGATGTCAGTCTCGGCAAGTTATAAATAACCTGTAACCACTGTGGAAAATCTCAAAATGCTGAAAATGCATGAAAATAGAGAAAATGACTAGGAGGGTCATTACAAAAGTAATACAATGTCAGGCAAATAATGATTAAATATATATTTTTGACCTCACATCATCATCCTACACTTAGACTCTTGCTCATCCTCTAGCAAGCATTAAAACTCATCAAAATAAATAAAGCTAGGAATACCACTGATGAACGCTCAAATCGTGCTCTCCAATTAGGAGGCCACGACGATAGTGCAACAAAATAAAATTGATAAACTCAATGGATATCATGGTCGTACCCAAGAGACTTGACTTAGCTAATTAGAGATTTTATGAGTTGATTTCAAAGCAAGAGTAATTGTTGAAACAAAAACAAGTAAAAGGATGGGGGGAATTCGGAAAGTTGTCACTACTAACACAATTCAACAATAAGCAATAAAACTAAAGATGGGTGTACCAAATGATTTAGAAGACTAGGGATGCATATCCTATGGGGAATTAGCTATAAGATGGGTTAATCATTACTTCACTTCTACTCTCACCAATTGACATGAATAGCGTTGGTCATAGGTGTGGAATGCTATCTCTCGATCAACATCCACATTTCTGATGATTTAGGTTAGAACATCATCGGTGTGATAAATAATCAACCAACATTAGCTTGGGGAGGTAGTCCTATTCCTAGATCATACCCTTAAATGGGAGATTCTAGCGATTAGAGCTATTTCTATCCTCCAATCTAGATGGATTCCTAAGTACCCACTAGCAATTTCACAACCACAACTATGAAATTCTCTCTCGAGCAATCACATAGCTAAGTAAGGTAAATTAATGTTTGAAACCACCAATTTTAGGATTAAAACTTGGTGAAATTACTAGAACCTTGTCAAATAAGCAATTATAAAGGTGAATTAACAACACCCACGCCCATTAGCTAAGCACCCATCATCAATACACCCCTAGACAAGAGAATTTAGCCACTCATAGTAGGGGAAGAAGAGATACCATCTGGGTAAGTCAAATTCCCATCCATTATAGCTAAATCTCAAGTTCTAGAATAAAATTAGGCATACAAATTGTTAACCAAAAGATTTGGATTGAAACCCTCTTCTCAATGGAGGTGGAAAATTA
The DNA here is from genome assembly GCA_003996215.1 of Jaltomata sinuosa. Classification (NCBI taxonomy): domain Eukaryota; kingdom Viridiplantae; phylum Streptophyta; class Magnoliopsida; order Solanales; family Solanaceae; genus Jaltomata; species Jaltomata sinuosa. Next base: position 98,392 of record QJPP01001832.1, on the reverse strand, counting down.
TTTATAAAGCAAGAACTATCTCTAAAACTCAGGTCTGAAGTATTGCATATACAAATTGGGCCTAAAATAGCCTTTTATATATTCCAAAGTATTCACATAAATTTTAGGATAAGTTTACCCTTTCGGGAGGTATGCAGTGTGACATGCGGTTGGCATGTCGCAATGTGCATATCACACACCGACTTTAACTCGACCAGTGACTTCAGCTGAAATTGTGGGCTTCATGTGAAGGTGGTGCATTTTGCACCACGAGATGTGCGTGTCGCACAACGACCACACTCCTTTGTAGAATCTTTAGCAACTTTGGTAGCTTCATGCGGAGGAGGTGCGAACTGCACCTTATCTTGTGCGTGATGCACAGCCATAGTATCCCATGGCAGATTCTTCAGCTTTTCTCAACTCTTCACACTTAACTCCTTTTTGTCTCTTCTTTGGTCCATACCTTTGTTATTCATATTTCGTTAAGAGTACCTGCATAGACATCAATAAAGGCTATAATAACCTCTAAATCAATTCAAAATATAGCAATAATTCATGGATATAGGCTCAATAAGTTGGTAGATTACCGAATTATCAAACCCTAAAACTTGAACTATTGCTTGTCCTCAAGCAAGATACTCACAAGGCAAGGAATGAATTATGCTAAGGCTCAATCAAGGCATAAAAGACTACTCTACACTAAGGTGAATATATCCTTTCTTCTCCTCGTTTACTCATATGCACCCCCAAACTTAGGCATTTTCCTATGTTGTCTTTTGTTCCCCCTTCCCCAAACTTAGGCTTATAGCCTACTTTTCATTTTCAAGCAATTAGGGAGGCTGGGTGCCAAGATCAAGGTTCCAAAAGGTCAAGGTGTTGACAAGGTGCCAAAGAACGGTCATAATCTCAAAGGGGTTCACTAGGAGTTGATGTCATTGGGAAGTCATTTGGGTGAAGTGGCTTCTCAAAAACTGCCTAAGGTTATCTTCCAAGCTCGGCTACACCTAGAATTTAACCTAGAATCACATTCGGAGAAAGTTCTAGACGACACTTATGCACAAGAATCAAGGTACAACCTTACCATACAAGGCATCATGCCACAAGACTTCATTCATTAGTCCCACAATCTATTGGGACAAATGACTTTTGACAAGCTATTTCGAGTTCATTACACACTCGTTTCTGAGTCCATCAAGACAAAGCGAGATTGTGCAAGTCATGATAAGAGAATGCTTTTCCTCAAAAATTCATTTCCTTTCTTCCTTTCATTTTCAAAAATAAATTGCCATGATTTTTTTTGGTGGGCCCATTTCGAGACAAGCACTTATGGACTCAATTCTACACTAAAACTTGGCATTTTCCCTTAGGAAAGTCACCTCTCAATCTATCATAGGGAAACACCAACCCAGATCGACACATAAAAACAAAATAAAAGAAAAATATAATAATCAAAACTTTTTCTCCTTGGGAAAGAATCGTAGTATTAAGAAAACCCTCAGAGTTTATTTCTACACTAATATAAGCAAGGCGATGCGAGCACTCCATAACTGAAATCGAAAAATTGTCCCCAATGATATAAGCGATAAGAGATAGTAAACTCCCTAAACTAAGGTGCAAAATGCACTACAGGTGATGCAGCTGCACTCCGATCACACAATCAAGGCAGTCAAGTTCGATCCTCATTTTGTTCATTGCTGGTGCGACCAATTTGCGACACACACTTAGGGTCATGCGGGCAGCACTAAAAGCGCATGATGGCAAAGATTTCTAGGGGAAATTATTAGTTTTCTGGGATAACGTGCAAAATGAGTGTGCGATGCGCACAACTGCTCCTACGATTGCACACCAGTCACACAGGACAATGCCTTAATTTCCAGCTATTCTATTAAGCTCATGTGATATGATCTGATGTAGACATCAATAAAGGCCATAAGAACCTCTAAATCAATTCAAAAAAAGCTATAATTTATGGATATAGGCTTAAGAAGTTGATAGATTACCGACTAATCAGATCACCATGATGAATTGCTCCCCATCTTTTAGCTTCAATCCCAACCACAAGGCTAACAAAGACAACATACAAATTAAAACCAGAATGTGAGAAAATAATACAGAAGGAAAAAGAGCTTGGGTTACCTCCCAAAAAGCGTTTGGTTTAACGTCACGGCTCGATGATGGTATTTCCCAATCAAGGTTCATCCAAAAAGATTTCCTCGACACATGTAAATTCACCTGGAATGCCCAAATACTTCTTCACTCGCTGCCCATTGACCTTGAAACCTAAGCCATCCTCATTTTCCAACTCTATAACTCTATTTGTGAAAACTTGAAGCACTTTGAAAGGACCCGACCATTTGGACCTTAGTTTTCCTGGAAAGAGCCAAAACCTTGAGTTGAAAAATAGTACCCAATCTCCCGGGTGAAACTCTTGCCTTAGGATTTGTTGATCAAGGTAGGGCTTCATCCGGGCTTTGTAGATATAGACACTTTCATAAGCCTGTATCCAAACCTCATCCATTTTATTTATGTCTTCTACTCTAGTACGAGCGGCTCTTTCCAATTCTAGGTTCAGCTTCTTCAAATCCGACATAGCTTTGTGTTCCAATTCGACCGGGAGATGACAAGCTTTGCCAAAAACTAGTGGATAGGGGGACATTCCAATCGGGGTCTTATAAGCTGTCCTATATGCCCATAGTGCATCATCAAACTTGCGTGATCAATCCGTTTGGTGAACATTTACTGACTTTAAGAGGATGCACTTAATATCTCAGTTGGACACCTCAACTTGCCCGCTTGTTTGTGGATGGTATGGAGTGGCCACTTTGTGTTTGACACCATATTTTTAAACTAGTGCGCTGAACAACTTGTTGCAAAAGTGCGATCTGCCATCACTAATGATTGCACGAGGCATTCAAAACCTTGCAAAGATGTGCTTCTTGAGGAAAGCAGTAACACTTCTCCCCTCATTATTTGGTAAAGCCACTGCCTCTACCCACTTGGACACGTATCCACAGCCACTAGATATAGGTGTTCCCATGTGAGCTCGTGAAAGGTCCAATGAAATCGATACCCCATACATCAAAAAATTCTACCTCCAGGATGGGTGTTAGTGAAAGCTCATGTCGCCGAGATATACCTCCTCCGCGTTGACACTTGTCACTCTTCTTTACCAAATCATGAGCCTCTTGGAACATCGTGGGCCAATAGAACCCATTTTGTAATACATTAGAGGCTGTACACATACCCCCATGGTGTCCTCCAATAGGGGATGAATGACATTCTCTAAGAATGGGTAACATTTCAATTTCTGGCACACACCTCCTTATTGTAACACCCCAGAAATTCTAATCCATGATCTAAATCGTTCCTCATGCATTGTTAGACCCAAATTAGATAAATTTTCTTTATATTTAAGTATTGAGATCAATTCCTATGTTTTGAAGGAGTATTAGATGTGTATTGAATTCATAAAGGACCCCTAGCTCAAAGTTAAGTTGAAAGCCCTTCTACCGATTTAGTTTTTATGTAAGTTCTTACTAGGGTCAACTTCTAGAAAAAGGGTGTTAGGTGTCCTAGTACCCACCAAATTAAAGGTATTTGAATTATATTTCCAACTCCACGAACCGCATGTTAATCTGAGTCTGGAGTAAAATGTTATGGGCATTTTAATGAAGCACTGTCATTGGTCAAAATCCTGACGGGCTGGCCGACGGGAATGGCTCTTTCTGACGGGCTGGCTGACGCCCGTGGCTCCCACGACAGCCCATAGTGGAAGCCCATGGGAACCAACCAGTGAGCCCTTTTGGACCTCTGTAAGGGCCACGGGTGGGTCCGACGGCCCATGTGAAGCCCCATCCAGTGACTTTTCTACCTTTTTTTCAGCATTTAAGTTGGGGGTAGTTTGGTCCTTTCCTTACCTCAGGTCTTTCCCCTCATATTTTAAACACCAAAAATGGGTTATTCCTCATAAGAACATTACCCTATCTCTAAATAATTCCCTCAAGACCCTAAGGCAAGACACCTAGGGTTTCTAGCAAGAAAGATCATAGAAGCTCTAGTAAGGAAGTCACTCAAGAGTTTTCTTTCAAATTTCTTCTCCAAGTCTCCACCCCCAACCTTAAGGATTCTTATCCAAGATTCAAGTCTCAAGCTTCAAGTTCAAGTCTCCTAAGTCTTTTCAGTTCAAGTGGGTTAGCTTCAATCAAGGTATGTGGGTAATCAACAACGGGTTCCTTTCACCCTTGTTCCCAAAACCCCTAATTCAAATTTTGAGTTCATGGTCTTCAAATTAGGGTTCTTATCCAATTATTATGGGTTTTGCTAAATATGCTCTTCACATGATTTGATTATGAAATTACTATTAAATTACATGATTTCACATGGATTTTTACATGTTAACTCTTATTTCATGAATTGAAGTTTAACCATGGAAATTTCTACTTGCATGAAGTTGATTTAAGCAAATTGGATTTGATAGCATGTTCCTTATGGATTTTCAAGCTTGTGCATGCCTAGTTCCTATGGTTCTGTGAAAGTATATGTTTTATGAAAATTGAACTAGAGCCATGCAAATTTTACAAGTCATGAAGTGTGCAAGTCTTTCCATGTTATGAAGTATTATGCAAGACAAGACACCCGATGTTCCATCAATGCTCATGAGCCATTTTCTAAACTAAAACCCATGAGTAGTATGATGATCCGGGGTATAAAAAAGTATGAATAAGTATGAATAAGTATGATCAAGTATGAACAAGTTATGAATAATTTTGGCATTAGATTGTGCCACTATGAATTTATGAGCTATATGTATGCATGTTTTGGGAGTAGTACTTAGTACCGAGCGATGAGGGTTCGATTACCCAAGTCCTAAACTACGTTTCCAGCATAGGTTATTTATCGCTCGATTGGCGTATGAAAGTGGTTTCACATCTTGATTAATGGTGTCCTTGCCTTAGAGGGGCATAGGACAACTTTGCCAACTAGTGTTACATAGTTGGGGATGGTGGACCGTGCTTTGGCAAGGTTCGGGCAAACTTTGCTAACTAGGGTTATATAGTTGGATTCCATGTAGCTTGCATGGACTAATGTCGGTTATAGGAAACTCCTGTATGAATGATTTCAAGTTTTCTAAGCTTTATGATATCTTATTTTGAAGTTTTTACTACTAACTCATGCTTATTACGCAAACTATGATTTTTACTTATGACTTCTCCCATTATGCATGAACTCGGTTTTTAATTACGTTGTAAGCATGTTTTCATAATATTTATGCATATATCACCTATTCAGTACATCCTATAGTACTGACGCATGTTTGCGCTGTATCTTATTGAAGATGCAGATCCAGGTTTCCATTCTTAGACACGTGGCTAGTGTTTGTGGGGAATTCAGCGAGGATTGGTGAGTCCTCATTTTCTGAGGGCTAGTAGAGTCTAGTTTAGTATTTTCCCTTCAGTAGTTAGATTTAGCTGGGGGCTTGTCCTAGCAACTCCTTATGTCTTATGTGGAGGCTTTCCAGACATAGACAATATTCGAGTCTGTTGGATCTTGTATGCCTATTCGGCTTGATTATCCATTTATCCATAGGTGGCCTCGTACGCATCAAATTAGAGGTATTTGAATTATCTATCCAACGACACCAATCGCCTGTTAATCTGAGTCTGGAATAAAAAGTAATGGGCATTTTAGTGAAGCACTGTCAACTATCAAAATCTTGATGGGCGTGGCTCCTTCTGAAGGGCTGGGCGACGCCCGTGGCTCCCATGACGGCCCATGGTGGAAGCCCGTAGGAACTAACGAGTGAGACCTTTTGTACCCCTGTAAGGGCTATGGATGGGTCCGGCATCCCGTGGGGGCCATGACGGCCCGTGGAAAGCCCCATCCGGTGATTTTTCTACCTTTTTTTCAGCATTTAAGTTGGGGGTAGTTTGGTCCTTTCCTTACCTCAGGCCTTTCCTCTTATTACTTGAACACCCAAAATGGGTTATTCCTCATAAGAACATCACCCTATCTCTAAAGAATTCCCTCAAGACCCTAAGGAAAGACACCTAGGGTTTCTAGCAAGCAAGATCATAGAAGCTCAAGTAAGAGTTTTCTTTCAGATTTCTTCACCAAGTCTCCACCCCCAACCTTAAGGATTCTTCTCCAAGCTTCAAGACTCAATCTCCAAGTTCAAGTCTCCTAAGTCTTTCCAATTCAAGTGGGTTAGCTTTAATCAAGGTATGTGGGTAATCAACAACGGGTTCCTTTCACCTTTGTGCCCAAAACCCCTAATTCAAATTTTGAGTTCATGATCTTTAAATTAGGGTTCTTATCCAATTCTTATGGGTTTTGCTAAATATGATTTTCTCATGATTTGATTATGAAATTACTATTAAATTGCATGATTTCAAATGAGTTTTTACATGTTAACTCTTATTTCATGATTTGAAGTTTAACCATGAAAATTTCTACATGCATGAAGTTGATTTAAGCAAATTGGATTTGATTGCATATTCCTTATGGATTTTCAAGCATGTACCTGCCTAGTTTCTATGATTCTATGAAAGTATATGTTTTCTGAAAATTGAACTAGATCAATGCAAATTTTATAAGTCATGAACTATAATGCAAGACAAGACACCCGATGCTCCATCAATGATCATGAGCCATTTTCTAAACTAAAACTCATGAGTAGTATAAGATCCGGGGTATGAACAAGTATGAATAAGTATGAACAAGTATGAACGAGTATGATCAAGTATGAACAAGTTATGAACAAATTTGGCATGAGATTGTGCCACTCTGAATTTATGAAATATATGTATACATGTTTTGGGAGTAGTACTTAGCATCGAGCGGTGGGGGTTCAATTACCCAAGTCCAAAACTACTTTGCCAGCGTAGGTTATTTATCGCCCGATTGGTGTATGAAAGTGGGATTAATGGTGTCCTTGCCTTAGCGGGGCATAGGACAACTTTGCCAACTAGGGTTTCATAGTTGGGGATGGTGGCCCGTGCTTTGGCAAGGTTCGGGCCAGTTTTGCTAACTAGGGTTATATAGTTAGATTCCATGTAGCACGCATGGTCTAATGTCGGTTATAGGAAACTCCCGTATGAATGATTTTAAGTATTTTAAGCTTTATGATATCTTATTTTGAAGTTTTGACTACTAAATTATGCTTATTACTCAAACTATGATATTTACTTATGACTTCTTTGATTATGCATGAACTCAGTTGTCAATTACGTTGTAAGCATATTTTCATATTATTTATGCATATCTCACATATTGAGTACATCCTATAGTACTAACGTATGTTTGCGCTGCATCTTATTGATTATGTAGATCCAGGTTTCCATTCTCAGACACTTGGCTAGTGTTCATAGGCCATTCAACGAGGATTGGTGAGTCCTTATTTACCAAGGGCTAGTAGAGTCTAGTTTAGTATTTTCCCTTTAGTGCTTACAGTTAGATGGGGGCTTGTCCCAGCAACTCCTTATGTCTCATACAGAGGCTTTTCAGACATAGACAGTATTTGAGTCTTTTGGATCTTGTATGCCTATTCGGCTTGACTATCCATTTATGCTATTCTGACTTTATATATTATGTTTCCGCTTATCTTTTGTTATGCTTGAGAATGATATAACCAAGGGTTAGATTGGGGAACTTGTGGTCCCACGTCTCGTGTTATGTCCAGGGGGTAACCTCGGGGTGTGACACTTATCATCCCATCAGCATAAATCTGGAACAAGTAGGGCTCATCCCAACAATATTTTCGAACGTCATGTAGGAATTTCCTTTTCTGATTGGAGTTCAATCCCTCCGGAAGTAGATCACTTGCCAAGTAATTAGAAAAATCAGCAAACCAAGGTGTCGAGTCATGAGATGTAGCCAAAATTCGCTCAACTGGGAATGAGTCATTAATTTCAAGCTCTCCCACCAGCCGTCCTTCTTCCCCCAAAAGGGATAGGTGGTCAGCCACATGATTCTCACACCCTCTTCGATCCTTCACTTCAAAATCAAACACTTGCAAAAGTAACACCCACCGGATTAATCTTGGTTTGTCATCCTTTTCAGTCATCAAGTACCTTATAGTAGCATGATCAGTGTACACCACCACTTTAGTGCCCAAGAGATATGCTCGAAATTTCTCAAAAGCAAACACAACAGCCAAAAATTCATGTTTTGTAACCATGTAATTTGTTTGTCTGTGTTTAAAGTTTTTCTCGCATAATAGATAGGGTAAAAAAGCTTCTCTTTTTTCTGACCAAGCACTGCCCCTAAAGCTACGCCACTGGCATCACACATAAGCTAAAAAGGCTTTGTCCAATCCGAGGCAATGATAACCGGGGTGGAGGTGATCTTCTCTTTCAAGGTAAGGAAAGTTGTCATGCATTTATCATCAAAGTCAAATTTTTCCTCCTTTTTTAAAAGCTTACACAGAGGGTGAGCCACTTGAGAAGTCCTTGATGAATCGCCGATAGAATCGAGCGTGCCCGAGAAAACTGTTGATGCCTTTCACAATTTTTGGAGGGGTTAGCTTCGAGATAACTTCAATCTTTGCTTGATCAACCTCAAGACCTTTTTCGGAGATCTTGTGCCCCAAAAATATCCCTTCTTTTACCATGAAGTGATATTTTCCCAATTTAACACCAAATTCATTTCCTCACACCTTTTAAGGACCTCCTCTAGGTGCTCCAGACAATCATTAAACTCATACCCCACCACCGAAAAGTCATCCATGAAGATCTCTATTGTATCCTCTACCATATCCAAGAATATCGATATCATACACCTTTGGAAAGTGGCTGCAGCATTGCAAAGTCCAAAGGGCATTCTTTTGAATGCAAAGGTGCCATACGGGAATGTGAAAGTGGTCTTTTCCTGGTCCTCTGGGGCAATTGAAATTTTGTTGCACTCAGAATAGCCATCTAGAAAGCAATAGAATCCATGGCCCGCCAACCGATCTAACATTTCATCCATGAAAGGGAGAGGGAAGTGGTCTTTTTCTGTCTAAGAATTCAACTTTCTATAGTCCATACATACTCTCCAAACATTCACGGGTCTGAGGGAAATCATCTCATCTTTCTCGTTTGGCACCACTATAATTCCTCCCTTTTTTTGAACACATTGCACAGGGCTAACCAACGTGCAATCCGATATGGGAAAGACTACCCCTACATCCAACCACTTGATGATTTCTTTCTTCACCACCTCTTGCATAGGTGGGTTGAGTCTTTATTGATGCTCAATCAAAGGGATATTTTCCTCTTTGAGGTTTATTTTATGGGTGCATATTCATATACCTTTGATATCCGCAATGGTCCACCCTATAGTGCTGATATACTTCTTCAATACGTTAAGTAAAGCTTTCACTTGCTTGTCGCTTAGCTTATTGGAAATAATGATCGACAGGGTCTCGTTGGCACCCAAGTATGCATACTTCAAATTGAAGGGTGATGTGCCGGCATTATACGGCATATTTGACTCCTTTAACTAAGAATAATCGTGAGTTTTCAAGCAGCCGTTGTTGTTTTGATGGTATTTGTGTTGTACTTGCAGGAAAAGTGAACGAAAATCGAAAGAACGGAGAATTGCACAAATATAGGCTTACTATTAAGTGTGGTGACTCACCTGATGAGTCACCACGAGTGTGACGAACCACCAAGTGAGCCACCAAATAAGGCAGTCCACAAGAGCTCACTGTTTGGAGGTGATGACTCCCATGACAAATTTCCAAAGCCATAGGGAGTCGTCACACAATCCACCACGAAGGAAAGAATTCAAAGAGCTACTGGTTCCTTTTGATGACTCACATGATGAGTCATCACGAGGCTGACGAATCGTTACACAAGCCACCATGAAGGAAAGAATTCAAGGAGCTATTGGTTCCTTGTGACGACTCACATGATGAGTCATCACAAGGCTGACGAGTCGTCACACAAGCCACCATATTGGACAGATATGAAGAAGCTACTGGATTAGGGTGATGACTCACCTGGCAAATTGTACACAAAACGCATTCACCGAATGAGTTTTACACCAAAGGTCATCAACGTGAAGCAGAAGTGGCAGCAACACTGGTTCCTTGTGATGACTCACTTGACGAATCATCACAAGGCTGACGAGTTGTCAAGCAACTCGTCAAGTTGAAGCGGGACTCTGAAATTTTATTTTTGGACTTTATTTCCTAGAGTACTATAAATACCCAATGTTAGGGTTATTTTATGATTCATTACCCAATATTTATTTTTGGTTTTTGAACACTTTTGGATGAGTTTTGAACGTAGAAACAAGTCTTATGTTTCTTCTTCTTCTTCATTCTATTGTTCTGGGAAATTATTGGCTGCTTGTTCTTGGAAAACTAGAAGCTTGTGTTCATCTATTATAAGAACTTTTTCTTTATATTATGAACATTATTATCTTCTTCTTCTCTACAAGCATGAGTGGCTAAAACTCCCACAATTAGGGTTTTGGGATCCATGGAATAGTAATAATCTAGGGTTTGGTTTATATGCATATTACGTTGTTAATCTTGTGTTTTTACTATTTTCTAATGGTTCCAAACATTACAACAAGCCTAGGTTTGATTTGCTTGAACAAAGGAATTAAAACCGAGAAAATTGGATTAACAACGAGGATTCGAGACTACTAACTCCCGTCTAATGGTTGATGCTCTAGCGAGGTTAACCTACTTGGGGTATAAATTGAGTTTTGTATTGTATCTTTTCAAGTTCAAGAGAATTGAAAAGAAAAGTTTCTATTTGGTTGAGAAACGTTTAGACGTAGGAATGAATTCAATTACTTCGTGTTATGCATATGAAAAGAACCCGATTGAACTCCAACCCGAGATTGCTGACGAAGCCATGGTGAACAAATCCCTAGTTCACTCTAATATTAATTTTTACTCATAAAACTTCATTGTTTATTATTTGAAATATTCAAGTAGCAATTAACGATTGATCACTAGACCCCCCCATTTACCGAAAACTATTGATTACGAGTCATCTTAGTCCCTAATGTCTTAATTTTCATCTTATTCCCTGTGGGATCGACCCCAACCTTTGTTGGGTTCTATATTTGACAACGACCGCTTACGCTTATTAATTGAGGGGTAGTTTAGGCATTATCAAATTTTGGCACCGTTGCCGGGGAATACGGTTGTTCATTAAGTCTGGTGTGTTTAGTTGACTCTTAGTCATACTTTCTTGATTTACTTTTATTTGTTGTTTTTGTTTGTTATAGGGTACAAAGTAGTTCATACCAAGTACCCGACGATCGGGTGAACTAATATTACCCTGCAACTCCGAGCTTGCTAGAACGTTAAGGCAAAACATGAATGCACAGCAACAAGAGGTAGCAAGACTCGCTGCAGCTTAGCAGGCCGAAAAACACTTGAATGTTGATGATATTAAGGACAATGTTGGGTTGGATGATGAGACTGTAGTGGGTGATGGAAGACCGGCGGATAATGTTAACAATAATATTCCCGCCGATCAATGGCCATAACAGAGATGTAGAGGTCGACAGCAGCCATGACAAGTTGCTTGGGATTATGATGATAACCTTGATTTAGATGGATTTGGCGCCACGGGCTCCATTATTCTTCCTCCATTAGCGCCAGGCATGAAGTTTAACATCACCCGCACGATGATCCAGTTACTGAATCTGAAAGGAGTATTTCGAGGTGTGGCTGGTGATGACCCCAACAGGCACCTGATGAATTTTATGGGGATCTGCAAGTCATTTGAACTTCCAGGAGTGAGTCAAACGGCTATCAGGCTTAGGTTGTTCCCGTTGTCTCTATCTGATGAGGCAACACTATGGTTGACAGAGCTAACTCCAGATTCTATAACAACATTGGGTGAGTTAAAAGGAGCTTTCCTAGAAAGGTTCTTTCCTCCCTCCAGGATGATAAAGTTGCGAGACAAGATTAGCAATTTCAGGCAGCAACCTCATGAGACCCTATATGAAACCTGGCTGAGGTTTAATAAAATGTTGACTCAATGCCCGGACCACCAATTGATAGACAAATTTTTAATGCAGGAATTTTACAGAGCGCTGAATTCAGCTACCAAGCTGACACTTGATAATGCTGCAGGTGGAGCATTTATGGGGCTCACTTTTATTGAGGCCACAATTATTCTAGACTGGCTTATCAAAACAAACAGGTCATGGCATAGACGAGATACAGAGGTAGCTGCAAGAACTTATGTGATTGGTATGTCAGCGGAGCAACGTAGAAAAGATGAAGAGCGTGACCAATACATGGCCCATTTGAAGACACAAATGGACCTGCTGACTAAACACTTATTGTCAAGTGAAATTGAGAAGGTAAAAGTTGTAGGTGCATAGGGTAGAGCAATTGAGGTAGAATCTGATGAAAAAGATAATTACATGGGGGGTTTCCAGGTTTATGGCCTAGGAAACCAAGGTCGGAACAATTACTATGAAAATTCGGGTTATAAGAGTCGAGAGCAAGGTGATTGGAGGAGCAAAGATGACAGAGGTGGATTGTATACACCACCTGGGAATCGTGACAAAGCTAGCAATGAGTCAGGGATGTCCAAACTAGAGAACATGATGGCTAAGATGCTATTGAAGGTAGAATTGACTGACTCCAGGGTAAATGAGATGAGGACTGAATTATCAGCAATGAGTCAGTTGGTGGATTCACATTCCACCTGGATCAAGCAGTTAGAGCAATAAGTGAGTCAAATCTTGGCGTCTATAAATCTAAGGAAGACTGGTACCTTGCCGAGTGACACCATTCAAACCTCGAGGAACGATGAGATTTGGATGGCGATAACTACGATAAGCGGTAAAACATTATCGAAATCACATTCGGTAATTCAGACTCAGAAAGGTGATGTTGCTGATGAAGATGAGTTAGTAGATGATGAAAATATGGTCGATGAGGGTGTGAGTGTACATTTTGAAAAACTCATTGTGGTATAGGACGCTACTTAAGTGCTCACGAATAAAGGTAAGGAAGTTGAAAAACATCCAACTATGATGCCTAGTCCACCTCCTCTTTTCTCACAATGGTTGAAGAAAAAAGTGGGAGATAGCAAGTTCCACAAGTTCATGACCATGCTCAAGAAGATATTACTGAACATCCCACTGGTGGACGCTCTTGAGAAAATGCCCGGATACGCCAAGTTCATGAAGGACTTGATTTCCAAGAAAAGGTCACTGAGCTTTTAACCAGAAGATAACCTCCACCACTACAGTGCTATGTCGTCAAGATCTTTAGTGCAAAAAAAGGAAGATGTATGAGCTTTCACTGTTCCCTGTACAATTGGGAAATTCAATTTCAAAAAAGCCTTATGTGATTCTCGAGCTAGCATCAACTTGATGCCGCTAGCAGTCTGTAAGCAGTTGGGCTTAAGAGCCCCCAAACCAACCACCATGAGGGTGTTAATGGCCGACCTTTCAGCAAAATGACCAGTGGGAATATTGTATGACGTATTAGTAAAGATTGGCAAGTTTATATTCCCAGCTGACTTTGTGATCTTGAAATGCGAAGTAGACTTTGAAGTTCCCATAATCTTGGGATGGTCATTGTTAGCCACTGCATGAGTGTTGGTCAACATGGAAATAAATGAACTGACATTTAGACTAAACAATGAATTGGTCAAGTTTGATGTGTGTAAATCGATCAAGCCACCGAGAGACATGAGGGTGGTCTCGATTATCAATGTTATCAATGAAGCCCCTATGGATGTGCATATTGAGGAAAAGGGTGTTGTTGAGACCCTAGCTGTTATGAGAATTATGTTGGAATTGAAGGAAGAGAAACATGTAAAAGAAGATAGTGAGAACAAATCAAGGAAAACAAAACACCGCAAGAGAACCAACGAAGAAAAGGAGTTAGAAAGAGTAAAGAAGCTATCTCGAATAGCTGAGGAGCCAATAAAAGAGAATGTTGGAGCTCAATAGGTTGATATCGCTTGCACCTATTCCAGATATTGCTCCTGCTTTGGAGACCCTGGCGGTCTCCAACATCGTCTCAAGCTCTGAGGCCTAAGGGCTTCAAAGGTATTTCTTTCTCTCAAAGTTTTAGCTTTCACATGTATGCATTGCGGATAATGCATGAGTCTGAGTTGAGGGTGTTGGGATACCTATGAGTCTATCACCACTGAGGGTTTTTATTGTCGTGTTTCTTTTCCCTCGGTATGCTATCTAGTAGAACTAGCATGTTTAGGTTGTCATTTAAATTTTGTTTGTGCTGTGTTGTGGTGTCTATAGCAAGCATGGATTTTTTAAAGTTGAACTAAAAAGGAACCCCCTTCGAAAAATATTGAATTTTGTATTCGTGTTTGAATTGATTGACTGTTCTGGATCCCTGAATGTCATTAAGTATATGTGATTGGAATAATTATGCTTAAGCTGAGCTGTTGTTTTGATAGTTGGTAGTGGTATGGTTTCTTGGTGCCAAGTGTGTATGAGCTTATTGTTATAAACTATTGCTCTGTGCATGCATCTAGAACTTTCCCGGCCTAGTTTGTTAAGTTTGATGTTGGTTGCTTAGTAAAGGATCACAGGACCTTTTTGTGTGCAGTCCACTTAGCCTATAAGACCGTCCAAATGCAAATAATCCTTTTGATCCCTGTTTGAGCCATAATTGACCCTATTCTTTCAATAACCTGTCACCATTTCTTTTTAACTTTGAATTCCTATTTTAGCCCTAGTCCTTCCTTTGACATCGTGCACCTCAACTCAGGCAATCAGCCTAAGTTGAAGGTGGCTACTATAGAGGTAAATCATAAGAAAAATAGGATGGATAAGATTGGATGTGGATAGAATAAAAATTACCAGTGTGTGCCTAAGAAAAGAAAGAAAAAGAAATAAAAAAAGAGGGGAAAAAGAATTATCAAAATAAAGAGGTTGCACCTGTAGCTAGTGTAACACCCCGAAAGTTGAATCAACCTTTAAACTCAAACTTACATAAAATTCCAGGTATCACGAGTCAGGTCCACGAGCCGTGGATGGTTCCACAAGTCGTGGAAGTGACTCATGATTTCAGTCCTGCTGACTTGTCAAAAATAATTGTACTCAGTTGTTAGAACCACAAATCAGTCTCATGAGTCGTGGTATTTTCCATGGGTCGTGGAACCAATCCGTGGAACTGATTCAAATAGTGGTTCATTCCCTCAGGAACAAGGAGTCATTTACACAACTCGTGGAAGTTCCTACGAGTCATGGACTTGACTCATGGAACTGAACCTGAGATCAGTTAAGTTTCCTCAGAACCACGACAGTGTTCTACGACTCATGGGACTATCCATGAGTCGTCGAGTTGAGTCGTAGAACAACTTCAGAGATTTGAAATTTTGACTCAGGAGCCACAAATCCATTCCATGAGTCGTGATTAGTTCTACGATCCATGGGATGGACTCGTGGGACCTGAAGCTGGGTTTTTAAGACAACTTTTCCTCATTAAATCCCAGGGGCATTTTAGTCATTACCCACCCTTTTAACTCCTAAATGATGTCATTTTGTCTATTTCAAGTGGGGTTTACACCTTCATTAGCATAAGTTACTCCTAAATTGTTCATTCACCTCCCAAAAAGAATAAGTTCCTCACAAAATTCAAGTCTCCAATCTTCATGTTTAAGCCTCCTAAGTCTTCTCCATTGAAGTAGGTTATCTTCTTCTAAGGTATGTGGGTTTACAACAATGGGTTCCTTTGACCCTTGTGCCCAAAATCGCCAATTCTTATGTTAGATTATAAACTTATGAAATTAGGGTTTTGATCTAAAATTTGGGGAAAGTTTATGAAATCAGTTTCTATGTTTAAATTCATGGTTTCTTATTGGTTATTCATGATTTGATTATGATTTCTTCATTGGTTTTAAAAGACCAAGTATGAAAGTTGATTTCTAGCATGAACCCATGAAATTGCATATTTTCAAGAGAAAGTGGCGTGATTAGATATCATGGCATTTATGTATTTATGAAATTGCATGCCAAATTTTTCATGTATGAATTTAGAAAGAAAAGCATGTTTTGAATCATGGCTTTGCTAAGCACTATGAACTATGTTATGGAAGTTGTCTGATACCCAATGTGTTTTCATGCATTATGAATAAGATTTGATATGAGAGTATGCCCTTATGAAATTATGATCTATATGTGCATGTTTTGGGAGTATTACTTAGCACCGAGTGGATGGGGTGAGAGTACCCTTAGTCCCAGAAACTACATTGCCAGTGTATGTTATGATATGTTACGATATGTGCCTAAAAGGCTTATAGAGTGAATGCACGTAATTTATGTATGGTGTCCTTGCCTTAGCGGGGCATAGGATAGCTTTGCCAACTAGAATTATATAGTTGGGTATGGTGACTTGTTCCTTGTCAAGGTCCAAAGTCAGCTTTGCTAACTAGGGTGATATAGTTAGATTTCATGTAGCTCAAATGGTCTCACGTAGGTTATAAGAAACTCCCGTATGTATGTTTTTCATGTTTTCTAAGTTTGATGAACTCTCTTATGAACCACTATTTTAAGTTGGCTTTGGCCTCATGACCTAGCTTTTCATTACGATTTCTTCTCTTGATACTTTATTATGCATGGATTATGTTTAAGCACATTTTCAAGCATGTTTTATCATACTTATGCATTGCTCACATACTTAGTACATTCCATAGTACTAACACATATTGCACTGCACCCTTGACGATGCAGATTCAGGTTCTCCTTCACAGATACATGGCTAGAGTTCCCGTCCACTCTCAGTTAGCTTGGGTGAGTACTCATAGTTCGAGGGCAAGACTTTACTCTAGTTTATGTTTCTTTCTTTTCAGATTGTCGAGTTAGTTGGGGTATTGTCCCATCAACTCTTTATGCTAGTCCTAGAGGCTTTTCAAACATAGATGTTGTTGGATGATCTCTGAGTTGTATTTTCTTCTATTGACTATCTAGATGCGATTATGTTTCCTATTTTGGATTTCCTTATGATGCTTCCGCTATGTTTTCCTTATGTATGCTTGAGAATGTTATGACCAAGGGTTAATTTGGGATCCTTATCGTTCCAATTCCCATGTTACGTCTAGGGGTAACCTCGGGGAGTGACAAACTTGGTATCAGAGCCTCAGGTTCAAGAGTCCTAGGATGTCTAAAAGCGGCATCCAATAGAATCACTTTCATGTGTGTGAAGTGTGCCACATATATGAGAGGGGAGCTATGAGATGCCTTAGAAAACTTCACTTCTTTTATGATGATGTCATGCGATAGAGCTTAACTCTAATGTTCCTCTAATCTTTGCCTTGAACATTTCAGATTATGCCTCCACAACGTGTCATGCTTCCTCGAGCCGCTCGAAATACTGCTCCTCAAGTTCTGATTGCTGATGTCACCAATGATGAATTTAGAAATGCTATCCATTTACTAGCCTAGACGTTGGCAAATCAGCAGGCTCCTTCCCTAGTCCACCCTCAAGGTGGGGTAGCGGCCCAAGTTCGTGACTTTATCCGTATGAACCCGCCAGAGTTTTGGGGTTCGAAAGTGAGTAAGGACCCGCTCAACTTCATTGATAAAGTGAAGAAGATCTTCGAATATATGCAAGTGATTGGGGTTGATTGTGTTGAACTTGCATCCTATCAACTCAAGGATGTGGCTCATATTTGGTTCATTCAATGGAAGGAGACTAGAGTGAGAGATGTGATCCCCATGACTTGGGAGTGTTTTAAAAGGGCCTTCCTTGATAGGTTCTTTCCCTGAAAGTTGAGGTAAGCGAAGGTGGAGGAATTTGTTAACTTGAGATAGGGTTCGATGTAGGTGCAAGAGTATAGTCTAAAGTTCACTCAATTGTCTAGATATGCTCCCTCTATGGTGGCGTACCCGCATGATGAAATGAGTAAGTTCATCTATGGAGTTTCAGATTTGGTGAAGAAAGAGTGTAGGTCTGCTTTGTTGTTGAGTGACATGAGCATTTATCGACTCGTGACTCATGCCCATCAGATTGAGGGTGAAAAACTTAGGGAGATGGTAAGGGAGAACAAGAGGGTTAGATTTGAGGGATCATGTTTTAGTCACCAGAGGTCCGGAGGTGGACATCGCTATTCTTTCCAGAAGAAGTCATCATGTGCTGTTCATTCTTCTGCTAGTGCTCCTACTCAGGCCCCGAGGCGTCGTTATAATCAGGGTGGTAGAGGATCTGGTTCCTATTCCTAGACTCAGGGTAGTGTTACTAAGGGACCTTCCTACCCAGCTTGTGTTAAGTGTGGGAAGAATCATGTTGGTGAGTGTCTGGTCAGTTCGAGTGGTTGCTTCGAATATGGTCAGGTTAGACATCGCATCAAGGATTACCCTTCAGCTAAGAAGGGGCAGGGAGGTAGGACTCAATCTACCCCGGCAGCTTTAGGATGGGGGACCAGCCCCGCAGGGCACAACTTCTAGTTTTGGTGGACAATGCCAGAACCTTCTTTATGCTATGTCCTCTCATCAGGATCAGAAGGGTTTGCTAGATGTTGTTACTTGTATGTTAAAGGTTTTCTCTTTTGATGTGTATGCTTTCTTGGACCTTGGTGCTTTCTTATCTTTTGTGACTCTTTATGTAGCATGCAAGTTCAAAGTTTGTTCTGAATTGCTTTTAGAACCCTTTTATGTTTCTACTCCTGTTCGTGAGTCAGGCCTAGCCGAAAAATCATTTGAAATTGCCCTATATCAGTCCTTCATAGAGTCTGTTCAACGGATTTAGTAGAGTTAGAGATGACTGATTTCAATGTCATTCTTGGTATGGATTGGTTTTATGCAGGTTATGCTTCTGTGGATTGCCTTACTCGGGTTGTCAGTTTCAAGTTTCCTAATGAACCCATCTTAGAATGTCAAGGTAGTACCCCATCCTCGAAAGGTCGTTTCATAACTTATCTTAAGGCTAGGAAGATGATCTCTAAGGGTTATATGTATCACATTTTTCAGGTTATGGACACGGAGTTCGAGACCCCTCCCTTTCAGTCAGTTCCAATTATGAGTGAGTTTCTGGAGGTATTTCCCGATGATTTGCCCAGAGTCCCTCCCGAGGGGGAGATTGACTTTGGGATAAACCTCATTCTAGATACGCATCATATCTCTATTCCTCCCAATAGAATGGCTCTAAAGGAACATAAAAAATTGAAGGATCAGTTGAAAGATCTTCTTGATAAGGGTTTCATCAGGCCTAGTATATCCCCTTGGGGTGCCCCAGTGTTGTTTGTGCGTAAGAAAGAGGGTTCTTTTTGGATGTGTATTGATTACCGGCAGTTGAACAAGGTCACAATCAAGAATAAGTATCCCATTCCTAGGATTGATGACTTGTTCGATCAGCTTCAGGGTGCTAGTTATTTCTCTAAGATTGATCTTAGGTTCGGGTATCACCAGCTTCAGGTTCGGGAGAGTGATATTCTGAAGACAACCTTCAGGACTCGGTATGGGTTTGTTGTTATGTCTTTTGGACTAACCAATGCCCCTGCAACTTTTATGGATTTGATGAATCGTGTGTTCAAGCAGTATC
Source organism: Jaltomata sinuosa (assembly GCA_003996215.1). NCBI lineage: Eukaryota > Viridiplantae > Streptophyta > Magnoliopsida > Solanales > Solanaceae > Jaltomata > Jaltomata sinuosa. The sequence goes on along the minus strand of QJPP01001832.1, from coordinate 78,936 downwards.
TAGATTTTTTTGTGATTGTGTTCATTGATGATATCCTTATTTATTCTCGGAGTGAGGAGGAGCATGCGGGTCACTTGAGGGTTGTATTGCAGACTCTCAAGGATCGTGAGTTGTTTGCTAAGTTTAGCAAGTGTGAGTTCTGGATGCAGTGTGTGGCTTTACAGGATCATATTGTGACAGGAGATGGTATTCGTGTGGATTCGCAAAAGATCGAGGAACTGAAGAACTGGCCTAGACCTATTTCCCCTTCAGATATTCAGAGTTTCTTGGGTTTGGCAGGTTATTACTGGAGATTCGTAGAGTGATTCTCTTCCATTGCTTCACCCTTGAATCGATTGACTCAGAAGAAGGTTAAATTTCAGTGGTCTGATTCGTGTGAGAAGAGTTTTCAGGAGTTGAAGACTAGATTGACCACCGCTCCAGTATTTCCCCTACCCAAGGGTTTAGATGACTTTGTGGTTTATTGTGATGCTTCCAGAGTTAGGTTGGGTTGTGTGTTGATGCAGCAAGCTAAGGTGATTGCTTATACTTCTAGACAGCTTAAGACTCATGAGAAGAAGTACCCTACTCATGATCTTGAGTTAGCAGTCGTGGTCCTTGCCTTGAAGATTTGGAGACACTACTTGTATGGCATTCATGTGGATGTGTTCACCGATCCCAAGAGTCTTCAATATGTGTTTACTCAAAAGGAGTTGAATTTGCAAAAAAAGAGGTAGCTTGAACTCCTTAAGGATTATGATATGAGTGTGCTTTACCACCCGGGTTAAGCCAATGTTGTGGTAGATGCCTTGAGTAAATTGTCCATGGGTAGTGTGGCTTTTTATTAAAGATGGGAAGAAGGAATTGATGAAAGATGTTCATCGACTTGCCCGATGGGAGTTTTACTTATGAACTCTACCGAGGGAGGTGTTATTGTTCAGAGTGGTTCTGAGTCTTCCTTGGCAGCTGAAGTGAAGGCAAAACAAGATAGTGATCCAATTTTGCTTCAGCTTAAGGGTGCAGTTCATAAACAGCGGGTTGAGGTCTTCTCCCAGAAGGGAGATGGAGTACTTTGTTATAAGGGTCATCTATGTGTGCCAGATGTGGATTATTTGAGACATCAGATTTTGACCAAGGCTTACAGTTCCAGATATTCCATTCATCCGGGTGCCACCAAGATGTATCGTGATCTGCAGGAAGTCTATTGGTGGAACGGTATGAAAAAGGACATTGTCGAGTTTGTGGCTAAGTATCCCAACTGTCAACAGGTAAAAGTAGAGCACCAGTGACCGGGTGGCATGATTCAGGACATTGATCTTCCTACTTTGAAGTGGGAGGCGATCAATATGGACTTCATCAAAGGTTTGCCTCATACTGGAAAGCAACATGATTCAATTTAGGTGATTGTTGATCGGATGACTAAGTCATCCCATTTCTTGGCTGTTAAGACTGTAGATTCGGTGGATGACTATGCCAGACTCTATATTTGGGAGATAGTTCGATTGCATAGTGTCCCATTGTCCATCATTTGAGACAGAAGTGCTCATTTTACTTCTCAGTTTTGTAGATCATTTCAGAGAGGTCTTGGCACTCAGGTAAAGCTTAGAACAACTTATCACCCCCAGACAAACGGTCATGCAGAGCGTACCATTTAGACTTTGGAGGATATGTTGAGAGCGTGCGTGATCAATTTCAAAGCTAATTGGGATGATCACCTAACTCTTATCGAGTTTGCCTACAACAACATCATTCACTCTAGTATTCAGTTTGCTCTTTATGAGGCCCTTTATGGTCGGAGATGTAGATCTCCTATTGGTTGGTTCGAGGTTGGTGAGGCAGCCTTGATTGGCCCAGATTTGGTTCATAAGACTATGGAGAAGGTTCAGCTTATTCGGGAAAGGTTAAAGACCGCTCAGAGTCAACAGAAGTCCTATGCTGATGTGAGGACGGGAGAGTTAGAGTTTGAGGTGAATGATTGGGTGTTTCTGAAGGTGTCACCCATGAAGGGTGTGATGATATTTGGCAAGAAAGGGAAGCTTAGTCCCCAATTTGTAGGTCCTTATCAGATTCTGAGGAGAGTTGGGAAAGTTGCTTATGAGTTGGATTTACCATCGGAGTTAGAAGCGGTTCATCCGGCTTTCCATGTTTCCTTGTTGAAAAAGTGTGTGGGTGATATCACTTTGATTGTTACCATGGAGGATGTAGGTGTAAGGGATAGCCTCACCTACGAGGAGGTTCCTGTAGATATCCTTGATCGACAGATTCGGAAGTTGAGAAACAAAGAGGTCCTTTGGTGAAAGTCCTTTGGAGGAATCATCTTGTAGAGGGTGCTACTTGGGAATCGGAAGAGGACATGAAGGCCAAATATCCTCACCTCTTCCATTCTGATTCCGCTTCAGCTTGAGGTAATAGTTTCCTCCTTAGTATGTTCCTCCGATTCAAGGCAACTGATCATCTCAAAACCTTTTCCAAAAGGACATCATTTCTCATTCAAAATCAAGGGAATTTTGTCATCCAAAACAAGACATTTAAGCTTCTCAAGGCATTAGCATGGACCATCAAGATTTGCCTCGAGATTCGCCACACAACTTGTCTCCTTCATTCCCCTCAATTGAAATAGAGACTCTATGTTTCATTCGAGTGCATGATTCCACTCACCACAAGAGAGAATCCTACACACAATCATTCAATTCACAAAACACAGGATTATAGGAGAACCAAGAAGACTCTCACTCTCTCAAAGAAGTTCAAGTGCATACACGTCGAACCATAGGCTAGCCCTTTATGTAAATCACCACTAATGTAGGGCAGCCATGCTCGGAATCACCAAGGACTTGTGGTTTATGATGTTGGCTATGGCTAAGGTGAGGATATCATTTGGTTTAAGTGACTACACCTCCCTATTGCTCTTTGTTCTTATTTTGACCACTGCTCATATTTTTCTATTTCAACATCACCATATTTCTCCCTCTCACAACCCAAGATTTCTCCTTTTTACTCATGATCATTCAGACTCTTTATACCACCTTCACTTGGTAGCACCTATTTTTGTTTTTCAATTTTCTCATTGGATTGATCTTTTAGAGCAATTTTCAATTCGAAATTAAGGTTCTACCTTGCACTTGAAGTGCACTTCTTTTCTTCTCCTTATTTGATCACATGCACCCCCAATCTTAGGCATTTGCCTATGTTATCTTTCATTTCCCCCCCAAACTTAGGATTTTAGCATACATTTCATTTTTAAGCAATTAGGGAGGATGGGTGCCAAAATAGAGGTTCCAAAAAGGTCTAGGTGTTACAAGGTGCCAAAGAACGGTCATAAGCTTAAAAGGGGTTCACTAGGATTTGATGTCGTGGGAAGTCATTTGGGTGAAGTGGCTATAAAAAAGGGCCTAAGGTCATCTTCCAAGCTCGGTCACACCAAGAATTTTGCCTTGAATCATATTCGGGGCAAGTTCTAGAAGACACTTATGCACAAGAATCAAGGTAAAGCCTCACCACATAAGGCATCATGCCACAAGTCCTCTTTCATTAGTCTTACAATCAATTGGGGAAAATGATTTTTGACAAGCTATTCCGAGGTCATTGCACACTCATTTGTGAGTCAATCAAGCCAAAGCGAGAGTGTTCAAGTCATGACAAGAGAATGTTTTTCCTCAAAAATTCATTTCCCTTCTTTCTTTTATTTTCAAAACAATTTGACACGAGAAATTTTTTGGTGCGCCCATTTCTAGACAAGAAACTAAGGACTATATTCTAAACTAAAACTTGGCATTTTCCCTTAAGAAAGTTGCCTCTCAATCTATCATTGGGAGACACCAACATGGTTTGACACCCAAAAACAAAAGAGAAGAAAAATAAAATAATTAAAACTCTTGCTCCTTGGGAAAGAACCATGGTATTAAGAAAACCCTCGGAGTTTATTTCCAAATTATGCACTCATGTTTCATTCAAAACAAGCCTTGGCATAGGCCTTTAGCGCATATGCAAAGCACGGGTAGTAAGACAATGGAGCATGTAAGACCAACCCGGTAACACAACCTCAATCAACAAAAATTAAGCCTGGCAAGGGCACAAATAAGCTCAAGGTAAAAACAAAACAGAAAAACAAAATGTAATATAAAGGCTCGGCAAGGGCAATAAACATCACAATCATCCAAATATGCCAGTCAAGGGCTGAATAAAATCTAGCAGAATGTGAACAAGGCTCAACAAGGGCGATTAAATATCTCAAGCCCACTCATGGGCACCAACAAAAGCAAGTAAATCCACCAATCCCCATAAAAGGAGCATTTACCTCAATGCTCATAGTGCAATGGGAATAAGGGGTGGATATCCCTATAGGACTAGGCCTCATCGTCGTCATTATCAACAACTGCTTTCTCATTAGTATTCCTTTTTGTGCCAGCACCACCCTTTCGGAACTCCGCAGAAAGTGTGGAGTCACAGAGAACCTGTTGGAAGTCAGGGTTCTCATTGTCCTCAAAATCATGATCATCATTACTACGTAGCTCCTCATCTTCATAGGCTGCAGACAGGTCATCCAAGGGCCCGGGAATGGAATAAGGTGAAGGAAAGGTGGTCAAATCTTTTTCTACCACCGGAGCTTTATGTTTTCCCTTGCGAACATCCTTCTGTAGTGTAGTGATTGACCCCACAATAACATCGACCCTCCTGCATAGTGAGTTCAGTCTATCCACCACCCCTTTACTACACTCTTGACAACCTTGCTTATCATTTCGGGTAGTTTAGTAGCTAGGTCAATAAGTTGCTTCTAAAGGCTATATGTTTTGTCAACCATGTCCTGAAGGCTACTTTTGGTCATCGAGGGGGCTGGGGCATGTGTACATGACTCAGAAGTAGCCTTGGAGGGGGATGAAGCATCCACTCTAGCATCAAGATTATCACTCACAGCAGCCACTGATGCCTTAGTCCTTTGCCTCTTAAATCAGGGGGCATCCCTATCAGTTTTCTTATGAAGATTAATCACCCCCACATTTTGGGTGACTTTGTCGCAACTGAGGTAGGGAATATTTGTGTTGGAAAACAACTTGCTAATCAACACTGGGAATCAGAACGCATCCTTGCCCCTGCGGGCTTTTCTCCGGATCACCATGGCCACAATTTCTCTAAAATTCACATGTTCTCCTGTCATGATGGTAGAAAGTAGAATGACACCCTCTTGAGTTATTTTCTGATCATTTTGAGAGGGGAGGAACCTGTTACGGACTAGATCATGCCACAATCGAGATTTAAAGTGCAGAGTTTTTCTCAGGATATCACCCCCCACAGTGGACCAAGGAGGATAGTCTTGAGCAATGATGGAGGCTATTTCCTGATATGGATTTGAGTCACTCATAAACTTTGCCATAAGGGTTGGTGCGGGTTAAATTGGGTGTCCCCAATAGATAGCATTGATGGCAGCGGGGGTAATGCTAACTCTCTTGCCCCTGACAATGACTGAATCCAGGTTGGGAAATTTCTTCGAAGGCCCTTTGTATTCTTTGGAGTCCTGTGTAGCCTGATAAGCCGCAAAGAATTCCCGCACAACTTCCTCATAGTACCTGCCTTGTACATCTTTAAAGAGGTTCCACTCTCATTCATCAAATTGTCGGTGCATGTGAGGTAGCTCATCTCCGACGTCTCCCAAGTTAAAACTTTATGCCTCATTGAATCCTCTATCTTTGTCCCGCTTGTAGAAGGCTTTCATGCCCTCTACCCCAAAGCGGAGCCTTTCTTCTTCAGTAGCAGACCTTTGCCTAGGTTGGATTCCTGTGTTTCTCTGTTTGAAGACATATTCTGGATACAGAGATTGTGAGACAAAAACAAAAACAAAACCTAAGAAGGAATTAGAAACCTAAAATAGATGGAATGCAACGTATTGAAAAAACAAAGTAGGTAACTATTGGCTTATGCGGACCCCATGCGAAATGCACCAGAAGGAGTGTGCGTCGTATGTGCTATCGCACAAGCAAGCAAAGACCTTCGGGGATTTTCCATTTAGGTGCAAAGTTGGTGTGATTCGCACCATCAAAAGTGTGTGTCGCACCAGGCGTGGCTCCTCAGATCAGTGACTGGCTCTTTCTTATAAACATTGTGCGATGCCTTATATGACCCATGCATCAAGATCTATGCATCTCATGCAAAGTACACAAAGGCACAATTGGAATTTTTGGTTCTTTGTGTTCTTGTGAATTCCGCATGTGATTCATAGAGCAAGATGTGCTTAGGCACTGAGCACCACGCAATAACCCAATCAACATTAACAAGGTGGACAAGGGATCTCATGACCATAACTTCCTGGTACTCAGACTTCCCTGGATTTTCATTGACACGATAATAAGGAAGAAAGGAACTCAACGACTTCCCTTAAGATGGACGTTATCCCGTCTATCATATGGAACATCAAGCCCTCACTTGCACAATGGAGACCCACAATTTCGATAACAATTAACCTTCTCCCCGCACAAGATCATACACCCCAAATAGAATGCCCAACAAAAACCATGGGTATACAATCAGTGAAATTCAACCTCCATAACAAATTTTACAAAAAAAACTCATGACAAATGATGATTTTCCCTTAAGAATGACGTCACCCAATCTATCATCGGGCAAAAATATTCGTTCATCGCAAGTGGGTTACTCATACTTCACCCCAACACATAATTCAAGGCTAAAAACACTACCAATCAACATGCATTAAAAAATTAAAGTTCTACCAAGTTGACACATAGCAATATCATCAATACAACTTAGAATTGGGGACCCAAAATTTTTAGATCTCACCCAAAATCAACATGGCAATTCGACTAAGCATGCTTCACAATATGAGTTCCTAACCTTTATAAAAACAAGTATTTAACGTCAGGGAACTTACCACAAGTGAAGATTATGAAGAGAGGAGTGAAAATTGAAGTTTTTCGTTCTTCAACAATGTCGACCCATGAAACCTTCCCGGAGAGATAAAGACAACAGTGGTGATGGAGTGGTGGAGATGGTTGGGTCAGAGAAGGAGAAGACTTTGGGGAGGTTTGAGGAAATTGGAGAGAGTTTTGGGAGAAAACTTTCTAGAGTTTGAGGGAAACGATGGTGGAAGAAGAAGAGAAGAGGCGGTTTTAAAAGAAAAAGAAGAAGAAAAGTCAGTCGGGTAATCTCCAGGTTGGGTCGGTCAACGGGTTAGGTCAGTTAAATTTCAAACTTATCGCTGGTACACCGTGATATGCGATTTACACCAGATAATGTGCGGACTTCATGGCGTATCGCACATGCCTCTTTTCCTCCCCTGGGTTTGCCCATGTATCTATTTCTCCATGCGACAGAGGTGCGACGCGCACTTGGGTTCGTGCGGTCCGCACGGCCCAGCGCAAGTCACCTCAAAGGTTTCAAATTTCCTTCAGGCATTCTGATTTGGCATCCGGTAGGATGTGCGGCATGCATAAATGCTTGTGCAGTCTGCACAGTCTACCTCACGACCCCTTTTTTCCATACTTTCCCTTGTTCAATTTTCCATCTATGCATTCCCTATAAAAACACTAAAAACAATAAAAGATAACCAAAAACAAATAAAGAAACTTGGGTTACCTCCAAAGCAGCACTTGATTTAACATCGCAGCACGACAATACTACCTCAATCAATCATTTTTTGGTTTTGTGATTGTGTCGCTAGGCAACGTCCCTTTTATCCTTGGGTTTATTTGGCTTGAGAGGTGGTTCATTTAGGCCACGAGATGCTTGATTAAGGCTGTTTGGGAGCTCACAGTTTGGTCAAGTGTTGAGACCTCAATCTTTAGCTCGCTCACTTCGGTATTTGTGGTGTCCACCTTCTTAAGAACCAAGGACAACATGTCCTCCAACTTGAAATAGCCGGGGTTGCTTGTGCCCGGTTGGTAGAGAGAGTCTGCCTTGTTCGGAAGGATATAGGGATTCGAACTCTGGTGATTGAAACAATCACTATCCTTGTCTCTATCTCAACAATTTTTGTCTCTTTCTTTGTCTCGAATCCAACCTTGGTTCTCCTCCCTCGGGCGATAATACCCGAGATGATAACCCGCCGACATAAAGCACAGTTTTCCATTAACCACTGTCATCAATTCATCATCACTCGCTTTGATTTCTGGTGTACTCAGTGTATTCACTGTCTTAGCACCACCAACTCCCATCACATGCTTGGCCATCAAATCAATTTGTGTCATCATTTTGGCCATTGTCTCATGTCGCTCTTCCTCCTTTTTTCTCATTTCATTACTCAAGATGGATGAGGGTCCTCCTGAGGTTTGTATATCTACTTCTTTTGTATGCCAAGCTTTATTGGTCTTTGTCATTTGCTCTAACAAAGTTGAGGCAATGGGAAACTCTAAGTCCATGAAGGTACCACCTCCAAGGTTGTCAGCCACCGACTTATTTTGATAGTTCAATGACCGATAGAAGCTTTGTAGCAATACGTTGTTTGACAACTCATGGTTCAAACAAAAGAGAAGTTTCTTTTTTAACCTTAACCAAACCTCATGTAATGGCTCATCCGGGATCTACCTAAAGTTGGTAATCTCATCTCTTAGCTTTATCATTCGATATGGAGGAAAGAATCTCGATGTAAATGCCTCAACCAACTCGGTCCAAGATGTGATAGAGTCATCTGGAAACTCTTCCAACCACGCTGTGGATTCCCCAGTCAAGGAAAAAGAGAATAGGCATAATTGGATGGACTCTTGGGAGATATGTTGAAAGATAAATGGTTGGCAAATCTCCACAAAATTCCAAATATGCCGGTTGGCATCTTCATGTGATACTTCACCAAATAGGCCTTTAATTTGGATTATGTGGAGCTTGGTGCTAGGCACATAAAAGAAAGCGTTTCCCACTGTGGGGGGTAGGTGTATTGCACCTACAGCCCCTTGCATCATAGGCTCAGCCTCGTCAGCCTTCATGAAGTCGTCAATGCTCTCATTGTCATCGGCCTTATTCATAGGCTAGCCTACTTAATCACAACACAAACAACACATAAAAGTAAAAAAAACAAGTACTCTCAAGGTGACTTCAAATCAACAATCAAAAATAGTTGACAACTCAAGCCCCCGACAACAACGCCATTTTTTATGAAAGCTCAAATCATGCTCCCCAAGTTAGAGGTCATGGAGATCGTGCAGCAAAACCAAATTTATAATCCCAATGAGTGTCGGGGTCATAACCAAGGGACTTAGAGTAGCTAAATAGAGATTGTATTGAGTTGAGTTCAAAGTGTGAGTAAATGCTCAAAATAGAAAGTAAAAGGATGGGGGAATTAGGATGTTGTCACTACAATCACAATTCAATTAAAAAGCAGTAAAATGAAAGCGGGTGTACCAAGTTGACTAGACGACTAGGGATGCATATCCGATGGGGCATTAGTATCAGATATAGTGATTATCAATTCATACTTATTCTCGCTTAATGACATAAGTAACATTGTTATGGGTAAGAATTGCTTATCTATCGATCAAAAATCTTATATCCGATGATCTAGGTTAAAGCATCATCAGTTTGATCAATAAACAACCAATCTAAGCTTGGTAAGGTCACAATATCTTTAGCTTACCCCCTTTAATGGGTGATTCCATCGATAAAAGCTATCTCTAGACTCAAATATGAGTGGAGTCCTAAGTTCCACTAGTAATTTTACATCCGAAACCATGAAATCCTTTCTCAAGCAAACACATAGCCAAATAATGAAAATTAATGTTTGCAACCACCAATTTTAGGATTAAAACTTAGTGAAATTACTAGACCCATGTCAAATAAGCAATTATAAGCAAGAATAAATAACACCCATACACATTTGTTGAGAACCCATCATCAATACACCCCTAGAAAAGAGAAATTAGCAACTCATAGCAAGAGAGAAAGATTTACCAGCTGGGTAAGTTAAAATCTCATCCATAAGGGTTGAATCTCAAGTTCTAGGTTCAATTTTGCACACAAGTATTAACCAAGAGAATTAAATTGAAACCCTCTTCTCAATGGAGGGGAAAACTTAGTCTCAAAGCAAAAAGCTCTTCAGAATATTTAGGTTTGAAGAAAGTTATTTACAATTGTGCTTAAATAGGCCATTTATAGTTTTCCAAAACATCACTAAAAGTTAGGACAAAAATTCCATTTGGGAGATGTGCGAGCTACGTGCAGTTCGCATGTTTTGATGTGCGCGTCGCACACTACCTTCAGTTGGACCAGTGACTCAGCTAACTTTGGAGATTCATGTGAAGGGGGTGAGGTTTGCCCCTTTGGATGTGCGCGTCACACAACAATCGCACCCGTTAACAGATTCTTCAGTGGCTTTTGTAGCTTCATGCAGAGGAGGTACGGTTCACACCTCGGCTTGTGCGGGTCGCACGACCACCGCATCTCCAGTCAGAATCTTCAGCTTTTCTGAACGCTTCACACTTAACTCTTTTTTGAGCTCCTTTTGGGTCCATATCCTTGTTTCTCATCTTTTATCAAAAGTACATGCATAGACATCAATAAAGGCCATAAAAACCTCTAAATCTACTCAAAACATTTCAATAATTCATGGATATCGGCTCAATAAGTTGGTAGATTACTGACTTATCATCTATGCATGGCTTGGCGACCTATGCATTTATTTGTGCGTAGTGGACAGCCCGCGTGCATGCATAAGTGATGCAAGTCCTGGCCTCTCATTTCCCTTCCCGTGCGCGAGTGCGAGGCTACCTATGCAAGGCTGCGTGTGCGGTGGCCTGCCCGCATACATGAAGGCCTGCGCCTGCAGCTATATATATGTTTTCAACATCAGTTTCTTCTCCTAGATTCCAAAAACTTCCATTATTTTAGAGCTTGTGAGCTTGTTCAAGTCTTGTTTTTCACCCATAGAAATTATGGTAAGTTCATTCAAATTCCTTTCTCCTTTTCTGTCATTTAATCCATGTTTACCTTCTATTTATTCCGTTAAATTCCTTGTTTCAAAGATCTTGATCAAGGGGACTCTAGGGGATATTTTGGACCCCAAAACGAGTCCCGTTTGCGCTTATATTTTGGGCATGGGTTTATCAACCCGCTTCAAATGTAATTGTAAAATGTGTTTTCTGTTTTATTTCACGATCCCCGAGGGTCATTTTCCAACTTGATTTTCAGCCTAAAATTTTGTATATAAATATGGGTGTCATTCTTCTCATCTTAACACCTAGATTATGTATATGATAACGTAGAATCATTTTGAGACTATTCAAATGGGAAAGGCTCACGATTAATTATTCGTGCTTGCATTTTGGCCCCAAGGTAGGTTATAGTTTATTTATCTTAGACCTGGCTTAGGTAGATTTTATATGTTATGAGTTTCATGAATGTTAGGGTAGGTCTTAGGTTTGAATTAGTCTTAAATCATGGTTTTCTCTTACTTGGCCATTTTCGGGGCTGTAGAGTAGAAATACCATGTTTATCCTTAGTTTAGGAGCTCATAGATTTGTTGTGGCTAGTCTAGGATCCTTAGAACAATTTGAGGAGGTTTTAGAGGTAGAGTATGTGTTTTTACTTGTTTTCATGCCTTAGTACCTTTCTCGCTCATTTATTACTGTTATTGTGTAACTTTGGGCCCGAGGCCATAGCATGAATCGAATAGAGGTTTAGGTTAATTAACTTATTTGGAGGGTGTTTTACCCTTTTGCTTGTAAGTATATTATATTATCTAAACTTGACATCATATCTTATACTGCACTTGCATGGAAAATGGTTTGGAAGTGATAGAAATATGAGATTTCTGGTTCAAAGTTGAGATTTTCTACTTACTACTAGTTTTTTAAACAAAACGAAAGTATAACTTTTTATGCCAGTCCAAGGGACATTTCTGAATTGTTTCTCTATTTACTTTTTTGTTGATGAGTCCAATGCATGATTTCGGGCAGTCTGAGGAGCACGTATTTGGATTTTTACTATATTGATGAGTCCGAGGTTAAATTTCGGGAGCTGAAGGTACCAGGTTTTTACATTTCTGCATTGGCCACATTCTATATCATTTCATCTTATGATATATTACATTTGGTTGAGTGTACTTGGACTATGTATTGCCTTTGATTATCATTATTATCTTCACCATCAACTTAGGTAGTTCTGTTTTTTGTTGATAACTAGATTTAGGTAGATCCCTTTAGTTAGTTCACTTTTCTGTAATTTATATTATATATTATCTTTCTGAGCTTGGTGGCCTATGATTCCTAGTAGGTACCCTATATTTTGGTACTCATACTACACTTCTAATCTTTTTCTAATGCAACACTTTGTATAAGCCACCCTCGTTGACCCTCCAGTCATTCATGGCCAGCTGTTGTTTGGATCGCGGTGAGCTCCCGACATTTGGAGATCCTTTACTGCTTTCCATCTACTTTTTTGTCTATATTTAGTATTTTGGATAGGCAATATAAATTGTATAGATATTTCACACTCTAGATGCTCTTGTACGGGTGACACCAGGTCTAGGGTTTGTCTTTGTATATGTTTGTCTTCTCAGTCACTTTAGGGCCATTTTGTAGATTATTTTTTGTTGGTTTATAACTATATTTTTGGCCCCCTTCTTATATGTTTCCCTTCTGCTTTTCATTATTTATAATAGTTTATTTTACTTTCATATTCTTGGGTTGGCTTGCCTACCAGAGGGTTATGTGGGAGCCATCGCGACCCAATTTTGTGTCATGACAATATATATATATATATATATATTCATGTTTCATTTTTTTCTCATTATATAGTATTTTGGTACTCATACTACATTTCTGATCTTTTTCTGATGCAACACTTTGTATAAACCACCCTCATTGACCCTCCAGTCATTCATGGCCAGCTGTTGTTTGGATCGCAGTGAGCTCCCGACATTTGGAGATCCTTTACTGCTTTCCATCACTTTTTTATCTATTTTTTGTATTTTGGATAGGCAATATACATTGTATAGATATTTCACACTCTAGAGTCTCTTGTACGGGTGACACCAGGTCTGGGGTTTGTCTTTGTATATGTTTTTCTTCTCACTCACTTTAGGGTCATTTTGTAGATTAATTTCTGTTGGATTATAACTATATTTTTGGCCCCCTTCTTATATGTTTCCCTTCTGCTTTTCATTATTTAAAATAGTTTATTTTACTTTGACATTCTTGGGTTGGCTTGCCTACCAGAGGGTTATGTGTGAGCCATCGCGACCCAATTTTGTGTCATGACAATATATATATATATATATATATATATATATATATTCATGTTTCATTTGTTTTCTCATTATTTAGTATTAATTTCCCATTTTTATCTTATTCTCTTATTAGCCCGTTACTTGTCATTCTAGGCTAAGGGTTTTGGCTTACCTACTGGTGTGTTATAGTAAATGCCATTATGACCTGAGTTTTTGGGTCGTGACAGTTAGGTATCATAGCCTAGGTTTACTAGTGTCGTTGGTACAAGAGCAAGTGTGTGTTAGAGTCTCGCAAATTGGTACAATGACCTCCATATCCTATGTTTGGAAGGCTAGGATCCATTTTTAGGAAAATTTTGCATTTTGATTCCTTATCATGCACTTTATTCCTAACAGTTTATAGAAATCTCACTTGTTTCACTCTTTTTTCTAGAATGGTTAGGACGAGGGCTGAAGCAATTGCGGGTGAGGCCCCCTCATCGGTAGTTAGAGCTCTAGCTAGGGGCAGAGGTTGAGGTTGACCCCGAGGTCGAGGATGGGCTCAATCTGCAACACCAGCTTAGGACAAGGCTAGAGAGCTATCACCAGAGCCAATATTATATCCGGAGCCTAAGATTACTCTAAGGTTAGTATCAGAGGATCCACCACCTCAACAGCTAGTGGGGCATGGACTAGACCAGCCTTCACCCAGATATATAGTTGTGCCATCACTTCATGCTGCTATTATTCAGTTGTTGAGTGCATTTAGAGGTATTCCACAGACTTCAGCTCAGGGAGCGACTCAGGGTATTTAGGGTGCAAGAGCGCAGCATGTCACTATGGCTCCCGGTGGGAGGTAGCACTAGTACAATTAGTTTCTTTGCCGATGGCAGCCCTACCAGTCATGTTTTCTGAGGTGCAGAAGATTTTGGGTCGGTTACTTAGATTACCACCACCAAGAGTTTCAGGCGCTCCAATTGTGGATGTGCATGAGTTTCTTACCAGCTATTAGGAGATGTTACATAACCTTGGTCTAGTAGATTCTCATGGGGAAAATTACACCACTTTTCAACTTGATGGTTCAAAGAGATAGATGTAGAAGGTATATATTGAGTGTAGACTAGCTAGAACCCCTATATGACTTTGGCACAGTTCTTTGAGGCTTTCTTGGGGAAATATATGCCTTGCGGTGAGCATGAGATACTGAGGGATGAGTTCTCGAGGTTGCAATAGTGTTCTATAGAAGTAGCCGAGTATGAGTCAAGGTTTCATGAGCTATCCAGGCATGCAACTATGGTTGTTCCTACCAAGCACAAAAAGTTCATTATTTTGTTAGAGGTTTGAGGCTTCAACTTCGTCTAACTTCAAAGAGCATGGTATCTTCTTGTCAGTCGTTCTTAGATGTTATTGATCATGCCCACACCATAGAGGCTATTCATCGCGAGTCCCATGAGGGCAATGATAAAAGGCCCTGCCACCAGGGTAGTTACACTGGTCCACAATTTTGAGGTAGAGGCTTCCGAAGTAGGGTTCAACAATAGCAGTACTTTCAGCCTAATAGTCTTAATCAAGTCGCACTTCAGCTTTCTGATGGTAGCCAGCCTGGGTATAGTGGTCAGAGGTCCAGTCAGTCTTTGCGAGGTTTACATTATGGGTCTTCAGGCTGTGGTGGCCATTATGATTTGGCATGTAATTCACAGCAGGGAAGATCTTCTCGGGGTTGTTATGATTGTGGTGAGTTTGGTAACTTTTCTAGAGATATTCCCCAGCGTGGTATAGCTAAGCCTTTAGCACTGACTTCCCAGCCTCTCAGAGCAGTAGTGCACCGGCCAGAGGTGGTGCTTAGGGTAGTAGGGGTACTCGTAGTGGTACTCACCCAGGCAGGACAGGTGGTCATGCTATTCAGCCCAACAAGGGACATAGACAACTTTATGCCTTTCTTAGTAGACCAAAGGTGGAAGCTTCATATTTCGTGATCACATGTACTATTTCAGTTTGTCATCAGCCAAGATCTTTATCAGGCCTAACTTATTCATATGTGTCTATATACTTTGCTTCTCGGTTGAGACTATCTAGTGAGACTTTTCCTATGCCTTTGCGTGTAGCTACTCTTATAGATGATTCTTTAGTAGTGGATCAGGTGTTTAAATCTTGTGTGGTGATTATTCTAGAGTATGACACTTGGAAGGATCTTATTGTGCTTGATATGGTAGATTTTGATGTTATTCTAGGCATGGACTGGTTATCCCCTTATCGTGGGGTCTTGGATTTCTTTCCCAAGACTCTTACCTTAGCCATGCATGACATACCCGCAGTTGTGTGGCAGGGTTCTGATAGTCGTATGTCGACTGGGATAATTTCTTATATTATGGCTAGGAGTTTTGTATGAATAGGTTTTTCATTTATCTTGCTTATGTCCATGATGGTAGTGCTGACATTTCTTTGCGTTATTCATTTTCTATGGTTCTTGAGTTGGCAGATGTATTTCCTATCGACCTGCCTAGCCTCCTGCCTGAGCGTGATATAAAATTTGCTATTGATGTCTAGTCGGGCACCCCACAAATTTTTATTCCACCTTATCACATGGATCCTGCTGAGTTGAAGAAGATTAATGTTCAGCTTCAGGATCTTTTGGGCAAGGGTTTTATTAGGCCAGGTGTTTTTACTTAGGGTGTTCTTATTCTATTTGTGAAGAAAAAAGATGGCATTATGCGCATGTGTATGGATTACTGACAGCTGAATAAGGTTACTGTAATGAAGAAGTATCTGATGCCGCATATTGATGATCTATTTGACCAGATTCAGGGTGCAACTATGTTTTATAAGATTGACTTGAGATCTGGCTACAATCAGTTGAGGATTCAGGCGGTTGACATCCCTAAGATATCCTTTAGGACTCGCTACGATCATTATGAGTTCCTAGTGACGTGTTTTGGATTGACCAATGCCCCAACAACATTCATAGACTTGATGAACCATGTGTTCAGGCCTTATTTGAACTCATTTGTGATAGTATTCATCGATGACATCCTTTTCTACTCGAGAAGTATGGAAGAGCATGAGCAACACTTGAGGATTGTGCTCCAGAATTTGAGAGATCAACAGTTTTATGGAATATTTTCAAAGTGTGAGTTCTGGCTTGAGTCTGTAGCATTCTTGGGACACGTTCTATCCAAGGATGGGATTATGGTACACCCAAAAAATATAAAGGTAGTTCGAGATTGGGCTAGGCCCGCTTCTCCTACCGAAGATCGCAGTTTAGTTAGGTTGACAGGTTACTACAGACGATTCATCAAGGAATTCTCTTCTATTGCAGCGCTATTGACTAGACTAACTTGGAAGGATGTCCTGTAACACCCCCAAAATATTTAAGCTAATATTTTCACTTCATTAGACAATTTCTTGATAAACAGGAATAGACTATACTTCACGCTTCCTAATTTCAAATTTTTGACGCTTGAAAATTAGCTTACCTTAAAGTGTGATGGTATTTTATGAAATTTTCTCAGGCACTTATGTAAACTACTGTGATTATAATTATCTGAGATATAAGAATATAATGGTATCTATTTTTAGGATTTGGGTAGCCTACCTTTCTATTTTGGGCAGCCATCCCTTTTTATTATTTATCAAGTGATATATATATCACTATTAGGTCAAAAACATTGCACCTCTTCTCACACTTTCATTTCCCTCAATGTAAAGAAACCCCAGAACTCTCTCTACATCATGATCCCTTACAAAATCAATAAGAAAAACATGTTCTTTAAGCTGGAACTCAAGATAACCCCTCCTTTGTGGTGTTTATACTCATGTACAAGCTAAAGGAATTTGTTTGAGGAAGTTGATGCATTTGTTGGTCTACGATTTAGACTATTCAAGTTATGGTAGGACTGTTAGTGTGCTAACAAACCTAGATTTGTGTATATTCTGAAACTTGTACTCTCATTTCTTGATGGAGTATTTCAACTGTTATCTTGAAGCTTTTTTTACTTCTTCTTCATATTATATCGTCGTATTGGTAATCCTCAATTCTTGCTCACTAATTTGCCTACTTATACGAATTGCTTGATCATTTTGTATTCTTGTTGGGACTTTGTCCTTCTTGTGGCAGTGAGATTGTCGTTGTATTGACATGCCTCTGATTCAGATCTTTTTCCATCTTGACTTTGGATTTGTGATTCATCTTAATTATTGAAATTATCCATTTAGGTACAAATTAGAAATCCATTTGTAACATGGTTCTTAATTCTATCAATTATTGGGTTTTGGCTCTACTTGGTACAGCGCTTCAGTCCTTCTTGATATTTGATTATACTTGGTGTGATGGAATGACATACATATTGGGAAAAAATTGTTATTTGACATCTTGTGAAATAGTCCTATGATCTTTCTTGACACTTGAACCTTTGAATGCCGATTTTGATACTTGTATTATACTTGTTTACTTGATATTTTCATAATGTTACATTTAAGCTACCAATAATTTAGAAGGAAATTGGAGAAATCTAATAGCTCAAAGCCCAAAGTTTATACACCACTAAGGTTTATGCTTAGAGATAGTTGTTTGCTATCGTAGGTGACGTTAGAGAGAATAATTGAAGATGGGCATTTGAAGTAGACTTTTGGAGCTTTTAAGAAGGTCACATTTGCATATAGGCATCTACATTTTTTAGAAATTTTGGGATTGTACATGATCCATGTGTTACACATATATATGAATTTTGGATGCTTATTTGATCTATGACCGTGGCTTGTAACTTAAATTTTTTAACTTGTTTGGGTATTGTAGGATGTGTAAGTTCAATTCTTGTAATCTACTAACCTTCTCCATAGCCTCATGAACAAAATCTGGACCAATCAAAGCTGCCTCACCTACTTCAAACCAACGAATAGGAGACCTACACCTTCGACCATAAAGTGCCTCATAAGAAGCCATCTGGATGCTGGAATGAAAGTTGTTGTTGTAGGAAAACTCGATGAGAGGTAAGTGATCATCCCAATTACCTTTGAAATCAATTACACAAGCTCTCAACATATCCTCCAAAGTCTGAATAGTATGCTCTGCCTGGCTATCCGTCTGTGGGTGAAAAGTTATGCTAAGCTTTACCTTAGTACTAAGACCTTTCTGAAAGGATCTCCAAAATGGGTATGTGAACTGAATACCCCTATCCGAAATGATGGATAATGGAACACCATGCAATCGTACTATCTCACGGATGTAGAGTCTGGCATAATCATCTGCTAAATCTGTAGTCTTGACAGCCAAGAAGTGGGATGATTTAGTCATTCGATCGATGATCACCCAAATGGAATCATGTTGCCTTCGAGTATGATGCAACCGAGTAATGAAGTCCATATTGATCGCTTCCCATTTCCAATTAGGAAGGTCTATATCCTGAGTCATACCACTTGGTCATTCATTCTCTACCTTCACTTGCTGACAGTTGGGACACTTAGCCATAAAACCAACTATGTCTCTCTTCATACCATTCCACCAATAGACTTCCCATAGGTCACGGTACATCTTGGTGGCACCAAGGTGAATAGAATATCTGGAACTATGAGCTTCAGTCAAAATCTATTGTCTCAACCCATATACATCTGGCACACATAATCGACCTTGATAACGGAGCACACCATCTCCCCCTTGGGAGAAACCCTCAACCCTTTACTGATAGATTGCACCATTTAGCTGAAGCAAAATAGGATATCTGTCTTGGTTTGCCTTCACCTCAGCTAACAAAGATGATTCGAAACTATTCTGAACAATAACACCACCTTTTGTTGAGTCCATAAGGCGAACTCCTAACCGAGCAACCCTATGGACCTTCTTAACCAATTCCTTCTTTTCTTCCCCAATCGAAGACACACTACCCATAAACAACCTACTAAGTGCATTTGCCACTACATTTGCCTCTCTCGGATGGTAAAACACACTCATATCATAATCCTTAAAAAGCTCAAGACATCTCCTTTGACACAGATTCAATTCCTTTTGAGTGAACACATACTGGAGACTCTTATGATCAGTGAATACATCCGCATGCATACCATACAAGTAATGTCTCCAAATATTCAAAGCAAAAACCACGGCTGCTAACTCAAGATCATGAGTATGGTAGTTCTTCTCATGCATCTTAAGTTGTCTAGAAGAAAAAACCACGCTGCATCAAAACACAACCCAATCCAATTCTAGAAGCGTCACAATACACGACAAAGCCATCTAGGCAATCAGGTAGAGCCAACACTAGAGTTGTCGTCAGTCTAGTCTTTAATTCCAGAAAGCTCTCTTCACAAAGGTCAGACCATTGAAATTTCACCTTCTTCTGAGTCAATCAAGTCAAAGGGGCAGCAATGGAAGAAAACCCTTCCACAAATCTCCTGCAGTAACCAGCCAAACCCAAAAAACTCTTAATATCGGATGGGGAAGTTGGTCTAGGCCAGTTCTTTATTGCCTCAATCTTTTGAGAATCAACTCGAATACAATCTCTAGTATCAATATGACCCACAAAAGAAATAGACTGCATCCAAAACTAACACTTGCTGAACTTAGCAAGCAACTGACAATCCTTGAGAGTATGCAACAAAACTCTCAAATGGTATGCATACGCCTCCTCACTCCGAGAGTAGATAAGAATATCCTCAATGAAAACAATCACAAACATATCTAAATACTATTTAAGCACACGGTTCATCAAATCCATAAAGGCTGTAGGAGCATTCGTTAGACAAAAAGACATAACAACAAATTCATAATGACCATATCGAGTCCTGAAGGGTATTTTCAATATATCACACTCTTGAACATGAAGCTGATGATAATCCGATCTAAGGTCGATCTTGAAGAAGAAACTAGCACCCTGAAGCTGATCGAACAAGTCATCAATCCCAGGAATGGGATACTTATTCTTAATTGTGACCTTGTTCAACTGAAGGTAGTCAATACACATCCTAAGGGAACCATTCTTCTTTCGCACAAATAAAACTCGAGGCACCCCATGGAGAAATCCTAGGCCTGATGAAACCCTTATCAAGAAGATCCTTCATATGATCCTTTAACTCTTTAAGTTCCATGGGATCCATTCTATAGGGAGGAATAGAAATAGGACTCATATAGGGAAAGAGATCTATCCCAAAGTCGATCTCCCGATTGGGAGAGACTCCAGGAAAATCTTTGGGAAACTTCTGGGAACTCATTTACAATAGGAACAGACTAAAGGGATGGGGTTCCACACTCCGTGTCCATCGCCCGAACTATATGATAAACATAAACCTTAGAATTCATCTTCCTAGCCTTAAGGTAAGATATAAAATGGCCGTTCAAGGATGGACGACTACCCTTCTACTCTAAGACAAGTTCATTTGGTAACTTGAGACTGATAATTCGAGTACGACAATCAACCGAGGCATAACAAGAATACAACCCATCCATACTAAGAATAACATCAAAATCAGTAATCTCCAACTCTACTAGATCCGCTGAAGTGACTTTGTGAAGGACTGATATATGGAAATTTTGGTAGATTCTTTTGGCTAGGATTGACTCCCCAACAGGAGTAGAAACACAAAAGTGTTCTAAAAGCAATTCAGGACAAATTTTGAATTTGCATGCTACATAAGGGGTCACAAAATATAAGGAGGCACTGGGTTCCAACAATGCATATACATCAAGAGAGAAGACTTTCAACATACCAGTGACAATATCTGGTGAACTCTCCTGGTCCTGACAAGAGGACATAGTATAAAGACGGTGCTGGCGCTGACCACCAGAACTAGAAGCAGTGCCCTATTGGGCAGGTCGACCTCCTGGGGCTGCTGGAGAAGACTGAGCCCTACTACATCCATGCCCCTTCTTAGCCGAAGGGCAATCTCTAATCATGTGTCCAGCCTATCCACATTCAAAACATGCACCTGTGCCTAAACGACACTCTCCTAGGTGATTCTTCCCACACTTACTACAAATAGGATGGGAAGATCCCTTAGCAACACTCACCTGAGACTGCGAATAGGAACCAGATCCTCTACCAGTATGGTCATGATGAGGCCTGGGGGCCTTGGTAGGAGCACTAGTTGAAGAATTAATGGGTCCTAATGATTTCCTCTGAAATGAGGAGTGATATCCACCACCAGACCTCTGATGGAAAAAATGTGAACTGTCGGATCTAACTCTCTTGTTCTCCCTAGCCATCTCTCTAAGTTTGTCCCCCTCGATCTGGTGACCATGACTCATAAGTTTGGAGATACTCATGTCACTCAATAGCATAGAAGATCTACACTCCTTTTTCACCAAGTCTGAGACTTCATAGATAGACTTTCTCATCTGAACCTGTGGGTCAGACACCATAGTAGGAGCGTATCTTGAGAGTTGAGTGAACCTCAAACTGTACTCCTGGACTGTCATGGATCCCTGTCTCAAGTTCACAAACTTGTCGACCTTCGCTTGCCTTAACTCCCTCGGGAAGTACCAGTCAAGGAAGGCCCTCTCAAAACACTCCCAAGTCATAGGGACCTCGTCCCTAGCCCTAACTTTCTTTCATTGTGTGAACCAAATTTGAGCTACATCCTTGGTTTGATAGAATGCTAACTAAACACTATACACCCCAGCCACTTGCATAACATCAAAGATTTTCTTCACCTCATCAAAAAAGTTAAGCAGATCTTCCCCAACCTTCGAACCCCAGAATTCTGGCGGGTTCATACGGATAAAATAACAAACTCAGGCCACTACCCCACCTTGAGGGTGGATGGGAATAGGAGCTGGCTGGTTGGCCTGAGCGGCCAAGGTCTGGGCTAGCATGTAAATGGCATTCTGGAACTCCTCATTCATGACCTCGGAGGGGGGGAACTGAAGGAACAAAATTCCGAGCAGCTCGGTGAGACATAACATACCGAGGCATAATCAGAAACGTATAACGAAAGTTTTAGAGGGTTATTAAAGTTATAAATCTAACGCACAATATGATTATGAAAGAAGTGAAGTTTTCTTAAGACATCTCATAGCTTACCTCTCAAAAATGTGGTGTGCTTCACACACATGAAAGAGATTCTACTCGATGCGGCCTTCAGACATTCTAGGACTCTTGAACCTGAGGCTCTAATACCAAGTTTATCACGCCCTGAGGCTACCCCCTAGACGTAACACGTGATCCGGGGCATGAGTTCCCTAGACTAACTCTTGGTCATAGCATACTCAGTCATTCATCAGAAAGCATAGAGGAAGGATAGATAGAACATTAGGCAACCAAAATCCATAAATGATAAGTCAATACGAAACATAGTTTTAAAAGATAGACTCGAATACTGGCTATGTGTGGAAATATGAAAAAGGGAATTGCTAGGACAAGACCCTAGCTAACTCGAAGTATGAAAGCAACTACCAAAAACTAACTAGAGTCATAACTAGCCCTCGAACAATGAGGACTCACCAACACTTACTAGAAATGGCCTACGATCTTTAGCCACGTGCCTGAGGAAGGGAACCTGAATCTGCATCATCAAGAGAATGCAGCGCAAAATATTCATCAGTACTATAGGATGTACCAAGTATGAGAGATATGCATGATCATGATAAAATATACTTAAAACATGGTTAAAATGAGCTCTTCCATAATAAGAGATAGCATAAGAAATTATCAATATATAAGACATAAAACATGAAGTAAAGTCGAGATTCAAAAATAGAGTATCATATAACTTCATAGATTGAAAATAATCATGTGGGAGTTTCTATTAATTGAAATTAAACCATGATGAGCTACATGGAGTCCAGTGTCATGCACCCACACTAAAAAAGGTTGTCCTAACCGGTCAAGGTTAGAACAATGTTCATAAGGATCCTTTCATAAGCCACAGAGGGCAACCTACGGTGGAAACGTAGTTTTGGACTTGGGTTATCTAGAATCCTCATCGCCCGGTGCTAAATACTACTCCCAAAACATATAACATTAGGCTCACATAAATATGACATATCTAGATGTCGAAACTTGTTCATAAACATGTTCATACCCCGGATCTTCATAATAATCATGAACCTTGGTTTAGAAAATGATTCATGAGCATTGATGGCACATCGGGTGTCTTGTCTTGCATAATACCTCATAACATGAAAACTTGTGTGGCACTAGTTCAATTTCATAATAACATATACTTTCATAAAACATAGGAACTAGGCATGCATTTGCTTGAAATTCATGAAAACATCCTATCAAATACCCAATTTACTTGGATCAATTTACGCATGTAGAATTTGCCATAATTAGCCTTCAATTTGAAATAGGAGTTCATATGTAAAAACCCATGGAGAATCATGCAATTTAGTAGTAATTTCATAATAAAATCATGAGAAGTCAATTTATAGCAAAACCCAAAAGAATTGGGTAAGAACCCTAATTTGATAGTTCATGAAATAAAAAATAAAGATTAGGGGTTATGGGCACAAGGGTGAAAGGAACCCATTGTTGAATACCCACATACCTTGATTAAAGCTAACCCACTTGAAATTGAAAAGAAGAGGATACTTGAACTTGGAGCTTGAAGAGGTTCTTTTCTCTTTTTGGAAGATAAATGGGGTAATGAGAAGGGACTTAGGCTAGTAGGTGTAGAAACCCTACTAAAAGTGGACAAAACGACCTCACTTAGGAGTTAAAAGGGTGGGTAATTATAAAAATACCCCTGGAATTTAATTAAGAAAAGCTGATAAAAAGGGCCAGCTTCAGGAATCACGGGTCGGTTCCACGAGTCGTAGTTTCAACCATGACTCGTGGTTCCCACTCGTGGTTCCTGGCCAAATGATCAAACTGCTGAAGACATTCTATGGGTCAATTGGACAGACCGTAGAATGGATTACGATCAGTAGAACCAATTCGTCATTTCTAAGGGAATTGGTCTGCCTCTGATCAGGTTCCACGAGTCCACAGGACTGTCTGTAATTCAAACTATGGTCCATAGTATTGACTCGTGGTTCTTGGGAATCAGTTAGTCCTCAAGTATGGTTCCACGAGTTGACAGGATGGGACGTAGACTGAACTACGGTCCGTAGAAATAACTCGGGGTTCTCAGACCAGAGACTGATTCTGGACGACTTAAACCATGGATCCACTCCACGACTCACGATTCAACCCACCGTTCGTGGTTTGGACCCATTATTTCTGGAAAGTTCAGAATTTTCAGATTTCTTAAGTTTAAAGGCTGGAACAAATTTTGGGGTTTTACACCATGCATTCGCAAGGGAACGTTGGCCAGACCATCGAGATCGCGATGATACAGCCTTGCGTTTGCAAAGAGGAAATTGGGTCGGGTCCTAACCGGCTTCATCGCGGTCGCAAAGGGCAACCCACGGGATCGTGATGGTCAAGAAACTAGACCCTCGTGAATGCAATGGCCACCTCATGATCGCGATGACCAACTGGTCTGCAACTTTTATAGTAGCAACAAATAATTCACAAAGGCCAAAAGTTCATCCGACGGACCCTCGGGATTCACTAAGAACCCCGTGAACACAAACCAACCATCCTACCCTATAAGAAACATCATTCCAGACTAAATGAAATTGATGAAACTCTGAACGGGGATTGGTTTAATTAAAGATAGGCCCCATGCTCAAAATCGACACGGAACTCAAAACCCCAAAACAAGCTTGGGAGCCTCGACACCCGAACCAAAGGTCCCTCTAGCCTAAAGTCAACATTCTTGAGCTAACAGAATTTCCATCTGAGGTCGTCTTCTCCGAACGTTGGCCAAAGTCAACTCTACAAGCCTAAATGGCCTAAAGACATGGAATCTAAGACAAAACCAAACTGGAAGCTCCCATACCCCGACCAAGGGTCCCACTAGACCAAAATCCCTGTTTTTTGGAGCTAATGAAACTGTTGGAATTTGATTGTGAGAACGTTTACCCAGAATGTTGACCGAAGTCAAGGATTTTCTAAGTTCATGTTCTGAAATAGAGAGATGATTATAACAACCTAATGAACGGTCCGGGCACCAAACTGCCAGTCCCGGTAAGTCATAAATGACCTATGGCCACTGCGTGAAGGCTCAAAACGCAGAAAAGCACGGAAAATAGATAATGACCTGGAGGGTCATTATAACATCCACTACTAAAAGAACTTTCATCCGTGATAGTTAAAGAAGGAAAACACCCAAAGACTCAAATGTAGACGAATACTAAGCCCGCACCACTCTCTTTAAAACTCGGGCAGCGTCCTCGACCGGACAACACCCCACAGAGCTAAACCAAAGAAAAAACTACAAACCCCAACACCCTACCAGCTAAACTAGACACCAACCTTAACCTCTAAAAACTCCAAAGACCTAAAAATTGAACAGAACCTTAAGAAACGCAACCAAAATGCACCGACACAACACCAAAACTGGAGAACCAAGGTAATCAACACTCAGAGGTCGTACCCTCGAAACCACAACCAAGCACACCCAGAAGGCAACCAACTAAACCTCTAACTCATGCCTTCCTTGACCCAGAAAAACCTTCTGTCAAACCTGAATCATCTTTATCACAACCATGAAGCTTCACACACGCCGGACACTCAAGTTACCCTCGAATCACTAGTTAACCCAATAGAGATCCATAGTTTCTGCTTGTACCCAACCTCGATCAAAGTCACCTTTGTACTCAAACTCTATCCAAGCCATGCCATAGTATACTAGTCTTTTGAAATTTGAATTATCTACCTGAAGCACCTCCTTGAAAGCTAACACTCTACCCTGACCGACTATCAACCAATGAACGGATACCTTTGCTAAGATCAACCACGTTACTTTAACCTAATTGAACCAACCATCGGAGCTCAACTGAAGCTTACATACCAGGGTTGGGGAAAGACATGTATGAACACCCTGTGCTAACAGAGGATCTCATAATTCTAGAACGAAACCAACCTCGCTAAACCATGCCAAGTCTGAATTGGCTGAAAGTAGTGAACTAGGGCAACCTACCCAAGAAGACGCAAACACAAAACTCAACCTTTGAAAGGAGTGTGGTAAGCCTACCTTGAAGTCTGTAGCCATCCACTAAGATCCAAACTCCAGCAATACCACTGTGGCTCAAAACACTAAGATACCATTCGGATTTAAGATCACCATACTAGCCTCCCCTCAGAAGAAAGTCCACCATGCCGCGAATATCAAGTCAAAACACACCGTAGGTAAAGGAAAGGATGCCTGAATTTCACTATTGCCACCTAGCTATTGAGAATCTCAGTATCTTGCAACTCACCCTGTAGCTCAAAACACCCGCTCTACTATACCAGTATACAAACCACTAACTCTTAAAGCATTCAATATGTTACACTTCTAGCCTATATTGGCAGAACCTAATCAATGTTGGAACCCCATGCAATAGACAAACTCTCGGAAAATCCAATAATTCAAACTTCCAACCCTCGGAACACAAGGGCAACCAATAATCTCAACGTACCATTAGAACCGAAAGTAGCCCTGCCGGCTTAAATCCACACAACCTGATCGTATATGACACACCCATGTTGACCCTCAAACTTATGCCACTGAATCTATCAAACCAAGGTAGAATGGGCCCCGTACTGACAATAACACCGCTAAGATCTGGCAACTCTAGCCTAAACAACTAGTTAGCCAAGGACCTGATGTCCAAGGACAATGACCATTCAAAAAATAAAATAGAGAAGCTAAGTTGTTTGCACTACTGCTTACCATCCCAAAGAAGTTGTAATACCCTAGAAATTGAACCAGCTTTCTAAGTTTAAACCTCTGAAAAATTTCATGTTTCCAGGAATTACGGGTCCAAACCACGGACTGTGGTTAGAACCACGAATCTTGGAATGGAACCATAGTTTGACTCCTGCAATTCAACTTCTGGTCTGAGAACCACGGGTTAATTCTATTAACCATAGTTTGGACCACAAACTGTACTATCAACTTGTGGAACCTAAACCAGAGATCAGTACTTTCACCAGGAACTACGACTCAGGTCTACAGACCATAGTTCATTCTACGGCCCATCCTGTTGACTCGTAATTCCTTATCTGCAGCTTGAATACTAAGCCTAGAACTACGGCTCAGGTCTACGGGTCATAGTCCAGTTGATGAGTTATCATGTTGACTCATTGTTTGCCTTCTATAGCCTGACTCTATGGCCAAAAACCATGAGTGAAAACCGCGAGCCATGGTTTTGTCTACGACTCGTGGAATCCATCTGTGATTCTTGAAAGTTGATTTTTTCCAGCTTTTTCTTAATTAAGTCCCAGGGGTATTTCAATCATTACCCACCCTTTTAAATCCTAAGTGAGGTTGTTTTGGCAATTCTTAGTATGATTTCTAAACCTATTATCTTAACTCCCTTCTCATTACCTCATTCATCTACGAAATTGGGAAAAGACCTCCATCAAGCTCCAAGTCTCAAGGTCCAAGTTCAAGCCTCTTTTTCCTTTCAATTTCAGTTGGGGTAACATCAATCAAGGTATGTGGTTATTCATTAAGGGTTTCCTCTCACCCTAAAGCCTAAATCCGCAAATATTTTCTTTGATTTAGCAATTTATGAAATTAGGGTTTCTTACCCAAAATGGGAAAAAGTTATGGATTTTGTTTTAAAGCATCAATTCATGATTTCTCATCCATTACCCATGCTTTAATTAAAGTTTTATAAGTGTTTTCAAAAGCTCATATGTTAAGCATGAATTTTACCATTATTCTTTCGAATTACATGTCTTCAAGTAAAATTTATATGTTTAGATAGCATGACCTCAGTTTTCATGAAATTGCATGCCTAATTCTTCAAGCTATGATTTTAAAAAGGAAATTATATCTTGAATTATGGTTTTGCAAAGCTTTAAGACTCATGATATGAATTTGTATGACATCAAATATGTCTCTATGCTTTATGAACAAATTTGACATTCGATATGTCATTAGTTATGATCAGTTCTGCAACCAAATATGCATCAATATTATATAAGATATACGTATTATTTTAGGAGTAGTATGTAGCACCAATTGGACAGGGTAAGAGTACCCTTAGTCCCAGAACTATGTGCCCCCCTAGGTTCTAAGTCCCCTAAGTTGGGCATCAGATTTATTGAGCATGCCACAGTCATGCCTTTATACCCTGGCAAGGTATATTGGGTCCTTTCGATGGGGTGTGTACATCGGATTCCATGTAGCTCACATGGTCTATGTCAGTTAAAGAACCTCCCACAAAAAATAGTATCAGGCTTTAAAATGCATTGACTCTTTGCCTTCAGACTTCAGAACTATTATGATTACTTATGATATTTTGTTTATCTTGCTTTGGCATAGCACTGAGTCTCTTGCATTTCAATTTTACACTTATAGCATTATTTCAGCTCTACAAATTTATTTAGCATGTTTATCTCAGATTCCTGTTTATCTCACATATTCAGCATATCCTATAGTACTGACGCATATCTTGCAATTCATCCTCTTGATTATGCATATTCAGGTACTCCTCATCAGGCTCATGGCTAGACGAATCCAGGTATCCAGATTCTATTTATGAGTCCTCATTCTTCGAGGACTAGTATTACCCTATTTATGTTGTCTATCATCCTTTAGATTTTCAAGTTAGTTGGGGGTCTTGTCCCATCAACTCTATTTGAGAGTTTGGAAGCTTTTCAGACATAAAGAGTATTCGGGTCTCCTTCGAATCATATTCATCTTGATTTTATCATATGGATTGAGTTATCTAGTTTCTATTATGCTTCCGCTATGCTTATTTTATATACCTGAGTTATGCTATAACCAAGGGTTAGCTTGGGGAACTTGTGGTCCCAGGTCCCATGGTACGTCTAGGGGATAGCCTAAGGGAGTGACTGATGAACGCTCAAATCAGGCTCTCTAATTAGGAGGCCATGGTGATCGTGCAACAAAAAAAATTTATAATTCCCAACAAGTGTCAGGGTCATACCCAAGGGAACAATGTAGTCGCGATTGAGCTAATAGAGAATCCAAGCAACTTATTAATGTTTAATTAATGAAAAGGGGAAAAGATATCTAAAATGGGGGTTTAGAATAAAACTAAGGATTAAAGAAAATAACTAAAAGATAAATTGATCAATGGCTATCACCTTGATTTCGCCAAGCAAGGAGAACAAGGGAGAACCGAGAATAGGAGTTCAATTCACAAGACTTGCACCCGATTAACACTTGGGTAGTCTTGGCTAAAGGTGTAATTGATCGTCTTTCAACCAATCAACAAACAACTCATGTGTTCTCTCGAATCACCACGAATAAACAATAACCAAATTCTCACTTGGGTGAATTGAGTTATATCTAACCGCAATTCTTAGATGGGCGTTTCCGGCAACCAAACTATCTCTAGCCTTGGTCTAGAGTGAAAATCCCAAATCCCCACTATCAAACATTCCCGAATTTAGGGTAATCCTTTGTCAAGCAAAAACCCAAACTAAAAAGCTAAGTTAATGTTTCCAACCATTGAATATAAATTCAAGCATGGAAGATTCAAGAGACCCAAATAATTAAACAAGAACAAAATCTATATGAATTCAATAAACCAACAAGTATTATCTCTAATACAAATCCAAAATCTCAAGTCAACAATACACCAATAAAATAGCAATTTAGAACAAGAGTTAAGAATGAAAACTAAGGATTTTACAATAAAGAGTATCCAAATCTTCACTCCTATGGTGTTGGTTGATGAACTTTCTCTCCAAGCTTGCCAAAAGTTGTGAAAATTGCAAAAGATCCAGCCAAAGATGTGTCCCCAATCGGCTGAGGAATATTTTGTATCAATTGGGGCTTCCAAAAAGGTAAAATATCATTTTTGCCCATTTTCATGTTCAGTTACAGTGAAGCACTTTCGCGCTCAAGGGACTCATGCTGGTCAGCGCCATCGCACTGTCTTGGGGTTATCGCATCCTTGTGTTTGACTGGCATTGACCACTTCTCTATGTAGCGCTATCGCCTTATCCCAGCTCAATTGCGCCAAAGCCTGTCATCCGCCTTCAGCACCATTGGTGCCATTTCAGCGCGATTGCGCTGAGTTGCCCAGAATTCCAAAATGTTCTCCATCTTGACTTGTTTTCATCCGATTTTGCACCGATCACTTTCAAATCATATACACCTGTATAATAAAAGCAAATCATGTCAAATGCACTATTTTCTCTCAATTAGGATGCAAAAGTGTAAGCTTAAAGGTTAAATAAGTTGGTAAATTACTGACTTATCAAACCCCCAAACTTGAACTATTGCTTGTCCTCGAGCAACTAAAACTCTAGCACAAGAGGCACACACACAAGTGTAATGACATCCAATGTAAGTCAAGAAGAATCCATTTCAAGCACCACGCATGACTTCGGTTTGTACTAAGGATTAGTCTATCACATGAAAACTTAATCTAGGCATCCCCTCTTAGTACAAACCGAAGTCATGCGTGGTGCTTCAGCTTGGATTGGATGTCATTGCACTTGGAGGATTTTCTTCACCTTGGAGGATTTTATTTCTTTCCTTTCCTCTTTGCTTTTCATTTTTCTTTCTTTCTTCCTTCTTTTTGGCAATTCTTATTAAGCAACAAACAATGATTTATTCATTTAGCACTCCTCCAAGGTACCTTTATCAACCCCCAAACTTAGGATTTTAGCCTCGATTTCACACTTGTGGAGTTCAAGGAGGGACGGGTTCAAGAGAAGGACTCATGTTCAAAAATGGTTTAAGGTTTGTATCAAGTTTGCCAAAGAAAAGATATTAGGCTCAAGAGGGGTGACTAATGATTCAATTTATGTGCAATTGGTGGATTTTAAGGCTAAGTAGGCTTCGATAATCATAAAGAACGCTTAAGATCATTTCTCCAACAAAAAGTACTCAAGACTAGCTTTAAAGACTAACCGGGTAAGTTATAGATAACACAAGCAAGCGCTAGAATTATTCAACTAAACCTCAAAAGCTATGGCATGTGAATTCCTAGACAAGAACAAAAAGGAGCCACATTTTCATTAACATCGCTAATGAGTCAAGATTAAAAAAAAGATCAAAAGAGTTGTCACAAAATCACTCTTTGATATGTATTTTTCACAAAAAAAATTTAGAGGGATATGCCTATTTCAATTTGCATGCAAAACTAACGATATGCCTATTTCAATTTGCATGCAAGACTAATGATATGCCTATTTCAATTTGCATGCAAGACTAACCCCATTAGTACCAAACAAGTCATGATTCACAATTATCTCAAAAGATGACTATTCACCCTTAAGAATGACGTCACCCAATCTATCATAGGGCTAAATTATCAATCAAAATCGATATGGGCACTCAGAATTCACCAATGTATACACCCCAACATACATACAATTTCATCTAGCCTAACGGATACTCAGACTTCCCCTGGCTTCACACACCAAAGACGGTTTCCCTTAAGAATGTTATCACTCAATCTATCATTGGAAATCGTCACTCAAACCCACTACAATAGAAATTAAAGAAGCTACGAAAAGAAAGAAAGAAGTAACAAAAGAGACTAATCCAACAACATTTCAACCAACAAACCCGGCGAGGGCACAATATCCAAAACAGAATGAAATAAACCAGTGAGGGCACAATATCCAAAGCAGAATGAAAAAAACCCGCCGAGGGCACAATATCCAAAACAAGCCCGACAAGGGCATACAATCCAAATCTAAACAACATAAGCTCGGTAAGGGCACGAAATACATATCTATAAAACATAAGCCCGGCAAGGGCACAAAACAAGTATCAAAATCCAACATAAGCATAACCCAAATGCTTCCTACCCCAAAAAAAATCTACTATAGTTCCCTTAGTGCATAAACTCAAAATGAAATACGAAGAAAGTAGTGTGAGGGGGCTCCCTGAGATATAGCTAGAGAGGGCTCACTAGAGTGCCACAATCGTCATGAGTCATGGAGTCATCATGATCCTCAGTTTCTTAACCTCCACAAAAGCTCTTTATACTCTTTCATATCCTTTTCAGCAACTTATCTCTTGCTTTGTCCTCTCTCTTCTGATCCTCTAGGTTGTCACTCATTGCTATCATTTTCTTCTCTTGTTCTTCAAACTTCTTTCCCAACATTTTCTGACTCTCCTCAATCTTCTTCTGACGGTCAACCATATAATTCAATGATTCAATCTGTGTCTCAGGTGGTACCGAAGGAATGCTAGTGGCCAATGCACTAATGGATGCCTGAACTCCGAATATCTGAGTGGAGAGGTGATAGAATGTTCTAGGCATGGGTGGAAGTACCTGGGTGGAGGTACTGGCACAAGGAAAGGGTTGGGTGCCCTCTGTGGCTCCTGAAGTCGAACTAGCCTCCACCTTTCACTTTTTAAGCACATTTCCGGGGCCTGCCTTCTTCAAAGGATGAATAACAATCTTTGGATCAATCCAAGCATCTTCCGATCAGGGAAAGGAAGAACAAACTCTCATCTCTACCCTTGACACAGTTCTTTATCTCCCAGAGTATCAGTGGCCCCATATTAACCAGAACTTCATCAATCATTGATGCCACATTCACTACTCTGTATACAGGAACCTCACTCTTATTCTGAACCGGCTGCACCCGGCTGCATATGATGGATAACCAAATCCTTGCCTCCACAGTGAAGTCATGAGAGTAGATCTTTGTTTCAAACATAAACCATTTGGGCTCCACTCCGGGATACACCTGTAAAGCAATTCAGGGTCTGCCTAAGGCTCTTTTCTTTATCAGAAGAGTGATGTCATGATCATCGAGACCATAATATCTATTGATCTCCTTGGCTCTAAATATGAATGTCCTTCCCCGGACAGTTATCACTGGGTACTTCAAATTTACAACCTATGCATTAGCATAAAATTCCCGAACAATTGTTTCATTGGCCCTACATTGTGCCAGCTTCAGTTTCTCATTGCTATCGCATCACCATAGCATGATCGCACAGGTGACTTTTTCTTATAGGCACCACGATTGCACTTGAGCCACGCGATGGCACTGAGAAACTGGAAGTCGTCTTCTTTAACCAAACAACCCTCTATTTCGAATTTTTTACACCCAGATCTTGGATTTTATCCATTTTGGAGGGTATTTCTAAACACCAAACACAACTACAACACCTTTCTATACTAAATTTCATTAGACCCATCAACAAATTTGATTTGGGTCTTTCAAGTTCCATAACAATAGAGGATCCTTGGGTACTCAAGATTACCCATGTTTTGTTACTCACTCTAATCGTTCAACCCATAAAACCAAACCAAGAAACATAAAATAGAGAAGGGGATAGATACATACCGTAATCGATGATTTCGAAGGCAAAGCAGGAGAAAAAATAGGGAGCAACTTATGCTTTGAAGTTCCAACTAAACCCAACTACTTTTGCTTATGATATAGGCTTATAGAATCATAAGGAAGTACTGGGGAAGAGGGAACTGAGCAATGGAGAATACCTGATGATATTTTTTGTAAGAGATGTGGGGAACTGAATAGTTCCTGACATTTGAATTTGCTGGGCCAAATTTTCCTTTAGCGCGATTGCGCATCTTTGATAAATATTTCTCAGCGCCATCGGCACTGCCTCTGCACAGTCGCACTGCATAGTTTTCCTAGGTGATTTCAGCTTCTCTCTGTCTTGACGTGCGATGGGTGGTGCGACAGGCACTCTTCCAGGTGCGAAACGCACTTACTTTGCATGTTCCAACTAGTTTTTAGCAACTTACTGCTTTGAGGTGCGATTGCATGTGTGACGGGCATATTTCAAGGTGCGGAGCGCACCTATTTCACAAATTTTGACCTTCTTAGCAGCCTCACTATCTTGGGGTGCATTTGCATGTGCAATATTCACAGTTAGATATGCGTTCGCATCCATTTAGCATGTCATTTTTGCACCCCTTTTGGTCCTTGATTTGATTTTAGTGAGGCCTCCACTTTTCAACCTACCCAAACAACTCAAAAGGACTTGAAACTTTATGGATTAGTCAAAAATCTACAACTAAGATACTCTAATAAAGAATTTTTTTTGTAAACCTTCAAAATTTGAAAATATGGGTTGCCTACCATCAAGTGCACAATTTAATGTCGCGGCGCAATGCAAGCTACCTCACCCTTTGGATCTCCACTTGGAAGATTTGAACTTTCGACCTAAACTTGAATCAAATTTTCAGTAACAATACCTGGGTGAAGGTTTGAGCATGAGAAGTCCATTTTCTGGATTATGCATGTCGCACTTTTTAGCCTTCAAGTGAGGAAGGACACTTTGCCTTCTTTCCAAGACAAACTTAAAACTACATAGACCCTCATCCACCCTCGTTCCAAGGTCTTCCAAAAGCTTGATTACTTCGACTCTCGTCTATTCAATCAAACTTAAGGTCAAACAAAGGTTGAAGTGGGATTTAGGCGTCTACACCTTCAAGCTAGCCTCATTCATAACATCCTCACTTAGAGATGCTATGACATCATGACCCACAAATGGGTTAGTTGGTTGCAACACCCCCTTCAATTCATCATCATCCCTTATTTTTTCCTCTTCTTTAGCTTTTGCATCCACAAAGCATTGCTTTATGGATTGCACACTCTCCTCTTATGTTTCTAGCAAGGCTAAGAGGGTTTAGACCTTGACACATATGCCATCTTCACTTGCTAAGTCATGGTTCCTATTATGTTCACAAGCACCACTAGCAACATTGTTAACACAAGAGGGGGGAGGGGGACGATCATCATTGGGGTATTCGCTCTAATGTCCATCACGACCACGACTCAAATAGCAATTACGCCCATCTTAGGAGCGAGAAGGAGAATACCTTCCTCTCCTGGGCCAATTCTACACCTTCAACTAAGGTGGGGTCCTCCACAATGAATACAATAGTCGAGAATATAAATTGAGATGCAACTATCAATATTTTTAACAATCAAATAAGCCATGATGCCATCAACAAACTAACACTAAATAAAAGAAAAACAATTATTCACAAAATTAAACTAGAGTAAGTAAACTCAAATTCTAAACTAACTCAATATGCCAAATTGTTCCCCGGCAACTGCTCCATTTTTTATGAATGCTCAAATCATGCTCTCCAATTAGGAGGCCACAACGATCATGCAGCAAAACAAAATTTATAATTCTCAATGAGTGTCGGAGTCGTACCCAAGGGAATAATATAGTCGCAATCGAGCTAATAGAGAATCCAAGCAACTTATTAAAGTTCAATCAATGAAAAGGGGAAATGATATCTAAAAGAGGGGGGGTTTAGACTAAAACTAAAGATAAAAGAAAATAACTAAAAGATAAATTGATCAATGGCTTTAACCTTGCTTTCGCCAAGCAAGGACAACAAGGGAGAATCGGGAATGAGAATTCAATTCACAAGACTTGCACCCGATTAACACTTGGGTAGTCTTTGCTAAAGGTGTAATTTACCATCTTTCGACCAATCAACACATAACTCGTGTGTTCTCTCGAATCACCACGAGTAAACAATAACCAAATTCTCACTTGGGTGAGTTGGTTTATCTCTAACCCCAATTCTTAGATGGGAGTTTCCGGTAACCAAATTATCTCTAGCCTTGGTCTAGAGTGGAAATCCCAAATCCCCACTATCAAACCTTCCCAAATTAAGGGTAATCCTTTCTCAAGCAAAAACCCAAATTAGAAAGCTAAGTCAATGTTTGCAACCATTCACTATAAATTCAAGCATGGAAGATCAAGAGACCCAAATAATCAAATAAGAACAAAATCAGTATATGAATTCAATAAACCCAACAAATATTATCTCCAATACAAATACAAAATCTCAAGTCAACAATACACCAATGAAATAGCAATAAAGAACAAGAGTTGTTGAATGGAAACTAAGTATTTTACAATAAAGAGCATCCAAATATTCACTCCTATGGTGTTGGTTGATGAACTTGCTCTCTAAGCTTGCCAAAAGTAGTGAAAATTGCCAAAGATCCCGCCAAAGATATGTCCCCAATCAGCTGAGGAGTATTTTGTATCAATTGGGGTTTCCATAAAGGTGAAATGTAATTTTTGCCCATTTTCACATTTAGGTACAATGAAGCGCCATCGCGTTAATGTGGCGTTATCGCGCTCAAAAGACTCATGCTGATCAGCGCCATTTCACTGTCTTATCGTGATCGCATCCTTGTCTTTGACGGGCGTTGACCACTTATCTATGTAGTGCTATCATGTCATCCCAGCGCAATTGCGCCCAAGCTTGTCATCTGCTATCAGCGCTATTGGTGCCCTTTCAGCGCGATTGCGCTGAGTTTCCCAGAAGTCCTAAATTTCTCCATCTTGACTTGTTTTAACATGATTTCACACTGATCACATCTAAATCACATACACATGTATAATAGAAGCAAAAGGTTAAATAAGTTGGTAAATTACTGACTTATCAGTGACAAACTTTATCAGGTTTTAAAATGCATTGACTCTTTCCCTTCAGACTTCAGAACTATTATGATTACTTATGATATTTTCTATAACTTGCTTTGGCATAACATTGAGTCTCTTGCATTTAAGTTTTATACTTATAGCATGATTTCAGCTTTACAAGTTTATTTACCATGGTTATCTCAAATTCCTGTTTATCTCATATATACAGTATATCCTATAGTACTGACGCATATCTGGCACTTCATCCTCTTAATGATACAGAATCAGGTACTCCTCATCAAGCTTGTAGCTATACAAAGCCGTGTATCCAGATTCTGTTGGTGAGTCCTCATTCTTTGAGGACTAGTATTACACTAGTTATATTATCTATCTTCCTTCAGATTTTCGAGTTAGTTGGGGGTCTTGTCCCATCAACTCTATTTGACAGTTTAGAGGCTTTTCAAACATAGACAATATTCGGGTCTCCTTCGAGTCATGTTCATCTTTATTTTATCTTATGGATTATCTAGTTTCTATTATGCTTTTGCTATGCTTATTTGACATACCTGAGTTATGTTATGACCAAGGGTTAGCTTGGGGCACTCATTGTCCCAGGTCCCATGTTACCTCTAGAGCGTAGCCTCGGGGCGTGAAAAACTTGGTATCCGAGCCTCAAGTGCAAGAGTCATAGGATGTCTAAAAGCCACATCGAGTAGAGTCTCTTTCATGTGTGTGAAGCGCACCACACTTATGAGAGGGAAGCTATAAAATGTCTTAGAAAAACTTCACTTCTTTAAGGATTATATCTTGCAATAGAGTTAAACTCTAATATCCCTCTAATCCTTTCCTTGTACATTTTAGATTATTCCTCGATGTGCTATTCCTCACCAAGTCACTCGGAATGCTGCTCCTCCAGTTCCAGCCCCCGAGGTCACGAATGAGGAGATCAGGAATGCCATCCATATTCTAGCCCAGACCATGGCCACTCAGGCCAACTAGTCAGCTCCTATCCACGTCCACCCTCTAGGTAGGGTAATAGCCCGAGTTTACAATTTTATTTGTATGAACCCACCAAGTTCTGGGGTTCAAAGGTGAATAAGGATCCATTAAATTTTATTGATGAAGTGAAGAAAGTCTTTGATGTGATGCAAGTGGGTGGTGTTGATAGTGCCGAGATAGCATCCTATCAACTCAAGGATGTAGCTCATATATGGTTCACATAATGGAAGGAAGCTAGGGCTAGGGACATGGTCCCTATGACTTGGGAGTGTTTCAAGAGGGCTTTCCTTAACCGGTTTTTCCTGAGGGAGTTAAGGCAAGTGAAGGCCGAAGAGTTTGTGAACTTGAGATTGGGATCCATGATAGTTCAGGAGTATGGGTTGAGGTTCACTCAGCTTTCCAGGTATGCTTCTTCTATGGTGGCTGACCCACAGGATCAGATGAGCAAGTATATCTATGGAGTCTCCGATTTGGTAAAGAAGGAGTGTAGGTCTGCTATGATATTGAGTTACATAAGTATCTCTAGACTTATAACTCATGCTCACCAGATCGAGGGAGACAAGCTTAGGGAGATGTCTAGGGAGAACAAAAAAGTAAGATCTGAGAGTTTGGGATTTATCCATCAAAAGTCAGGAGGAAAACATCGATCTTCCTTTCAGAAAAGGTCATCAGGACCGGTGCATTCTACTGGTAGTGTTCCTTCTCATGGCTTCAGGCCTCTTCATGATCATTCTGGTAGGGGTGCAGGCTCTTATTCACAGGGTAGTGGTGCAAAGGGGCCTTCTTACCCCATTTTCACCAAGTGTGGGAAGAATCATACCGGTGACTATCTAGCCAGTAGAGAGGGTTGTTATGGATATGGTCAGGTTGGTCACAGGATTCGAGATTACCCGTCAGCTAAGAAGGGACAAGGTGGTAGTAGGACTCAGTCTGCCCCAGCAACTCCAGGGGGTCGACCAGCCCAGCAGGGCACTGCTTCTATTTCTGGTAGTCAGCACTGGAACCGTCTTTATGCCATGTCCTCTCGACAGGACCAGGAGAGTTCACTGGATGTCGTTACTGGTATGTTAAAAGTATTTTCTCTAGATGTGTATGCTTTGTTGGACCCTGGTGCCTCCTTATCTTTTATGACCCCTTATATAGCATACAAGTTTGAAATTTGTCCTGAATTACTTTTAGAATCCTTTTGTTTTTCTACTCCTGTTGGTGAGTCAGTCCTAGCCAAAAGAATCTACCAGAATTGCCCTATCTCATTCCTTCATAGAGTCACTTCAGTGGATCTAGTAGAGTTGGAGATGACTAATTTTGAAGTTATTCTTGGTATGGATTGGTTGTATGCTTTTTATGCCTCGGTCAATTATCGTACACAAGTCATCAGTTTCAAGTTTCCAAATGAACCAGTCTTAGAGTGGCAGGGTAGTCCTCCATCCTCCAAGGGTCACTTCATATGTTATATTAAGGCTAGGAAAATAAATTCTAAGGGTGATGTTTATCATATAGTTTGGGTTATGGACACGGAGTCCAGAACCCCATCCCTTCAGTCTATCGCTGTTGTGAATGAGTTTCCAAAAGTGTTTCCCAAAGATTTTCCTGGAGTCCCTCCCGAGCAAGAGATCGACTTTGGGATAGATCTTCTTCCAGATATGAATTCCATCTCTATTCCTCCCTATATAATGGCTCTTATGGAACTTAAAGAGTTTAAGGATTAGGTGAAGGATCTTCTTGATAAGGGTTTCATCAGGCCTAGCATTTCTCCATGGGGTGCCCTAGTTTTGTTTGTGCGGAAGAAGGATGGTTCCCTTAGCATGTGTATTGACTACCGTCACTTGAAAAATGTCATAATTAAGAATAAGTATCCCATTCCTAGGATTGATGACTTGTTCGATCAACTTCAGGGTGCTAGTTTCTTCTCCAAGATCGATCTTATATCCGGTTATCATCAGTTTTGTGTTAGAGAGTGTAATATTCCAAAGAAAGCCTTTAGAACTCAGTATTGTCATTATGAATTTGTGGTTATGTCTTTTGGTCTCACGAATGCTCCTGCAGCCTTTATGGATTTGATGAATCGTGTGTTCAAACAGTATTTGGATATGTTTGTGATTGCTTTCATTGATGATATCCTTATCTACTCTCGGAGTGAGGAGGAGCATGTGGACCATTTGAGGGTTGTGCTGCAAACTCTCAAGGATCGGCAGTTATTTGCTAAGTTTAACAAGTGTGAGTTTTGGATGCAGTCTATTACTTTGTTGGGTCATATTTTGACTAGAGATGGTATTCGAGTTGATTCTCAAAAGATTGAGGTAGTGAGGAACTGGCCTACACCAACTTCCCCATCTGATAATAAGAGCTTTTTAGGTTTGGCTGGTAACTACAGGAGATTCGTGGAGGGGTTTTCTTCCATTGATGCCCCTTTGACTCGATTAACTCAGAAGAAGGTTAAGTTTCAGTGGTCTGACCTTTGTGAGAAGAATTTTTAGGAATTGAAGATAAGTTGACCACAGCGCCAGTGTTGACCCTATCTGAGGGTTTGGATGACTTTGTTGTATATTGTGATGCTTCTAGAATTAGCTTGGGTTGCGTTTTGATGCAGCGTGGTAAAGTGATTGCTTATGCTTCTAGACAGCTTAAGACTCATGAGAAGAACTACACTACTCATTATCTTGAGTTAGCAGTCGTGGTCTTTTCTTTGAATATTTGGAGACGCTACTTGTATGGTGTGCATGTGGATGTATTCACCGATCATAAGAGTCTTCAGTATGTGTTCACTCAAAAGGAATTGAATCTGTGTCAAAGAAGATGGCTTGAGCTTCTTAAGGATTATTATATGAGTGCTCTTGACCATCCGGGTATGGCAAATGTTGTAGCGGATGCACTTAGTAGATTGTCCATGGGTAGTGTGTCTTCAGTTGAAGACGAAAAGAAGGAACTAGTAAAGGAGGTTCATAGGCTTGCTCGATTAGGAGTTTGCCTTATGGACTCGACATAAGGTGGTGTTATTGTTCAGATTGGTTCTGAATCATCTTTGGTAGCTGAAGTGAATACAAAGAGAGACATTGATCCCATTTTGCTTTAGCTAAAGGGTGCAGTCCATCAACAATGAGTTGAGCTTTTCTCCCAAGAGGGAGATGGTGTGCTTCATTATCAGGGTCGATTGTGTGTGCCATATGTAGATGGATTAAGTTAACTAGTTTCTATTATGCTTCTGCTATGCTTATTAGATATACCTGAGTTATGCTATGACCAAGGGTTAGCTTGGGGAACTTGTGGTCCCAGGTCCCATGTTAAGTCTAAGGGGTATCCTCAAGGCGTTACAAACTTCTTGTCTAGGTTGCCTCGTACTCGAAGGCAACATAATTCAATTTGGGTGATTGTCGATCAGATGACTAAGTCATCCCACTTCTTGGTTATTAAGACTATGAATTCATCAGACAATTATGCTAGGATCTACATCCGGGAGATAGTCCGATTGTATGGTGTTCTATTGTCCATCATTTTAGATAGAGGTTCTCAGTTTATCTCCCAATTTTGGAGATTGTTTCAGAGAGGTGTTGGTACTCAGGTGAAGCTTAGCATAGCTTTTCACCTATAAACGGATGGCCAGGCAGAGCGTACTATTCAGACTTTGGAGGATATGTTGAGATCTTGTGTGATCGATTTCAAAGGTAATTGGGATTATCACTTACTTCTTATCGAGTTTGCCTACAACAATAGCTTTCATTCTAGCATCCAGATGGCTAATTATGAGGTACCTTATGGTTGGAGGTGTAGGTCTCCTATTGGTTGGTTTGAGGTAGGTGAGGCAGCCTTGATTGGTCCAAATTTAGTTCATTAGACTATGGATAAAGTTCAACTTATTAGAGAGAGGTTGAAGACCACTCAGAGTCAACATAAATCATATGCGGATGTGAGGAGAAGGGAATTAGAATTTGAAGTTGATGATTGGTTTTTTTTAAAGGTGTAACCCATGAAAGGTGTGATGAGATTTGGCATGAAAGGAAAGCTTAGTCTCCATTTCGTAGGTCCCTATCGGATTCTGAGGAGAGTTGGTAGCATTGCTTATGAGTTAGATTTGCCAAAAGAATTAGAAGCAGTTCATCAAGTTTTCCATATTTCCTTGTTGAAGATGTGTGTTGGTGATCCGACCTTGATTAGTCCTTTGAAGGATGTGGGTGTGAAGGATAGTCTCACTTATGAGGAGGTTCCCATAAAGATCCTTGATCATCAGATTCAGAGGCTGAGAAACAAAGAAGTCACTTCGGTAAAAGTTCTTTGGAGAAATCAGCTTGTTGAGGGAGCTATTTGGGAAGTAGAATCAGCCATGAAAGCCAAGTACCCTCATCTCTTTCCATCCGATCCAATTTCTACTTGAGGTAGTAGTTTCCTCATTAGTATGTCTATCCTATTATATTCCATCAATCTCCCCTCATTATCTTAGTATGCATGCATGTTTTTCAAAGTTGATTCAGTCATGTTTTAAGTTGCAAGCTCAGTTTTCGTGTTTGTTCTTCAGATTTTGTGTGTTGTTGATTGGTTGGGCTATTTTCTCTTCAGTTTTTCCTTATTCAGTCTTCATTCGAGAACGAATGATCCCAAGGGGGAGATATTGTAACACCCTGGAAATTGAACCAGCTTTCTAAGTTTAAGCCTCTGAAAAATTTCATATTTCCAGGAATTATGAGTCCAAACCATGGACCATGGTTAGAAACACGAGTCGTGGAATGGAACCGTGGTTTGACTGCTGCAGTTCAACTTCTAGTCTGAGAACCATGGGTTGATTCTATGGAACGTAGTTTGGACCACGGACTGTACTGTCAACTCATGGAACCTAAACAAGAGATCAATACTTTCCCCAGGAACTACGACTCAGGTCTATAGACCATAGTTAATTCTACGGCCCGTCCTGTTGACTCATAGTTCCTCATCTGCAGCTTGAATGCTGAGCCTAGAACTATGACTTAGGTCTATGGGCCATAGTCTAGTTGACGAGTCATCCTGTGGACTCATGGTTTCCCTTCTGCATCCTGACTCTGTGGCCAGGAACCTCGAGTGGAAACCACGAGCCATGGTTTGGTCTATGACTCGTGGAATCCATATATGATTCCTGAAAGTCAATTTTTTCCAGCTTTTTCTTAATTATGTCCCAGGGGTATTTAATTCATTGTCCACCCTTTTAACTCCTAACTGAGGT
Source organism: Jaltomata sinuosa (assembly GCA_003996215.1). Taxonomy (NCBI): domain Eukaryota; kingdom Viridiplantae; phylum Streptophyta; class Magnoliopsida; order Solanales; family Solanaceae; genus Jaltomata; species Jaltomata sinuosa. The sequence goes on along the minus strand of QJPP01001832.1, from coordinate 36,283 downwards.
CATTTTGGCCATTCTAAGCATGATTTCTAAGCCTATTAGCCTAAGTCCCTTCTCATTACCTCATTCATCTACCAAATTGGGAAGAGAACTCCTTCAAGCTCCAAGTTCAAGGCTCTTTTTCTTTTCAATTTTAGTTGGGTTAGCATCAATAAAGGTATGTGGGTATTCATTAAGTCTTTCACCCTTAAGCCCAAATCCCCAAATCTTTACTTTGATTTAGTAATTTATGAAATTAGGGTTTCTTACCCAAATTGGAGAAAAGTTATGGGTTTTGTTTTAAAGCCTCAATTCATGTTTTCTAATCCATTACCCATGCTTTAATTGAATTTTTATAAGTGTTTTTAAAATCCCATATGTTAAGTATGAATTTTATCATGATTCCTTTGAATTTCATGTCTTCAAGTAAAATTTGTATGTTTAGATAGCCTGACCTCAGTTTTCATGAAATTCCATGCCTAATTTTTCAAGCTATGATTTTAGAAAGGAAAGTATATCTTGAATTATGATTTTGCAAAGCTTTAAGACTCATGATATGAATTTGTATGACATCAGATATGTCTCTATGATTTATGAACATATTTGACATTAGATATGTCATTAGTTATGACCAGTTCTGCATCCAAATATGCATTAGTATTATATGAGCTATATGTATTATTTTTGGAGTAGTATCTAGCACTAGTTAGACTGGGTGAGAGTACCCTTAGTCATAGAACTACGTGCCCCCGTAGGTTCTAAGTCCCTTCAGTTGGGCATTAGATTTAGTGATCATGCAACAGTAATGCCTTTATACCCTGGCAAAGTATATTGGGTCCTTTTGATGGGGTCTATACATCAGATTCCATGTAGCTCACATGGTCTATGCTGGTTAGAGAACCTCCCACATAAATAATATCAAGTTTTAAAATGCATTGACTCTTTGCCTTCAAACTTCAGAACTATTATGATTACTTATCATATTTTGTATATCTTGCTTTGGCATAGCATTGAGTCTCTTGCATTGTAGTTTTACATTAATAGCATGATTTCGGCTTTACAAGTTAATTTAGCATGTTTATCTCATATTCCTATTTATCTCACATATTCAGTACATCCTATAGTACTGACGCATATCTTGCGTTTCATCCTATTGATGGTGCAGATTCACGTACTCCTTATCAGCCTCGTGGCTAGACGAAGTCAGGTATCCAGATTTTGTTGTGAGTCCTCATTCTTCAAGGACTAGTATTACCCTAGTTATGTTGTCTATCTTTCTTTAGATTTTCGAGTTAGTTGGCGGTCTTGTCCCATTAACTCTATTTGACAGTTTAGAGGCTTTTTATACATAGACAGTATTCAGGTCACCTTCAAATCATGTTCATCTTGATTTTATCTTATGTATTGAGTTATCTAGTTTCTATTATGCTTCCGCTATGCTTATTTGATATACCTGAGTTATGCAATGACCAAGGGTTATCTTGGGGCACTTATGGTCCCAGGTCCCGTGTTACGTCAAGGGGGTAGCCTCGGGGAGTGATAGAAGCTGCGATTGAAGAGAACTTTCCAAGAACCATCGGAAGTAACCTGCTAGCTCGTGATTCTGAACCCAACTCCAATTTCTAACCAATGCTCCATGTCGACTACCTGCGTAGACTCATACACTGCCTATGAATACTATAGTAACTGGAGCCAACTAAACTCTGCATATAAAGTTTGCCCAATCCGAAGATGCTAATGAAACTAGGGTCCTCCAAAGCGTGTAGCCAGGTAATCACAGCTGATGCAACAAGCCCCCCAAAGGTAGTACTGGAATATCCTGCCACCTCGATCTCTACTAGAAGGAATGTTGCCCCCGAATTTACCAAGGTACAATGCCACTGCACTCTGTAGTAAGTCGAATCACGTCATTGATGCACAAACCATAGCGTACCCTCAGTTATCACCTCAGTCAGCTACTAACAACCCATTTATACATATGCAAGAAGTCATCTTTCTCCTTTGGAAAACCCAACGGAACCCTTTCAAAAGGTACACCAAACCTGATAGACTCTTTCTCAAATAAAACTTAAAGATATCCCCCTAGCTTCTACTTATATACTGTAAACACACAATAGGGCAGGAAAATAATAGGCCGAATTCCCAACTCAACCACAATTCTACAGTCCATACTTAACCACTATGCCATAGTCAAAACATACCCCACCACGCTAGAGTCAAAAGTCAACAAGAAGGCTACGATCCAAACTCAACTAGATAGGAAACTGAAGAAAACACTGAAAACAACCCATAAGCTTGCCAACTCCCTAAACCAACCATTGACGAAGGTCAATCCTAACCTCCCGAGAAAAGCAAAGCCAACCAATACCCACTGCCCTCAACCATCACCACGCTGCTTAGGACAAACAACCTCCCTTAGTACAAAGCTACAATAACCACACCATACCAAAAGAAAGGCTCCTAACTAACGCTAGAAAATGACCTAGGAACAACCACCTAAGGTTGATAGAATAAGAAACACTCAACCCAATTCTAGAACCACAGAAAAAATCGGGAATAAAGCTAACAAGACCTTCCCATGAGTCAAAACCCTAGGTAGACACCTCCCAAAACCAACAAACATCATCCACTACTAAAGAATTCAACTACCGAGAAAACACATGCATAAACACAGAACTTATAAGGACAACCAAAGGATAGAATAAGAAAATCCACAATTGATTGAAAGGCTGCTAACCAGCACTACAAGAAGATAGCACATGTTAATGCACCTACAATACCAACGGGCATCCCTACACCCTAGGAACAAACACAAGAGCAAAATATCCATCTGACGTCCCATACCACCAGAGCACACACTGAGCGAATAACAAATAAGGATCCAAACGTAATATGAATGACATGATGGAGCTAGGTATAGTAGTAATGATGTATGTACCTCCTCCAGCACTCGCAGCTCATATCCCCCAGTCTAGATCGACAAGATCCATGGAAGTCCTCGACCAGAAACAAAAAATGTGAAATCTCAATATATAACTACCCGGGGTCCATATAGGTTTAAAATAGTAACCGAAAATCTCAAACCCTAAACAGGGTGCCCGGGGCATATCCAGGACTAAATCAGTAATAAAAATATGCCTAGGGCTACGACATCTCTGAACATAGTATAAGTATGAAAATCAGTGATACAATCTTTCATAAAATCCCTTTCTACTCAAGAAAGATCCATAAAGTCAGTTCCAAATCCCCTTTATAATATTTTACAAAAATAAATGGGCCCTCGGTGCCATGCAAGTTTTTGAAAACCATTAATAGTGGGCTCGTTCCAAAACAATAGTAAAATATGCAGAAAACCCCATTGCAAGAATGGTATGATCGGAGACACAGGAAGAAGTGAAGTTTTTCCTAAAACACCTCGTAGCCTCCCTCTCATAAGTGTGGCACGGTTCACACCAATTAAAGAGACGCTACTTGGTGCAGCTTTTAGACACCCTAGGACTCTTGAACCTAATGCTCTGATACCAAGTTTGTCATGCCCCGAGCCTACCCCCTAGACGTAACACGGGACCCAAGATCATAAGTGATCTCAAGGTAACCCTCTGGCATTAGCATGACTTAAAAACTGAACAAAACATAATAACGGAAGCTTAACTAAAGTAATGAGCAACTCAACCTATTTATATAAGTAAAAGTCTCACGATTAAAATTTTAATACAACTGAATGTCTAACTCTATGTCTGAAAGCCTCTACTACTGGCAAGCTGCTGGGACAAGCCCCCAGCTAACTCTAAATACTGAAATACTTAATAAACAATCTAAACTTAGCCAGTGTTGTTGATCTATTAGCCACGGACTGGGGAGAAGGTTACAAAATCTACATCACAATAGGATGCAACACAAAGAAATATGCGGTCAGTACTATGGAATGTACTGAGTGTATGAGATATGTGTAATCATGATAAAAACATACTTAAAATATTCTTAAAATAAGTTCATATGTGTAGAGAGATAGCATAAGGAAATATCAAGCTATATGGCATGAAATGTGAAATAAAGTCAGAATTCAAAGTAGAGTATCATATAACTTATTAGCTTGAAAATAAACATGCGGGAGTTTCTCTTTACCGACATAAACCTCGTTGAGCTACATGGAGTCCAATGTTATGCACCCACACTGAAAAGGTTGTCCTAACTGGCCAAAGTTAGAACCATGTCATACCAGGATCCTGTCATAAGCCACAGAGGGCACATTTGGTGGCACGTAGTTCTAGGACTAAGGGTACTCTCACCCAGGCTAACTCGGTGCTAAATACTACTCCCAAAATATATATATATATAACATGAGGCTCACATACATGTGACATATCCAGATTTCAAAACTTGTTCATAACTTGTTCATACCCCGGATCTTCATACTACTCACGAACTTGGTTTTAGAAAATGGTTCATGAGCATTGATGGTAGTCTTTTCTTGTATATTAGTTCATAACTTAGAAATTTGCATGGCACTAGTTCAATTTTCATAATAACATAGATTTTCATAGAACATAGGAACTAGACATGCACTTGTTTGAAACATTCATGAGAATACATGTTATCAATTTCCCAATTTTCTTCTTAAATCAAACCATAAATATAGGATTTACCATAATTAACCTTCAAATCAAAATAGGAATTCATATGTAAAAGCCCATGCAAAATCATGCAATTTCGTAGTAATTTCATAATAAAATCATGAGAAGGTAATTTATAGAAAAACCCATAAGAATTGGGTAAGAACCATAATTTGAAAGTTCATGAAATCACAATTTGAAATTTGGTGTTTCGGGCACAAGGGTGAAAGGAACCCATTGTTGAATACCCACATACCTGAATTGAGGTTTCCTAACTTAGGACTTAACGATGGAGACTTGAAGATGGAATCCTTAGCTTGAAGCTTTGAGAATGGAGACCCTTTTCTTCTCTTGGAACTTGATTGAGAGAATGGAAGAGAACTTAGGCTAAGTGGGAATAAAACCCCTTCTAATTTGCCTAAAATGATTTAACTTAGGATTTAAAAGAGTGAGAAATTACAAAAATACCCCAAGGAAAAGAGTCTGAAAAACTGCTGAAAATTTCCTCACAGGCTTGTACGGACATGAATCACGACCCGTTGAATGGATCACGGTTCATGGAAAGGGTTTGTGGTTCCTGGGCGAAGTTTCTGGCCTCTGAACTGATTTCCACGAGTTGGTTTCACAACCCGTGGATCATTCCATGACCCATTGAACCTCCTCGTGGTTCTGAGGCCACTTTTAAGCTTTTGGACTATTTCCATGAGTTGGTTTCATGACACGTGGAACCTCCTCGTGGTTTTCAGGTAAAAAAATAGATTTCCACGAGTTGGTTTCATGACCCGTGGAACCTTTTCGTGGTTTTTGTCTGTCATTTTGACTGACAGACACCATTTAGTAAAACACTGATAACATTTTGCTCCGGACTCAAATTAATTCACGGTTGGTGGAGTTCAAAAGAAGATTCAAAGACCTTTAATTTTGTGGGTACTAGGACACTTATCTCGTTATATTCTATAAGTTATGATCGTTTGAATTTAACCCTTGAGAAGTCGTACACTAAAACTCAATCGGTAAGGAAGCTTTCAACTCAACTTTGAGCTAGAGGTTCTTTATGACCCTTATTCATATCTAATACACCTTTGAAACTTAAGAATAGGTTTTAATACTTAGATACATAGAAAATTTATCTAGTTCGGGTCTAACAACACATGAAGAACAATTCATATTGGGCTTAAAATTTCTGGGGTGTTACAATATCCCCCTCTTGGGATCATTCATCTTTGAATGAAGACTTCTATGTTGAGAGTTGAGGGTGAAAGGGTTGTAATCCCAGCAACAGAGTTTTAAAAGCTGAAGTATTTACCTTATAACGGATCTCTAACTGAATTATAAGCTAAACTGAATTCATGAGGCATATAAGCATACTGAGGGAATGAGAACAACTGATGGTGTATGAAACTGAATGGCTAACATGATAACTGATCTGGATTAAAAGTAGTGTCTCAGCTGAAACTCATAAGGAACGAGTGCATTCTTAGAAATCATAGATAACTAAAAAGGACGTCAAACTGAGAGGGGTAACTATACGAGGAAACCATTCTCTTTTAAACTGAACTTACTACCTTGGACTAAACTGAATGTAGGGCCTTCTAACCTTAGGAATGATTATCGATAGGTATGAACTAATCTGATATATATGAGGAGTCTCGTATATTGAAAGCTGAAGCTTCTGGACCTAAGATATGAGCACCCTGGGCTAGGATTAAGAATAACACTATTCTTGCCTTAATACTATGGTTGAAAACTCTTAAGCTTGGAAACACCTTTCAACTACACTAACTCCTTTGAATATTAAGGTATGAGTCTAACTACCTGCTTTCACCATGTTCACGCCTATCTTTACTAAATCTCTTACATATAGAGTTACCTCCAAGAATGGTATTTCTTCTTATCATGAAAATCAACTAACCTTGAGCTCTAATCAATGGATCACTAGGCGCACAAATAAAAAGCTGACATGTATTTCATTATGACTTTCAAGACTATCACTATGTTCACCTTATAGTTGTAGCTTATACTATCCAAGACTTCTCCTCTCTTCCCTAGCATATCTAGGAGATGTAACTTGAAGAACTTATACAAAGAAACATACCAAAATTGCTCATCTAACTATTTCACATGAATATTCCTCACCTAACTTTTCTTCCACGCTTAAAACCTACTATTTAACCATCTAGGTTACTACTCAGCTTCCTCTTCTAACAGCTATGACAACACAAGACAAGATCGCTGAGAGAATAGAGTAGGAGCATGAGCATCACGAATGAAGGGAATACTGATTGGTCTTGACTTACACTTAGCTTGATCTATCCACTCAAGATGGGGTTTGAGAAGTCAAGTGAAAAGGGCATGAGTGTCTCATATCCTGGACATACAAAGCATGGTTAGAGTAAGGAATTCACAAGCATGAATTATTCGAGAAATTTGGTAGGAGCATATACTTGATGTAGCTGATTTCATTAGTCATTACGGCATATCTTGAGAACTGAGTATATAGAGATGAGCATAGTGTGATACATGAGCTTTCATTTATGACAAGTATCATGGTATAAAGCTAGAATTCATAGAATCATAGAGTAAGACTGAAATCGTTGTTTGGAGAAATTTCTGTTTGTTCTGAGAATTGAGCATGGGCGCGAATCCCCATAAAGTCTGTGGGTTTGAATTAATACCAAGGCACTGGATTACAAGACATGAATGAGGTGTTGTAATGAGGGAAACATACCTAAGATGCTAGAATAAAAATAAGTCTCTGCACCCCTCCTAACTTCATTCGAACACCCATTAGCATCACTACCTGAGTGTACAAAATCTGACTGATTCTACATCCTACCATCTCCACCTTAAATTCATGCTACGTTCTAAGTCTGTTGACCTCTCGCTAACATCTAAATAGAACTATGATCACTTTACTCCAACAGAGCATACACTACTCCAGGATCTATCCCTAATACCCACTTATTTTTATAGTCTAAGGTTCTCCTTCACCTAAAAGTCTAGGAATCAAACCTCCTATCCCCACTATATTCTAGGTCAAGACAACTCACAACCAAACAAGAATAGGGGTTTGGGGGATATGGGTGCATAAAGGAAGAAAATCTAGTGACATACATGATTCAACTTCTGGAGGAATACTCTGACCCGATAGGCTAGGCAATGAAAGGAATTGGCTTTGGAGCTAAACACCACTGTTGCTCCGCTTAGCTGAGGGGCGATCCTTGATCCTTTGGCCTAACTGACCATACCTAAGACAACCCCTTCTGCCAGCAAGGCACTCACCTAGATGAAACTTACCACAACTACTACAACGAGGATACTTCAAGGTCTTCGGAGCCCTATAGTGACAGGACTAAGAATCGAGGGCATATTTGGTAACTGACGATGGGGTTGGTCTGGATGACCTCTGCTAAGAAGATGATTCATTCCATGTTCTGGTCTTCTTGTTCTTCCTCTTTCTCTTCTTTCATTTCTCTTTCTCATTCAATTAAGCTATCATGGCTTGAGCCAACATACAAATGGCTTCACGAACTTCTGCATTCGTAACCTCATGACCTGGAGTGGTCAGATTAGGATTCCTCGTGGGGTTTCTTCACAGAGACATTATTTGAAATACGTAAGGAATAGATTAGAAGGGTAAGTAGATTCAAACTCTATCACATGATAGTGAACATGAAGAAGTGAAGTTTTTCCTAAAACACCTCGAAGCCTTTCTCTCATAAGTGTGGCGCGATTCACACCCATGAAAGAGACTCTACTTGATGCAGCTTTTAGACACCCTAGGACTCTTGAACCTGATGCTCTCATACCAAGTTTGTCATGCCCCGAGCCTACCCTCTTGACATAACACGAGACCTGAGATCACAAGTGATCTCAAGATAACCCTTAAGCATTAGGACGACTTAAAAACTGAACAAAACATAATAACGGAAGCTTAACTGAAGTAATGATTTACTCAACCTGTTTATATAAGTAAAAGTCTAAGGATAAAAATCTGAATGCAGCTGAATGTCTGACTCTATGTCTGAAAGGCTCTACTACTGGAGAGTTGCTAGGACAAGCCCCCAGCTAACTCTAAATACTGAAATACTGAATACACAATCTAAATACTGAAATACTAAAACTAAACTCCAAGTCCTTGGAGAAGGAGGACTCACCAAGATGACTGTATGTGCTGCTGATTTATTAGCCACAGAATAGGGAGCGGGCTACAAAATCTACATCATAATAGGATGCATCACAAAGAAATATGCGGTCAGCACTATGGAATGTATTGAGTATGTGAGATATGTGTAATAATGATAAAAATATACTTAAAACATGCTTGAAATGAGTTTGTATGTGTAGAGAGATAGCATAAGTAAATATCGAGATATAAGGCATGAAATGTGATATAAAGTCAGAATTCAAAGTAGAGTATCATATAACTTATTAGCTTGAAAATAAACGTGCGGGATTTTCTCTTAACCGACATAAACCATGCTGAGCTACATGGAGTCCAGTGTTATGCACCCATACTGAAAAGGCTGTCCTAACCAGCCAAAGTTAGAAGAACCATGTCATCCCAGGATCCTGTCATAAGCCACAGAGGGCACCTACGGTGGCACGTAGTTCTGGGACTAAGGGTACTCTCACCCAGCCCAACTCGGTGCTAAATACTACTCCTAAAATACATATATATATATAACATGAGGCTCACATATATGTGATATATCCAGAGGTCGAAACTTGTTCATAACTTGTTCATACCCCGGATCTTCATACTACTCACGAACCTTGGTTTTAGAAAAATGGTTCATGAGCATTGATGGTACATCGGGTCTCTAGTCTTGCATATTAGTTCATAACTTAGAAATTTTCATGGCACTAGTTCAATTTCATAATAACATAGATTTTCATAGAACATAGGAACTAGGTATGCACTTTCTTGAAACATTCATGAGAATACATGTTATCAATTTACCAATTTTCTTCTTAAATCAAACTATGCATGTAGGATTTACCACAATTAACCTTCAAATCAAAATAGGAGTTGATATGTAAAAACCCATGCAATTTAGTAGTAATTTTATAATAATATCATGAGAAGGTAATTTATAGCAAAACCCATAAGAATTGGGAAATAACCCTAATTTGAAAGTTCATGAAATCACAATTTGAAATTTGGGGTTTTTAGTACAATGGTGAAAGAAACCCATTGTTGAATACCCACATACCTGAATTGAGCTTTCCTAACTTGGGACTTGAGTATGGAGAATTGAAGATGGAACCCTTAGATTAAAGCTTTGATAATGAGACCCTTTTATTCTCTTGGAACTTGATTGAGAGAATGGAAGAGAACTTAGGCTAAGTGGTAATAAAACCCCTTCTAATTTGCCAAAAATGACTTAACTTAGGAGTTAAAAGAGTTAGAAATAAAAATAATACCCCAAGGAAAAGAGTCTGAAAAACTGCTAAAAATTTCATCACAGGCTTCTACACACATGAATCATGACCCGTGGAATGGATCACGATTTGTGAAAGGGTTCGTGGTTTGTGGGTAAAGTTTTTGGCCTCTGGACTGATTTCCATGAGTTGGTTTCACGACCCGTTGATCATTCCACGACCTTCTCGTGGTTCTCAGGCCACTTTTAAGCTTCTGGACTATTTCCACTAGTTGATTTCACGACCCGTGGAACCTCCTCGTGGTTTTCAGGTGTAAAAACTGATTTCCATGAGTTGGTTTCACGACCCGTGGAACCTTCTCGTGGTTGTTGTCTGTCATATTGACAGACAGACACCTATTAGTAAAATTCTGATAACCTTTTTCTCCGAACATGGATTAATACGCAGTTTGTGGTGTTAGAAAGAATATTATAAAAACCTTTAATTTAGTGTGTACTAGGACACCTAACTCTTTATATTCTAGGAGTTATGATTTTTTGAAGTTAACCCTTGAAAATTTTTACACTAAAACACAATCAGTAAGGAAGCTTTTAACTCAACTTTGAGCTAGAGGCTATTTATGACCCTTATTCATAGCTAATACACCTTTAAAACTTAAGGATAGGTCTTAATACTTAGATACGTAGAAAATTTATCTAGTTCGGGTCTAACAACACATGAAGAACTATTCATATTTGGCTTAGAATTTCTAGGATGTTACAGGAATTTGGGTTAGCCCCAAACCCCCTCTTAGCTGAAGCGGTAAGCCCACACTCTGAAATCCCGAGGTTGAAGCAAGCACTGGAGTGATAGGCGCATGAGCCTCATCATCGCCCGTTATCGTACTCGTCCTAGGTTTCTGAGGAGGAATGCAACAACTGATGTTTTAGAAGTCGATAAAGTCAAGAACGCACGATCAGGAATCAACAAGATGGAATCTTTCCTAGTAATGTCCTATTGCCTCTCGCATATAGGATACGGACGTCATCATACTAATCCACAAGACTCTACTAGACACTTTCTCTTGTACTGGTGAGACCGGTGACCCTAGAGCTCTGATACCATTCTTTCACGACCTGAAATCGAGCCATGATAACGTCTACATGAACCCCCCAATAGATAAGTTAAAACCCAATAGCGCGGAAGACAATTAATAACAATTAGACTAAGGAGAAGTGGAAGATATATAGGAAAGATAGGGACAATAGCATATATACATACCAACGTACAAAATATACATAAGATGGCCCTAAATTGACCAAAGAGACAAAACAATACAAAAAACAACCCGGACCAGGTGTCACTAGTACAAAAGCGACTAAAGTAAGGAGTAGCTATAAAACAGACTTTGTCTATCCAAAATACAAAATATAGACAGTGTATTCAATATGGAAAGCATGTAAAGTCTCCAAAAGTGTCGGGAGCTCACCGCAATCTGAACTGCAACAGGCCTCGAATGATAGTAAGGTCAGTGAGGGTGGCTCGTACTAGGTGCTGCATAAAAAAAGATACAGTATGTAGTATGAGTACCAAGACAATGGGTACCCAGTACGCATCATAGGCCGACCGAGCGCAGAAAGATGATATATATAATAAGATACATGAAAGAAGTTAAAATTCAGGGATCCACCTAAATCTAGTTATAAAGCCAAAAATAGAAACAACCAAAACAATAAAAAGGGGTAAACTAATAAAATGATCAACCTAAATCAACCAACAATCCAAACACACCCAAACCCAATGCAATGCAATGAAACAATGATGTGATGCATGAATGTGTACAAGTCAAACCCTGTATCTAGTACACGGGCACCCGGGATGGAACATCGAGCTTATCAAATGAGTGCAGGAAGGAAAACCTAAAATATAGTATCAGGGCACCCGAAAATGACGCATAAAAGTAAAACCCGAATTGAATGCCCAGAATTTAACCTCGGACTTATCAATGTATGCATAGAAAGTAAAACCTGAGATAACATATCGGGCATCCGAAAGTCAACCTCAGACTCATCAATATATGCATAAAAAGTAAATCCCGAGATAACTCATTGGGAACTCAGAATTCAACCTCGGACTCATCAACGTATGCATAAAAAGTAGTATTTTCCCCTTTTCCTCCCAAAAATCCTTAACAATTTCAAAGCAATCCTTTTAAAAGCCCAAAGATCATGAAAACCCAATAATTGTCAACTGTAGGACTAAAAATCCTTAAAATCACTCTTTTCCATACCGATAAGCATAACCAAGAAAACTGATCTGGAACTCCGTCCAAATCCAAACAATGGCCTCGGTCCCATAGTTACACATAACGGTAGAATAAAGTGGAAAGATACCAAAAATGAAGTGAAAAGCATCGAGAATCTCTACTCTACCTCTAAAACCTCCTCAAAGCATACTAAGGATTCTATACTAGCCATGAAGATACTACAAGGTCCTAGGCTAAAGTTAAACATAACAATTCTAAACTAAAATCTGAAATGGCTAATTTAAAGTGATAAACAGGATTCAAGCCTAAATCTATCTAATATCCAACCTAACGTTTCAGCATCATTCAAATATATAAAATTTAACTAAACTCAGTCTAGAAGGTAAATCGTAACCTACCTCGAGGCTGAACTTCAAACACGAACCATCACTCATGTGCCTTCCCCTTCCAAACAGCCTCAGAAAGCTTCCATGCTATCAAGAATACAATCTAGGTGTCAAGTCAAGAATAATGACACCCATATTTCTATACGAAAAAGTCGCATAAGAAATCTGGTCAAAAAATGACCCACGGGGCTCGTGTAATGAAACAAAAATTAAAATTCACAATTTTGGTTACGATGGGTTAAGGAACCCATGCTCAAAACTTGAGCGCAAATGGAGCTCCTTTTGAGGCCCAAAACAGCCCTGAAGTGGTACTAATATAAGGGAAATCACAAGGGAAAATCAATGGGGATTACGGGCTTTTAATGGGAAATAAATGATGGAAGGGAGGGAGCCTCTAGCTCAGGATCAGGGCAAGCAGATGATGATGGATTATCCGGTAAGCTAGCAAACTTACGAAATGAAGGAAGAAGAGACCTTTCTATTATAAGTTGAAAGCGAAGTCGATAGGGCAATAACCCAGTTTTGATTGTTTATCCTTTCCTGCGCTTGTCTTGTATTGAGTTATAGTGATAGGGAAAAAAAAAGGGATAAGGACAAAGGAAATAGTGATGCCTACATCCAGGAATTTCATTGCGCTCATATTCATTACCGTAGGAATTGGGTTCAAGCTTCCTCGAACGATTTTCTTCACATATTCGACCGGGGGGAATTGAAAAATATACCATGGTTTGCGTGGCATGCTTTCTCTCATCTTCTTATTTAGCCCTTGCATCCATAAAGTCTTGATAAATGGATTTCACATCCTCCTCTGACATATCTTTCTTAGACAACATAGTGTGAAGCATGGCATATATACTTTCCAGGTAGGTGGTTTCTTTATCATCTTGAGCAAGGGGAGTGGACAAATCCACCATGGATTGTGTGGCACAATTTCTCTCCCCTTTTTTTTAGCCCTTGCATCCATAAAGCTTTGATTTATGGATTGCACACCCTCATCTTGGGTTTCTAGCGAAGCCAAGAGAGTTTGGATCTTAGCACATATGCCTTTTTTGCTTGCTAATTTATGGTTCCTATTAAGATCACAAGCACCACTAGCCACATTATTAGCATAAGACGGGGTGGAGGATAGTCATTAGGGAAATTGCTCCAAAGTCCATCATGACCACCATACAAATAGCAACTACACCTATCATAGGAATAAGAAGGTGAAAACCTCCCTCTCCTCGGGCCAATCATGCATTTCTGCCAAAGGTGGGGTCCTCCACAATAACAACAAGGATCATTACAGCAACGATTGCAATCACCAACATCTCTATCATTTTGAGATTCCATGAAATCAATCAAAAAAAAAAAATTAAACAAAAGAAAAACAACTATTCACAAAATTGAACTAGAGTCAGTAAACTCAAATTCTAAACTAACTCAATATGACAAATTGTTCCTCGGCAATGGAGCCATTTTTGATAATGCTCAAATACATTCTCCAATGGAGGTTATTGCGATTGTCAGAGCAAAACACATTTATATTTCCAATGGATGTTGGGGTCGTACCTACAGAGAACAATCTAGTCGCGATTGATCTAATTACGAATAAGATCAACTTATTGTAGTTCAATGAACAAAAAGGGAAAATATCTAAATGGAGGGGTTTTACGAACTAAAACAAGGGATAAAAAAATCAAATAAAAGATAGATTGATCAATGGCTTTCACCTTGCTCTCAACAAGCAAGGACAATAACGGGGACTTGGGAATGGGAATTCAATTTACAAGACTTGCACCCGATTCACACTTGTGTAGTCTTGGTTGAAGGTATGCCTAACCATCTATAACCAATGAAGCATATATCTCATGTGTTCTATCGAACCACTATGAGTAAGCAATAAACCAACCAAATCAACTTGGGTAAATTGGGATTTTTCTAGCCCTAACTCTTAGATAGAAGTTTTCGGCGACCAAACTATATCTAGCCTTGATCTAGAGTGGAAACCCCAAATCCCCACTATTAAAACCTTCCTGAATTTGAGGAAATCCTCTCTCGAGTGAAAAACCCAAATTAGTATGCCAAGTCAATGTTTGCAACTATTAACTATAAATTCAAGCATGGAGGATTCAATACACCCAAATGATAAATCAAGAGAAAGCACAAGATTTAGAATTAAAAACCCAAATTAAGCAGTATCTCTAATACAACCCAAGTCTCCATTTAACAATTAAATCCTACAACTTAGCAATTAAGAATAAGAGTTGATGAATGGGATTTAAGATTTTATAATATAGATCATCCAAATCTTCACTCCGCTGGTGTAGCTTGATGAACTTACTCTCCAAGCTTTGCAAAAAGTTGTGAGAATAGCCAAAGATGCTTCCCAAATTGGCTGAGAAGTGTTTTATGTTAATTGGGCTTTCCAAAAAGGGAAGTTTCCATTTCTGCCCCAAAGCTGATATTTCCTCTTCGCCTACACGTGTGGTCCACCGAATTCATGATGAATCTTTTGTCTAGTTGATCTTCGTGTACGTGAGTGGTCTGACGGGTATACATAACTTTTGTTCAAGTGTCCTACGCGTACACAGAGGTAATGCTGCGTTCGCACAGGCCAATTAGCTGACAGTTCCATATTTCTCTGAATAGCTTCCTTTTTGACTTGTTTTCATTTGAATTCTTCTCGAACACTTCTAAAACATAGAGACCTGCAAAATAGAAGAAATCCATGTCTATTTCACTATTTTGCCACTATAGGCTAGCAAAAAAAGAAGCTTAAGAGCTAAATAAGTAGGTAGAATACTCCTAGTCAGGATCCGCATTACTTCATCACTACTTGTGAGGAGATTCTACATATTTGGGTTTACTGGAGACTTACGGAGTTAGGTATACTACTTATTATCTGGAGGTCCCAGCTAAGCAATGGTGGAGGGCCCAGGTTTCTTGCAGACCAACCTCATCTCCTCCATTACCTTGGTTAGAATTTTATGAGGCCTTTATGGCCAAGTTCTTGGCACAGAGTGATAGAGAGCGTCGTAGAGAATAGTTCACTAGACTTATGTAGGGATCTATGATCGTGTCTGAGTATGAGACTTGTTTCCACCATCTTGCTCCATTTGGGGCTATGATCATACCTACCAAGCCCGATAGAGTCGGTATGGTTGTTTGGGGATTGGGGACAGAGCTTAGATAGCCAACTCAGATATTAGTTGCCAGTGGTTTATCATTTCAGTCTATCGCATACTATGTCTATATTGTGGAGGATCAACATCACCATGATCAGGGGGGCAAAGATAAAAGGCCTCGACACCAGGGCATCAACAGTGGTTCCCGTTATAGTGGTAGAGGTTTAGGCCAGTGGGGCCGAGGTTTTAGCCACAGTAGCACTGAGGTCAATCCAGTCGACTAGTTTAGGCATCGCTTCAGGCTTCTCATAGTTCTCAATTTGAGTAAGGTCAGAGTAGCCAGCAGGGTTACGGTGGTCAGACTCTGAGGGGTATGACTTTGGGGCATCAGGCTGTTGTGGCCACACCAGTGCAGCTAGTTCATCTCGGCAGGGTGGGTTGTCAGGGCCCTGTTGTGAGTGCAAAGTCTTTGGTCACTATGCTAGAGATTTCCCCTAGTGGGTTACAGTTCAGTCTGCTCAAGCTATTCGTGCATCTCATCCATCGGCTAGAGGATGTTGTGATCAGGCTAGAGGTGGTGCCCAGCATGGAAAGAAAGGTGGTAGGGATGGCGGTCAGTCAGGTGGAGGTCGTCGTCAGTTTTATTTGGTCCCTGAGAGGCCAGAGGTAGAGGCCTTGGATGTTGTGATCACCAGTATTATTTTTGTATGTTGCTAGTCAGCGTTGGCTTTATTTGATCATGGATCTACTTACTCGTATATTTTTGCCTACTTTATGCCTTGTTTGGGGTTTGCTAGTGAGCCACCATCTATACATGTATATGTTTCGACCCCAGTAGAAGATTCTTTAGTAGTGGATCGAATTATGAGATCCTGTATGATTTATGTTGGTGATTTAGAGACTTGGGGTGATTTAATGATTATTCATATATTAGATTTTGATGTGATTCTGTGCATGGACTGGTTATCCCCTCATCGTGCAATTTTGAATTGCTATGCCAAGACCATTACTATAGTCATTCCTGACGTATCCCCGGTGATTTGGCAGGGTTCTATAAGTTGCGCATCGTCTAGGATCATCTCTTGTCTTCAAGCTAGGAAGTTGATTTCTTGCAGGTGTTTGGCTTATCTGGTATATGCCTGAGATGCTAGTACCGACCCTTCTTCCCCTGAGTTGGTTCCAGTAGTTAGAGATTTCCTAGATATGTTACCTATCCGACCTGCAAGTCTTTCCACCTGAGAGAGATATTTACTTTGCTATCAAGTTAGAGACGGGCACCAGGCCTATTTTCATTTATCTTTACTGTATGGCTCCAACTGAGTTGAGAGAGCTTAAGGAGCATCTCTAGGATTTGTTAGCTAAGGGTTTCATTAGGATGAATGTGTCACCTTGGGGTGGTTCTATTCTGTTTGAGAAGCAAAAAGATGGGTCGATGAGGATGTGTATTGATTATTGAAAACTAAAGATGGTAACTGTAAAGAATAGGTATCTGATTTCGCGCATAGATGACTTGTTTGATCAGCTTCAGGGTTTAGTCGTGTTTCTGAAGATAGATTTGAGGACAGGCTACCACCAGTTGATGATTAGGGCGGAAGACATCCCTAAGACAGCATTTAAGATACATTATAGCCACTATGAATTCCTTGTGATGTCTTTTGGTTTGACTAATGCCCCCATAGCTTACATGTACTTGATGCATAGGGTTCTTAGCCCGTACATAGACTTATTGATGATGGTATTCATTGATGACATCTTGATATACTCGTGGAGTAGAGATGAACATGAGCAGCACTTGAAGATTATACTCCAAACTTTAAGAGATCATCGGTTGTATGCCAAGTTCTCAAAGTGTGAGTTTGGTCTTGACTCAGTTGCATTCCTATGGCACGTGGTGTCTAAGGATGGGATTAGAGTGGACCCAGGAAAGATTTCAGCAATTCGTGATTGGTCGAGACCTATTACTACTACCGAGGTTCGCATCTTTGTTGGGTTAGCAGGGTACTACATGAGGATCATCGAGAGGTTTTCTTCTGTAGCAGCACTTTTGACTATGCTGAGTAGAAAGGATGTCAAGTTTCAATGGTTGGATCAGTGCGAGGATAGCTTTCAGAGGCTTAAGGCCTTGTTGACTTCAGCTCTAGCGTTAACTTAGGCAGTTCAGGGTTAGAACTTCTTGGAATATTGTGATGCTTCTGGGGTTACTCTTTGTTGTGTATTAATGCAGCAGGGTCGAGTGATAGTTTATGCATCAAGGAAGCTGAAGGTTCACGAGTGCAACTACCCCACTCATGACTTGGATTTGGCGGAGGTAGTCTTTGCGCTTAAGATTTGGAGGCACTATTTATATGGGGTTCACTGTGAGATCTTCATCGATTACCATAGTCTTCAATACAACACGAGTTAGCATAAGAAGAACTAGAGGCAGCGGAGATGGATTGAGTTACTGAAGGACTATGATTTCACCATTCTGTATCATATGGGTAAAGTAAACGTGGTAGCAGATGCATTAAGTCGGAAGACACTTAATATGGGCATCCTAGCATCACTTTAAATTTTACAGAGGACATTGGCCTTGGACATCCAGTCCTTGGCTAACCATTTGGTTAGGCTTGACTTGTCAATTCCTAGCAGAGTTCTCGCCTGTATTGAGGTTTGTTCTACCTAGGTTGATCAGATTCAGAGCCATCAGATAATGGATTAGCGGTTGTGTGACTTTCATGATTAGGTTGCTCAGGGTAAGGACAGCTGGGCTACTCTAGATTCAGATGGTGTTCTGAGGTTTGATAGTCGTCTTTGTATTCTTAGAGTTGGTGATTTGATTCAGTTGACTATCCATAAAGCATATTGTTCTAGATATTCCATCTATCCTGGCGCAGCCAAGATGTACAGAGATTTGAGATAGCTTTAGAGGTGGAGTGGTATAAAGTGGAATATAGCAGAGTTCGTATCTCTGTGCTTGAACTGTCAGTAGGTTAAGTTCGATCACATAAGACCTAGCAGATTGATGCAGTAACTTCCCATTCCTGAGTGGAAGCGGGAATGGATTACTATGGACTTCATTGTTTGGTTCCCACGTACTTCTCAAGGGTTTGACTCTATTTGGGTTATAGTTGATTGGCTGACAAAGTTGTGCACTTTTTTCCAGTTCAAACTACTTACAATGCATAGAGGTTAGCTCAGATTTATCTTCGTGAGATTGTTCTGTTACATGGGGTCCCAACTTCTATCATTTCAGACTGCGGCACTCAATTCACATCTTAGTTCTAGAGGGCAATTCAGCGAGACTTGGGTACAAAGGTTTAGCTTAGAACCGCATTTCACCCTCAGACAAATGGTCAGTCCGAGAGCACCATTCGGGTCCTAAAATACATGTTTTAGGCCTGCATTCTTGACTTTGGAGGTTCTTGGGATCAGTTTGTGCCTTTGGCCGAGTTTGATTATAATAATAGTTTTCATTCGAGCATTGGCATGGCACCATTTGAGGAATTGTTTGGTAGGCATTGCAGATCGCTAGTGGGTTGGTTTGATGGTTTGAAGTCAAGGCAATAAAGTATAGACTTGCTTCGTGATTCCTTAGACAGAGTCTGAGTGATTCACGATGGACTTCAGGAAGCCCAGAGTAGGCAGAAGAGTTATGCTGATCGTAGACTTCGTGCCTTAGAGTTTAGTGTTGGTAACTTGATATTCCTCTGTGTATCACCCTTGAAGGGAGTGATGAGATTTGGTAGACGGGGCTAGCTTAGCCCCAGGTACATTGGGCCGTTTGAGATCCTTTAGAAAGTTGGTAGTGTTGCTTATATATTAGGTTTGCCTTCGATGTTTTCAGCTATACACCTAGTTTTACATGTATCCATGTTATGACACTATGTCCCAGATGAGTCTCAGGTGTTGTAGTGGGATTCAGTTTAGTTGGATGAGGGTTTGGCCTTTGTTGAGGAACCGGTAGATATTCTTGCTAGAGATGTTAGGAGGTTGAGATCTAGAGAGATTCTGGTTGTTAAGGTTTAGGGGAGGCACCATCCAATTGAGGAGGCTACCTGGATGATTGAGAAAGAGATGTGGGCTCAGTATTTGCAGCTATTTGAGCCTTCAGGTACTATCCTTCTTTTTTACTTTTGAGGACGAAAGTCCTTTAGTAGTGGATGATGTAATGACCCTTCCGGTCATTCTCGTATTTATGCTTTCTTTGTATTATTAGAGCTTTCCCATAGAGGCCCCAAGTCATTTATTACTTACTAGGACCAGTGGGTCAATGCCCTGGTCGTTCGTTTGGTCTTTATGGTTGTTTCCCTGTTTTAGAACTTTAACTTAGGAAATCATTGACTTTGGTCAACATTCTTAGCTAATGTGCTCGAAATCAAATTATGGTAGTTCTATTAACTCTATATCTTGGAGTTTGGTCTAGCTAGACCTTTAGTCGAGGCCTGAGAACTTCCGGTGTGGGTTTGGTGTTTGTTTGTGTGTTGTTAGGCCATTTGGAGTTTGAAGTGTAACTTAGGTTAGCTTTCAATGATCAAAGCGTCAGATTCAAAATCTGACGGTTCCATCATCTCTGAAATGTTGAGTTTGGGTTAGGTTGGTGGTTGGTTTAGGACCTTGGTGAGTCGGGCTCATTTCGCTTGTTTGGTTGATTTTAGTTAGTGTTGACTTGGTTCAACATTCCTCCAAAACGACCTCGTATGGAAGTTACAATCCATTTTTTTGAGTCTGGGATGTCGTTTCCACTCTAATTGCATATTTGGTTTATGAGTATCGGGTTTCGCTTGTGCCTGGAATACCCCGTAAAAGTTTTTGGATAAGCAAGTTTTTCTGCAACTAGTGGCATTTAGCGCCGATGGCGCCCAGAGAGCCTGATTGTGTGCGATGGCATCTAGCCAACGCTGATGGTGCCTAGGCTAGTGCCTGCCTTCTAGCGCAATGGCTCCCCTGCCATGCGATTTTGCGCGTGCGCCCGGCCAGCCTGCAGTGCAATGGCACCCTTCCATTGCAATGGCCCTTTGGCGCCTGCCTTCCCTTCACCGTAATGGCACCCCTTTAGCATAGGCCAGCCTTATAAATTACTTCTTCTTCAATTTTTCAGCCTTTATTCCAGATTTCCTCAACCCCAAATCAGTTTTTCCTCTCTAGAATTTTCTCCTAATCAGTTCTAGGCTTTGGGGAATTCGTCTAGTTGGCGGATTATCTTGCTCCCTCATCGTTTTGGTATGATTCGTCTTCCCCTATTTTGTTTTTTCTCTATAATTAGACTTCATGGATGATTTCTTAAGACTTGGGGAAAATTACTTGTCGTAATTGCTCGTTTTTGGTTGCATGCTTGTGGGTTCGAAAATTCTATTCATTGGCTTGCTTCATCTCATCGTGGTAAGTTGGTTCCTACTTTAATTTCCAGTTGTATTCTTTGAAATTCCCGCTTTTATTCCTCAATTAAGTGGGCTGTTTTGGGCCCTTTTTCTTAGCCAAATTCGCTCAAATTTGGAGCATGCACGCATGGGAGTAGTGTGTTCATAGTGCGACTTTTCATTTCTGATTTTTGATTGTAGGCCCTACAGGCCCGGTTTTGACCCAAATTTTAGCCCGGCTATAAGTATAGCAATATGGGTATCTTTGGTCTTATTTTAATGTGTAGCTTATGTTTTTGATAGTTTGATTTCAGTTTGGAGTGGTTCGGGATTGGACATCATCATTCTAGCAGCTTGTCATTGGATGACAGGTAGGTTACGGTTTAACTCTTCTACAGTTTACGTATATAGGTTATAATTGTACTAACCGATGATTGTAGTATTAGTTGTAGTTGATAGTATCACCCTTGTGGTCCTGTGTGGCCTTGTATTTGACTCTGGACCATAGATGGTGGGTTATTTGGGAATGTCCGTGAGTCTTGGACATCGATATTTGACTATTGAGCTGGTTATATATGTTGTAGAACAGTTAGAGCCTGTGCAGCACCGATAGGGTGATTGTGAGTCGTTGGGCTATTGTTTGTGATTCGGTATGCCATTGTCATGCATATAAAGTGGTTTTCTACATGTTTACTACAGTTTTGGCTTTGGACCTACTTTAAATGGATTTCTAAACCTTGCATAGTCCCGAGGGCCCATTTTCGATAAAAATGGTTATAAAAGGTTTGGAACTGATTTTTCATGGATCTTCTTGGGGTAAGAAAGAGTTAAAAGATGATTCTATCATAGTTTTCACCCTTATACTAGACCTGACTGAGTTGTGGTGCTAGACATGCTTTACTATTGATTTGAGATTATACTACTCGGACGGGCCGAGCATCATACTTGTTTCACTAATGTTTTAGACCCGGTTACGCCCGGGCACCCTTGTTGGAGTTCTTCAGACTTTATTTACTTATTTAGATCCGGATAGACTCCGGGCATGCATTTTTGAGATTTGGTTACTTATTTGGATCTGGACACACTCCGGACTGTTACATTGAGACTTGAGATTTAGTATGTGGTCGAGGACCTCCACGGACCTTGTCGATCCGGACTAGGGGCTACGTGTTGAGTGTGCCAGAGGAGGGGTATACGGTGTAGTTGAGGTATACAGGTCATGTCCTTCCATGGATCCTACCTGTTGGGCCTATAGGCACCGGAGGAGGTACATACAGAGTTATTGTTCCACCTAGTTTTCACTTTTGAATCATATCATCCATTTGTGTTCGATTCCATCCTTGTTTGCTATTTGTTGAGTGTACGCTCCGGTAGTATGGGATGCCAGAGGGTTTGTTTTCACTTGTATGCATTCGTTGGGGGTATGGGTGCCCGTTGGGACTGTAGGTAGATTTTTTCTTATTATATCCTATTGTAGTACTGTTTCATGTAGGGGTGTCAAATGGGCGGGTTGGGCTGAAATTAGAATAATTTAAATGGGTTGAATTATAATTGGGTTGGGTCATGACCCGCTCAAATTTACTTTGGATTGAATTGGGTTGGGTTAAAATGGGCTAAAAATTGGGTTGGATCATGACTCGCCCAATTTGACATGTTTAATCTAATCAATACTACTACTTATATTAACATACTTTTGTACTTTGATACCCCTCCTCTCCCATCCCCACCACCTCCACCCCACCCAAAACTCAATTATTTAACTTTTAAAAAAAAAAAGTAATATTTTTGGTACCCCCACCCACCCCTTACCCCCACTCCCAGCCCCCTACCCCCACCACCTCCACCCAACCCAATACTCAAATTTTAAATTTTTATTTTTGAAAAAAGAAAGTAATATTTTTGGTACAACCTCCCCCCCAACCCCACCCCACTCCACCCAAAACTCAATTTCTTAATTTTTACTTTTCAAAAAATTTTAAAAAAGTAATATTTTTGGTAACTCGCTCCACCTCTCCTCCCCCCCTAAGATACTCCCTAGAAAATATTTTCTACTCTCTAATCAAAAATAAAAAAATATATTTTAAAAAATGTGTTTTCACTAATCAATCAAATAGTAGAAAATATTTTCCGAAAAAGAAGCGGGTTGAAGTTGAGATATAATTGGGCTCAATTCAAGATTATTTTAAATAGGTTGAAAGTTGACCTAATATCAAATTATCATGAACCCAACCCGTAAGATTCTGGGCGGGATGGGAGGGTTATGTGTTATTGGGTTCATTTTGACACCCCTAATTTCATGCTATAAATCTGGTGAGTTTGTATGCGATCATCCTTACCTTGTGTCATTCACTGCTAGCCTGTTTATGTTCAGTTACCTTCCTTCCTTCTTTTTTTCTTAGGTTACCGGTATATCATCTGTTTTTCCTAACTTTCTTATATATATTATTGTTGCAAGGACCCCAGGTGCGTTATTCTTTCTTTCACCTATGTTTTGTGGTATATATGACTAATAGTTAGTCGAGCATGATTGTTTTCTCCTTGAATTCCCTCTGTGCTAGCTTCCGTGTACCTATTCGTTGTTTCTGTGACTACTTGTTTCTTTTCTGCTATATTATTGTTCTTATATCTTATATGTGCTCAGTCGTCCTATGATGCCTAATGGGTACCCATTGCTTAGAAATTGGTGCTCATACTATACTCTACATCTTCCTGGTGCAGATCCTAGGGTGGGCCATCACCACTGATTCATGGAAACTCGTGCGGGCTGACTTTTGGGCTATTCGAGACAGAGGGTGAGCTCTTAGCAAGCGGAGTTTAGTTGTTATCTCATCCCTTCTATCATGTACTCTTTTTGTTATTCAGAGACATATGTATATATTCTTTTGGATCCTTTGTACTATGTATATTTAGTACTGGCTCTTAACTATGATACCAGGTCATGGGTTTGGTTTAGCTTCCGTATTTGTATATTCTTGTTGCCTATTTTTTCATTATTTCCCTTGCTTTCGCTATTTATATTGTTCTTCCACATGCTTGTTAGCTAGTAGCCCATTACTAACCATTCTGGGCTATGGGGATTGCACCTACTGGGGGTTGTAGGTGCCATCATGACTGAGAAATCAGGTTGTGACACCAAAAGATTCGATGTCGTGGTTAGTTATGGTTCAAAAGGCCATGAGGAGGGTGCTTACACTCCTACGGACGAAGAAGCTTGTTTTCTATTAGCGGGTTCTCGGCACAGATATCAAGGTTCCAATAAAGGCCCTTGGCATCCTAGGTACGATAACAAAGGTTTGAACTGAGATAAAGGCACTCAATGGAGGAATAGAGTGCAAGGTCGAGACCGTAAAGGTCAATGGAGAGACCGTGAGAGAGACGGTGATTGCTATTATCACCGAATTCTAACCCCTATGTACCTCAAACAAAAGCTGATGTTTTCCTATTCCAACCAAGTATGAGATACCTAGTGAACTCAAAAATTGAAGATATGTTGTCGAAAGTGCTGAAAAAGGTTGAATCTACGGAAAACAAGGTGAAATATTTTGAAAGTGAAGTGTCTACTCTTCATCAAACAGTGAGTTCTCACTCCGCATCCATCAAACATTTGGAAGCTCAAATGAATCATCTCTCATCACAAATGAACCCTCATTTAAAAGGTACCTATAATGACCCAAAATTGGGCCGTGATGGGGCCTACATAACCCCCGATAGGCAAGCCAACCTAAAGATGCGGAAGTATAAAAAAACAATTTAAACAATGAAATACGGGAGGGAATCATACAAGAAGGGGGACAACAATGCATATATATATATATAAACCAACAGTAATAAATATACAAAAATGGCCTAAAGTGACTGAGAAGACAAACAACTACAAGACCAACCCCGGACCTTGTGTCACCAGTACAAGAGAGTCTAATGTACAGAATAGCTATACAACAAGTGCAGTCTATCAAAAATACAAAAATATAGACAGGTATACAGATGGAAAGCAGTAAAGTGGTCTCCAAAATGCCAGGAGCTCACCACTGTAACACCTCAGAATTCGAATCACCTTTGAAACTTAAAGTCTCTATTTTTAGCTTTCCAGGAACTACGATCGTGGTTTGAACCATGAGCCATGGAATGGAGTCGTGGTTTGCCTTCTGCAGTTCAGACTCTGGTCTGAAGACCACGAGTGGGTTTTACGGATCGTGATTTTCTCTATGGATCATAAAGACCACTCGTGAAACTGGAGTCTGAGGTATGCCTTATCCCCAGGAACCATGAGTGAACATTACGGACCATAGTCCATTCTACGGGTAATACTATTGACTCATAGTTACTCTTCTGCAGCTTGAATGCTGAATCTAAGATCATGAATGAGTCTATGGACCGTAGTTCATTCTACGGCCCGTACTGTTGACTCGTAGAATGTCTTCTGTAGCCTGACTCTTTGGCCTGGAACCACGAGCGGAAACCACAAGCGGTGATTCAGTCTACGACTCGTGGAATCCATCCGTCATTCCTGAAGCCGACCTTTTTCCAGCTTTTTCCTAATTAATTTCTAGGGGTAATTTTGTAATTACCCACCTTTTTATCTCCTAAGTGAGGTCATTTTAAGCCTATTTAGGAAGGTTTTATTCCCATATCCTATGTTTTCTCCTATTCTTTCAATCAAGTTCTAAAAGAAGAAAAAGGGGGTTCCATCCTCTCAAGCTTCAAGTTAGGGTTTCAAGCTCCATAGCAAGGGATTCACTCCAAGTCTCCATTCTTCTAAAATTCTTAGTGGGCTAGCTTCAAATAAGGTATGTGGGTATTCAATAAGGAAATTCCTTCCGCCTTATTCCCAAAACCCCAATTCTTCATATGGATTTTCATCAATTTCAAATTAGGGTTCTTACCCAGTAGTACTATGAAATTTATTATTAAATTGCATGATTTTGCATGGGTTTTTACATGTGAACTCCTATTTCATGAGTTGAAGTCTAATTATAGCAAATTTTACATGCATGAATTGATTCAAGTAAAATGATAGCATGATTTCATGATATTCAAGCAAGTGCCTACCTAGTTCCTATGTTTTATAAAAGTATAGGTTATTATGAAATTGAACTATGTCCATGAAAATCTTCAAGCTATGAATTATTGTTATGCAAAACAAAACACCCGATGTGCCATCAATGCTCATGAATCATTTTCTAAACGAAGGTACGTGAGTAGTATGATGATTCGGGATATGAGCATGTTTATGAACAAGTTTTGACTTCCAGATATGTCACATGAATTTGAGCCTCATGTTATGTTTTAAGAGTAGTATTTAGCACCAATTTGGACCAGGTGAGAGTACTCTTAGTCTCAGAACTACATGCCATCGTAGGTCCCCTTTGTGGCTTATGACAGGATCCTGGTATGACATGGTTCTAAATTTGGCCAGTGACGACAAACTTTTTTGGTGTGGGTGAATGACAATTGACTCCATGTATCTCATCATGGATTATGTTGGTTAAAAGAAACTCTCGTATGATTATTTTCAAGCTATGAAGTTTTATGATACTCTACTTTGAATCTTGACTTAACTTCATGTTTTATTTGTTATATTTTGATATTTACTTATGATTTCTTCTATTTTTGCATGAACTCAGTTTTAAGCATGCTTTCAAGTATATTTTATCATGACACATGCATATCCTAAATACTCAGTATATTCTATAGTACTGACTGCATACTTCTTTGTGATGCATCCTATTATGATTTAGACCTATAGCCCACTCGCAGATCCGTGGCTAGTAGATCCGCAGCACATCCATCCAGCTTGGTGAGTCCTCCTCATTTGAGGACTTGGAGTTTAGCTTCATTCTAGACTACTAGTTCTTTCATTCAGTTTTTTAGTTTTTAGAGTTAGCTGGGGGCCTGGCCCAGTAACTCGCCCGTAGTAGAGGCTTTCAGACATAGAGTCATATATTTAGCTGTATTGAGATCTTAAATCTTAGATTTTTTTTATATAACAGATTAAGTTGTTCATTACTTCAGTTGAGCTTTTGTTCCTATGTTTTGTTCAATTTTTATGTCATGTTAAGGTTAGGGGGTAATTTTGAGATGACTTGTAATGTTAGGTCCCTTGTTACGTCAAGGGGGTAGGCTTGGGATGTGACAAACTTGGTATCAGAGCATCAGGTTCAAGAGTCTTAGGGTGTCTAAAAGCCGCATCAATTAGTGTCTCTTTCATGGGTGTGAAGCGCACCACACTTATGAGGGGGAGGCTATGAGGTGTTTTAGGAAAAACTTCACTTCTTCATGTTTACGATTATGCTATAAAGTTTGACACTACTTACCCTTCTAATTCATTCCTTACGCATTTCAGATAATGTCTCCGCAAAGAAACCCCACGAGGAATGCTAATCTGACCACTCCAGATCATGAGTTTACGAATGCGATATTTAGTGAAGCCAGATTATATGTTGGCTCAAGCCATCAGAGCTCAGTTGAATGAGAATGATAAACTAAAGATGAGGAAAATGAAGAACAAGAAGACCAGAAAATGAAACCAATCGTCTTCTCAGCAGAGGTCATCCAGACCAACCCTATCTTTAATTAGCACATCGGCACTCGATTCTCATTCTTGTCACAATAGGGCTCTGAAGACCTTTAGGTACCCTCGTTGTAGTAGATGCGGTAAGTTTCATCTATGTGAGTTACTTGCTAGCAAAGAGAGGTGTTTTAGGTGTTGTCAGTTCGGCCATAGGAGCAGGCATTGCCTCTCATCTAAGAGGAGCAACTGTGGTGTTTAGCTCTAAAACCAATTCATTTCATTGCCTAGCCTACCGGGTTAGAGTATTCCTCTAGAAGTTGAATCAGGTATGTCAATATATTTTCTTCCTTTATGAATCCATAGTCCCCGGAACCCTCTTCTTTTTTGTTTGTGAGTTGTATTAACTTAGAACAAAGTGGAGGTAGAAGGGTTGAGGCCTAGACTTTTAGGCAAAGGAGAGTGTTAGACTATACAAGGAAGTGGGTATTCGCGCTAGATTCTGGAGTAGTGTATGTTCTGTTATGGTAAAATGATCATAGTTCCTTTTAGAGATTAGTGAGAGGTCCATAGACTTAGAAGGGTAGCATGAATCCAAGAGGAGATGGTGGGATGTAAAATCGGTTAGATTTTAGAGGCTCAGGTAGTAATGCTTTAGGGTGTTAGAAAAATGTTGAGAGGGGAGGCATAAGCTTATTTCCATCCTAGCATCCTAAGTATACTTCTTCCATTATTATACCTTTTGCATGCCTTGTGTGTCAGCGTCATGGTCCTATTTCATATTTACATGCATAGTCAGCTTCTAGAATGGCAAGTGATGGCGTTAGTCAATGATTCTACTCTTACTCTGTGATTCTATAAATCCCAGCTTTATGCCCTGAGACTCGTTATATATGTGAACTCATATCTCTCAGTATGCTAAGTCTTATTTACTTAGTTTACATTTCAAGCATGCCTTAATGGAAAATTGAGTCATGTTATGTCATGTATATGCTCAGACCTGATTATTGAAATGGTTCGCGCTTATGATTTCCTTGTTCTAAAGCCCTTGACCTTTGCCTTTAATGATGAGGGGTGGTGATCCCTACCAATGTGCCTTACATGCCCAGTATGTGAAGTACTCATGCCTATTACGGTTAATTCCTAAAGCCTCACCTTGAGTGGCTTGATCACGCCAAGTGTAAGTCAAGATCAATCTGTAATCCTTCATTTGTGACGCTCCTACTCCCGTTCTTTTGTTTCAGGGAATCTGGCTTAGGATATTATAAGTGTTAGGGGGGAAGACCTTGTACTAGCCTAGCTGGGAGGTAGTATATTTCTTTACCTTGATTAGTGTACTTGTTATACCTTGACTTCTAGGTGTGGGTGAATTGTGAGGTAAGGATTATTTGTGCAAAATAGTTAGATGAGGAATTTTAGCATGTCCCGTTGTACAAGTTCTTGAAGTTTTGACTCATAATTATGCTAGGGAAGAGGGGCAAAGTCTTGAATAGGGAAATCTACAAAACCATTAGGTGAGCCTAGTTATAAGCTTGAATATCGCGATGGGATACATGTGGACCCTTGTTTTGTGCAACTAGTGACCCTTTGGTTGGGAACCCTAGGTTAGTTGGTTGTTGTGATAAGAGGGAATACTATCCTTAGAAGATGTTCTTGATGCAAGAGATCTAGTCGAGATAACTTTTAACATAGAGAATTGGGTGGTTAGACTCAGACCTTAGTACCTTTATGTGCGGTTTTGAGGTTGTTAGTTGCGAATGGAAGGGGTGGTATTTAGAAGAGAATAGTTTTCCCGTATATCTACTTCTCTCAGTTTTGTGTCCCTTTCGGTTAACTGATATTTCTAAAGTATGTTTGTTCTTTCTGAGTTTTAGCTGAGTTCCTACTCCTGTCCCAGACCAGTTATCATGTTGGATATCCAGTTCTTGTCCCATTAGCAGTTCTTACATTCTCAGCATGCATACATGTCCCAAGAATCTAGCTTAGCTTTTAGTTCAATCAAAAGTCGGTTACCATGATAGTACTTGAGCTTTTACAACTCAGTTGAAGGAGCTACTTGGGAAGCAGAATCATCCATGAAGGTCAAGTACCCTCATCCTTTTCCTTCTGATCCAGTTTCAGCTTGAGGTAGTAGTTTCATCCTTAGTATGTCCCTCCGATTCTATTCCAGCAGTTTCTCTCATGATCTTAGCATGTATTGATGTTTCCGGAGTTAGTTCCATTATGTTTTGAGAGGAGAAGTCAGTTTTCATGCTTATTCCTCAATTTTCATGTTTTGTTTTTGGTTGGGCTATTTTCTCTCTAGGGTTCCCTTTCTTAGTCTTTATTCAAGGATGAATGATGCCGAGAGGGAGATATTGTAACAACTCGCAATTCAAATCATCTTTTAAACTTAAAGTCTCTAGTTTTTTTTAGCTTTTTAGGTATTACGGGTCCAAGCCACGGGTCATGGTTTGAACCACGAGCCGTGGAATGGAGTTGTGGTTTGCCTTTTTTGTAGTTCAGACTCTGGTGTATAGACCATAAGTGGGTTTTACTGACCGTGATTTGTTCTACGTATCGTAAATACCACTCGTGGAACTGAAGTCTGAGGTTTGCCTTATCCCCAGGAACCATGAGTGAACATTACGGACCATAGTCCATTCTACGGGTCATACTTTTGACTCATAGTTCCTCTATTGTAGCTTCAATGTTGAACCTAAGATCACGACTTAGTCTATGGACCGTAGTTCATTTTTACGGCCTATAATATTGACTTGTAGAATGTCTTCTGGAAGCACGAGTGGAAACCACGAGCCGTGATTCAGTCTACGACTCTTCGAATTCATCCGTGATTCCTGAAGCTGACCTTTTTCTATATTTTTCCTAATTAATTCCTATGAGGTATTTTTGTAATTACCCACTCTTTTATCTCCTAAGTGAGGTCATTTAAAGCCTATTTAGGAATGTTTTATTCCCACTTAGCCTAAGTTTTCTCCTATTCTGTCAATCAAGTTCTTTATAAGGAAAAAGGGGGTTCCATCCTCTTAAGCTTCAAGTTCCATAACAAGGGATTCACTCCAAGTCTGCATTATTCTCAAATTATTAGTGGGCTAGCTTCAAATAAGGTATGTGGGCATTCAATAAGTGAATTCCTTCCCCCTTATGCCCAAAACCTCAATTCTTCATATGGATTTTCATCAATTTCAAAATAGGGTTCTTACCCAATTCTTATGGGATTTGCTATAATTTATTTTTTCGTGATTCTACTATGAAATTTATTATTAAATTGCATGATTTTGCATGGGTTTTTTACATGTGAACTCTAATTTCATGAATTGAAGGTTAATTATAGCAAATTTTACATGCATGAATTAATTCAAGTAAATTGGGGAAAATGATAGCATGATTTCATGAAATTCAAGCAAGTGCATGCCTAGTTCCTATATTTTATAAAAGTATATGTTATTATGAAATTGAACTATGGCCATGCAAGTTTTCAAGTTATGAATTATTGTTATGCAAGACAAGACACCCGAGTGCCACCAATGCTCATAAATCATTTTCTAAACCAAGGTTCGTGAGTAGTATGAAGATTCAGGTTATGAACAACTTTTGACATCAAGATATGTCACATGTATGTGAGACTCATGTTATGTTTTAGGATTAGTATTTAGCACCGAGTTAGTCCCCGAACTACGGGCTACCATAGGTGCCCTTTATGGCTTATGACAGGATCCTGGTATGACATGGTTCTAACTTTGGCCGGTTAGGACAACCTTTTTTAGTATGGGTACATGACACTTGACTCCATGTAGATCATCATGGTTTATGTTTGTTAAGAGAAACTCCCGTATGATTATTTTCAAGCTATGAGGTTATATGATACTGTATATTGAATCTTGACTTTACTTCATGTTTTATGTCTTATATTTTGATATTTACTTATAATTTCTTCTATTTATGCATGAACTCAGTTTTAAGCATGCTTTCAAGTATATTTTATCATGACACATGCATATCTCACATACTCAGTACATTCCATAGTACTGACCGCATACTTCTTTGTGATGCATCCTATTATGATGTAGATCCTGTAGCCCGCTCCAAAATCCGTGGCTAGTAGATCAGCAGCACATCCATCTAGCTTTGTGAGTCCTCCTCATTTGAGGACTTGGAGTTTAGCTTCATTCTAGACTACTAGTTCTTTCATTCAGTTTTTTAGTTTTAGAGTTAGCTGGGGGCCTTTCCCAGTAATTCGCCATTAGTAGAGGCTTTCATACATAAAGTCAAATACTTAGTTGTATTCAGATCTTAAATCTTAGACTTTATTTATATAACAGATTAAGTTGTTCATTACTTCAGTTGAGCTTTTGTTTCATGTTTTGTTCAGTTTTTAAGTCATGTTAAGGCTAGAGGGTTATCTTGAGATGAGTTGTGATCTTCGGTCCATTTTTATGTCCAGGGGGTAGGCTCGAGATATGACAAACTTGGTATCAGAGCATCAGGTTTGAGAGTCCTAGGGTGTCTGAAAGTCGCATCAAGTAGTGTCTCTTTCATGGATGTGAAGCGCGCCACACTTATGAGGGGGAGGCTATGAGGTGTTTTAGGAAAAACTTCACTTCTTCATGTTTACTATCATGCGATAGAGTTTGACTCTACTTATCCTTCTAATATGTTCCTTATGCATTTCAGATAATGTCTCCATGAAGAAACCCCACGACGAATGCTAATCCGACCACTCCAGATCATGAGGTTACAAATGTAGAATTTAGTAAAGCCATATGTATGTATGTATGTTGTCTCAAGCCATGATAGCTTAGTGGAATGAGAATGATAAACTAAAGACGATAAAGAGGTAGAACAAGAAAACTAGAACATGAAAACCAATCATCTTCTCAGCAGAGGTGATCCGGACCAACCCCATCTTTAATTAGAACACCTGCACTCGATTTTATTCTTGTCACAATAGGGCTCCGAAGACTTTGAGGTACCCTCGTTGTAGTAGATGCGGTAAGTTTCATCTAGGTGAGTGCTTTGATAGCAAAGAAAGATGTTTTAGGTGTGGTCAGTAAGGCCATAGGATTAGGGATTGCCTCTCATCTAAGTGGAGGAACTGTGGTGTTCAGCTCTAAAACCAATTCCTTTCATTTCCTAGCCTGCCGGGTAAGAGTATCCCTCTAGAAGTTGAATCAGGTACATCAATAGATTTTCTTCCTTTATGCATCTATAGTCCCTCGACCCCTATTCTTGTTTGGTTGTGAGTTGTCTTAACTTTGAACAAAGTGGAGGTAGAAGTGTTGAGGCTTAGACTTTTAGGCAAATGAGAGTCTTAGACTATAGAAGGAAGTGGGTATTCGCACTAGATTCTGGAGTAGTGTATGTTCTGTTAGGGTAAAATGATCATAGTTCCTTTGAGAGGTTGGTGAGAGGTCCATAGACTTAGAAGGGTAGCATTAATCTAAGGGGGAGATGGTGGGATGAAAAATCGGTCAGATTTTAGAGGCTCGGGTAGTAATGCTTTAGGGTGTTAGAACAAAGTTGAGAGGGGAGGCAGAAGCTTATTTCCATCCTAGCATCCTAAGTATGCTTCTACCATTATGATACCTTTTTCATGCCTTGTGTTTCAGTGTCATGGTCCTATTTCATATTCACATTCATAGTCAGCTTCTAGAATGACAAGTGATGGCGTTAGTCAATGATTCTACTGTTACTCTGTGATTCTATTAATCCAAGATTTATGCCCTGAGACTCATTATATATATGAACTCATGTCTCTCAGTATGCTAAGTCCTATTTACTCAGTTTAGTTTTCAAGCATGCCTTAATGAAAAATTGAATCATGTTACGTCATGTATATTCTCAGACCTGATCCTTGAAATGGTTTGCGCTTATGATTTCCTTGCTATAAAGTCCTTGACCTTTGCCTTTGATGATGAGGGGTGGTGATCCCTATCATTCGTGCCTTACGTTCCCAGTATATGAAGTACTTATGCCTATTACACCAATTCCCCAAGCCTCACCTTGAGTTGCTTGATCATGCCAAGTGTAAGTCAAGATCAATCTGTAATCCTTCATTTGTGACGCTCCTACTCCCGTTCTTTTCTTTCAGTGAATCTGGCTTAGGTTATTATAAGCATTAGGGGGGAAGACCTTGTAGTAGCGTAGCTGGAGGTAGCAGATTTCTTGTCCTTGATTAGTGTACTTGTTCCACCTTGACTTCTAGGTATAGGTGAATTGTGAGGTAAGGATTATTTGTGTGAAATAGTTAGATGAGGAATTTTAGCATATCCCTTTGTACAAGTTCTTAAAGTTTTGACTCCTAATTATGCTAGGGAAGAGGGGAGAAGTCTTGAATAGGGTAAGCTACAAAACCATTAGGTGAGCCTAGTTATAAGCTTGAATATCGCGATGGGATATATGTGGATCCTTGGTTTGCACAACTAGTGACCCTTTTGTTGGGAGCCTAGGTTAGTTGGTTGTTGTGATAAGAGGGAATACTATCCTTAGAAGATGTTCTTGATGCAAGAGATCTAGTCGAGATAACTTTTAACATGGAGAATTGGGTGGTTAGACTCAGACCTTAGTACCTTTATGTGCGGTTTTGAGGTTGTTAGTTGCGAATGGAAGGGGTGGTATTTAGAAGAGAATAGTTTTCCCGTATATCTAGTTCTCTCAGTTTGGTGTCCCTTTTGGTTAACTGTGATTTCTAAAGTATGTTTGTTCTTTATGAGTTTTAGCTGAGTTCCTACCCTCGTCCCAGACCAGTTATCATTTTGGATATCCAGTTCCTGTCCCATTAATAGTTCTTACATTCTCAGCATGCATACATGTCTCATGAATATAGCCCATATTTTATTTCAATCAAAAGTTGGTTACCATGATAGGACTTGATCTTTTACAACTCAATTGAAGGAGCTACTTGGGAAGCAAAATCATCCATAAAGGCCCAGTACCCTCGTCCTTTTCCTTCTGATCCAGTTTCAGCTTGAGGTAGTAGTTCCATCCTTAGTATGTCCTTCCAATTCTATTCCAGTAGTTTCTCTCATGATCCTAACATGTATTGATGTTTCCGGAGTTAGTTCCAATATGTTTTGAGAGGAGAAGTCAGTTTTCATGCTTATTCCTCAGGTTTCATGTTTTGCTTTTGGTTGGGCTAGTTTCTCTCTAGGGTTCCCTTGCTTAGTCTTCATTTAAGGATGAATGATCCCGAGAGGGAGATATTGTAACACCTCAGAATTCGAATCATCTTTTAAACTTAAAGTCTCTAATTTTTTTTAGCTTTCCAGGAATTATGGGTCCAAGACACGGGTCGTGGTTTGAACCACGAGCCATGGAACGGAGTCATGGTTTGCCTTTTGCCGTTCAGACTCTGGTCTGAAGACCACGAGTGGGTTTTACAGACCGTGATTTGTTCTATGGATCGTAAAGACCACTCGTGGAGCTGAAGTCTGAGGTCTGCCTTATCCCAGGAACTATAAGTGAACATTATGGACCATACTCCATTCTATGGGTCGTACTGTTGACTCGTAGTTTATCTTCTGCAGCTTGAATGTTGAACCTAAGATCATGACTGAGTCTATGGACCGTAGTTCATTCTACGGCCCGTACTATTGACTCGTAGAATATCTTCTGCAGCCTGACTCTTTGGCCTGGAACCACGAGTCGTGATTCACTCTACGACTCGTGTAATCCATCCGTGATTCCTGAAGCCGACCTTTTTCTAGATTTTTCCTAATTAATTCCTATAGGGTATTTTTGTAATTACCCACCCTTTTATCTCCT
Source organism: Jaltomata sinuosa (assembly GCA_003996215.1). Classification (NCBI taxonomy): domain Eukaryota; kingdom Viridiplantae; phylum Streptophyta; class Magnoliopsida; order Solanales; family Solanaceae; genus Jaltomata; species Jaltomata sinuosa. Next base: position 960 of record QJPP01001832.1, on the reverse strand, counting down.
AAGTAAGGTCGTTTAAGCCTATTTAGGAATGTTTTATTCCCACTTAGCCTAAGTTTACTCCTATTCTTTCAATCAGTTCTAAAAAAAGAAAAAAAGGGTTCCATCCTCTCAAGCTTCAAGTTAGGGTTTCAAGCTCCATAGCAAGGGATTTACTCCAAGTCTCCATTCATCTCAAAATCTTAGTGGGCTAGCTTCAAATAAGGTATGTGGGTATTCAATAAGGAAATTCCTTCCGCCTTATGCCCAAAACCCCAATTCTTCATATGGATTTTCATCAATTTCAAATTAGGGTTCTTACCCAGTACTACTATGAAATTTATTATTAAATTGCATGATTTTGCATGGGTTTTTACATGTGAACTTCAATTTCATGAATTGAAGGCTAATTATAGCAAATTTTACATGCATGAATTGATTCAAGTAAATTGGGGAAAATGATAGCATGATTTCATGAAATTCAAGAAAGTGCATGCCTAGTTCCTATATTTTATAAAAGTATATGTTATTATGAAATTGAACTATGGCCATGTAAGTTTTCAAGTTATGAATTATTGTTATGCAAGACAAGACACCCGATGTGCCATTAATGCTCATGAATCATTTTCTAAACCAAGGTTCGTGAGTAGTATGAAGATCCGAGTTATGAACATGTTTATGCACAAGTTTTGACATCAAGATATGTCATATGTATGTGAGCCTCATGTTATGTTTTAGGATTAGTATTTAGCACCGAGTTGGACCAGGTGAGAGTACCCTTAGTCCCAGAACTATGAGCCACCGTAGGTGCACTTTGTGGCTATGACAGGATCCTGGTATTACATGGTTCTAACTTTGGCTGGTTAGTTCAACCTTTTTTTGTGTGGGTGCATGAAACTTGACTCAATGTAACTCATCATGGTTTATGTCGGTTAAGAGAAACTCCCATATAATTATTTTCAAGTTATGAAGTTATATGATACT